>JABSTQ010009424.1:0-498479 GCA_013358835.2 Ixodes persulcatus
AGCTACCCCCAGGTTTCAAAATGTTGAGTTTTTGTTCGGTCCTGAGTTGGGGTTGGTAAAAAATTACACCCACTCGGTCAAGGTGCGGCACAGCGTGCCGCCTATACGGTCTAAACTCCGCCGAATTCCGTTCACGCTGCGAGATGCCGCCTCTCAGGAGATTTTTAAGCTCTAGCGCCAAGGCGTCATCGAGCGCATCGACGCGTCAGAATGGGTCTCCCCCGTTGTTATAGTCAAAACGCCGGATGGTAGTATTCGGATGTGTGTGGACTTGCGCGCTCCCAACCAAGCTGTTGTTATAGATTCTGTTCCCCTTCCACATATTGATTAACTCTTGAGCTCCTTGCGAGGCGCCGCACATTTTTCGAAGTTTGACCTTGCATCCGCCTATAACCAGGTCCGACACGACCCTGCTAGTCGCGACCTGACTGCGTTTGTCACTCACGAAGGGCTTTTCCGGTTCAAAAGGGTTTGTTCTGGACGCGTCCGCGCACGCTGCTTTTCAGAAATTGATGCACAAGCTGCTGAAGGACTGTAAGGGAGTACAATTTTACTTAGACGATGTCTTTGTGTATGGAGCGTCTCAGCAAGAACACGACAATAATCTGCGCCACGTACTTACGTGCATTTTACAGGCGGGAATGAAACTGAACAAGAAATGTGTTTTCAACGTAACGGAACTTGCGTTCTTGGTACATCATCTCTCCACAAGAGGCTTAGCACCCCTCTCATCTAAGGTGGATGCAGTCCTGAACTGTGAGACGCCGTCCGATCCAGCAAAGCTCAAGGCCTTCCTGGGGCTTGTCGAGTATTATAGTAAATTTATACGTCAGTGTTCCACTGTGGTTGAACCGTTACGCCGGTTGCTCCGTAAGGGAATTCGCTTCGTCTAGCTGGTCCCCAGAAGCTGAGGCCAGCTTCCAAAAAGTAAAGACGCGCTTGCAGCACGCGCCTATTCTTTCCATGTTTGACCCGACGGTTTGGGAGCCGTCCTCCAACAGCAGCATGGTAACAAGCTTTGTCCAGTCGTTTTCGCGTCGCGTTCACTTACAGACGCCGAAAAAAGGTATTCAACGGGAGAGAAGGAAGCCCTCACAGTGCTTTCGGCGTGCGAAAAGTGGCTTATTTTTTGTAGTGCGTCATTTCACCTTACAGACAGATCATCAAGCCCTTGTTACCTTGTTGTCAAACCGAGGTTTTGGTGTCCGACCTCTGCGCATCACTCGTTGGACATCGAGACTCCTAAACTATAACTTCAAGATTGAGTACAAGAAAGGCTCCACTAACGTTGTAGCCGATGCGTTTTCTCGTCTACCTGTATCTGACAGTATCTGACAGTATCTGACACAGAACGGTACTGTGTTTCAAGAAGATGTCGTGTCTCCTATAGTGACTCCCCTGTCCAACATTGACCTACAAGAGGCTACGGCCAATGACTTTGTTTTGCCCAGCGTGGTCAGGTATACTATCTCATCCTGGCCATCTGACATCACACCGGAGTTGAAGCCCTATTTTAACATCCGCGACCAGTTGTCACTGCACGAGGGAATCCTTTTCAAAGGAGAGAAGATTGTTGTTCCGGAGATGTTACGGGAACAAGTAATTCAAATCGCACATGAAACGCACCAGGGGATTTTCAGAACCATCAGCGCCAATCGAGACCAATATTGGTGGCCTCTGATGAATCAAAACATCAAGGTTAAAGTTGAGAACTGCACTGTCTGCCACTCCACAGACAAGACTATAAAGGCAGCGCCTGCACCGTTACAACCCGTCCAGTTTCCCCAGCAACCTTGGGAGAAACTCGGACTCGATATCGTTGGACCTGTGTAGAGTGCACCTCCAAGTCAACGGTTCTTCATTGTCTTAATCGATTACCACTCGAAGTGGCCAGAGGTTCGAGCTGTGCCGTCTGTCACAACAACAACAGTCGTCAACTTTCTTAAAGATGTCTTTGCTCGTGAGGGATTGCCGCTACAGATTGTCTCCGACAACGGAGTTCAATTCCTTTCACATGAGTTTCAAGAGTATCTCCGCCTACATGGCATCAAGCAAATCAAAACATCCTTGTATCACACTCAGGCCAACGGCCAAGTAGAAAGGTTTAACCAAGTCCTAAAATCTTGGCTCCAGTTAGCTGTGGTTCAAGGCCGCCCGCTTCCTGACGCTGTCCGCGACCACCTGGAAGCCTACCGTAGGACGTGCCACCAGCAACAGGCCAACCACCCTCCCTTCTACTTCATGGACGAATTCATCGTTCAAGGCTTGATATACAGGGCTTGCCTACACGACAAGTTCCAGTAACCCTTCCTTCAGAACGGGAACAGCTACCCGCTAAAGTCCACCAGTATCAAGATAAGATTAAGTCGTACTCCGACCGTCGTCGAGCTGTAAGACGACCTCAGTTTCAGCCAGGACAAGCTGTTCGTGTTTTTCAGCCTCGACACCGAGATAAGTTGACAAGCAGATATTCAGAACCTCAAGTCATCAAAGCCCAGATCGGTCCAGTCACTTACGAGTTTTCTGATGGTCGCAGATGGAATGCTGCGAAGTTGGCGAAGGCACCCGTGAACGTTCAGCAAGGACACAATGACGACTTCGGTTTTAACTGGGATGACGACGATTTTTCCCCAATCAACCAGCCGATGCACTTTTATAACTCATCTACATCAAATGCAAGTTCCATTCCAGTGGTCACACAACCACCACAACGGGACTTTCTTCATGATCCTCTACTGGTTGAGGAGCCACCATCTCCTGACATAACTCCAGTGCCTGGTCCGGTGACAGAACCATCACTTAACGCCGCCACGCTTTTTTCTGTTTTGGATCCTGGACAAGCCTGCGTCCAGGGCCCGGGTTCGGCTCTTGCAGATCCGGGGCAGTACTCGTCACCGGTTGTTCCTGATGATTCAGCTCTGTCCCACCCCAAAACACCTTCCAGTAGCACAGCACCTTCGATGCAACCCCTCGAAGGCAGCACGAGTGAGTGCAGTGATAGCATAGGTCCTGTGAGTGCTCCATTTGTGGTAAGTGCTCCAGCTACTTTGAGTGATCCAGCTACAGCTCTACCAGAGAGTCAAGGTCGACCAGTCCGCCAGACCCGACCTCCGGTATACCTCAAAGACTATGTGCAGCTCATTGGTGCTACGAGTGTCTTCTATTCAAAATGACCATATAGTGATATTGATGGAAACCTTTTCAAAGTTTTCCATCTAAAATATAGAGACATATGCCGACTCTAGTGTCTATGCAGCTTTTGTAGTGAACATATTTTTGTTTGTCTTTTTACTTTGGTATATGTATTTTTTTTCTTTTCCGCTCCGATGCGCAAAGACGATCTTTTCAATTCATTTTTTTCTTATGAAAGAGAGGAAATAAGTGAAATAGAGAAATCGCGTCATTTGTATGACGTCGAATTTGTTAAAAGCGTAAAATTCTCAATTTCTTTTTAAGGAAGGAAGAATGTAGTGTCTTTAAATTCCTCTACTTCCTCGTCTAAGCCAAGTAGATGGCGCGACGTGCGCCCTGAAAATGAAAAGAAAAAGAAGAGGGAGAGCACGGGTGATCGTTCGAGAGAGATTCTGCCTAAGAGATCATCGTGTGTAGTGTGTCTCATTCTCTCGTCCGGGATGGGTTCGCTGGACTCGACCGGCTACCGCCGACAGAACTTCCAATGAGGTGAGCTGGCTTGGAGCAAGCTGCCCTAGGCTGCGTTAAGATGAGCACTCGGCCCAGCGACGTATGCCCTATTAAAGATGCACCTCGGAAAATAAAAAAACTTGGTGCTTGGTGGTATGATGACGAGCGGCTTCCTGTTCCACACTTTCCCGTCTTCTAGACGGTAGGCATTTTTTCCCAGGTATTTCACCACCTTGAGGGGCGCAGAATAGCTGAGGCTACCTTTTGGAATGTGTGCTGGGAGCTTGATCCGTACTTTATCTCTTGGTTTCAGCATGCTGATTCTGGCTCCCTGGCGAGCATCCGTATACTTCTTGAACTTCTGCTGGTACTGAGTCGCTCGTTGTCGCGGCTCTCCCAGACTCTTCGTTGGTTAATCGAAGAATTGGTTAATTGAAGAAATCCTGTGGCTGCATGAGGAGTGCAACGGTAGACTCCTAGGTACTCCACCACCGCTTCCTTTAGGGGACGCTGCTCCTGGACACTAAGGTGCCCAAAATTCTTGAATACACGGTTGAAACATTCAATCTGTCCATTACTCTGGGATGGTACACCGAAGAGAAGGTGTGTCGCACTCCCCGTTCTGTCAAAATGCTTCAAACTCAGCAGAAACGAACTGAGGGCCGTGATCACTCTCAAGTTTAGTAGGATAGCCTTCCCGGCTAAACACTGCCCGTAAAAACGGGATGATCTTTCTTGACGTCACTAGTGCCGTCAAACACACTTCAGGCCACTTGCTGAAATAATCAGTGTTACCGCGTGCCGGCAATCGCTTGGAGGATTAAAAGGGCCCAACAACATCAACTCCCCCATTTTCTCAGGGAGCAGACGGAAATGCAACTGGATGTAGAGGAGGTACCACGGGTTTTGCAAACTTGTCAACTGCTTGACAAACACCGCAGCACCTAACAGCAGTTTCAATGTGTTTCTCCATTCCAAGCCACAAACACATGTCACGAGCCCACTGCTTCGTTCTTGTTATTCCAGGGTGAGCTTCGTGTGCTAGTTCCACAATCTTCATAGTAAGAGCGATATCAGCAACAACCCGAACCCCCCCAAACAGCAGGTCTCCACTGATGGAAAGTTCTTCTTTTACCTGGTAAAAGGGCGCCAAATCAGGATGCAGCTTCTTTCTTGGTGGCCAGGTGCCGGTTGTCAATCAATCACTTGTTGCAGACGGTTGACCTGCCGAGTCTCTTCGACTAACTCTTGCTGCGATACACACAAAGAAATGGCACAGACAACCTCGTCTTACTGGGTTTCCCCGGGCTCATCAAGAGGCATACGCGAAATAGCATCTGCTACAAAGTTGTCTTCTCCCTTCTTGAAAACCATGGTGAAGCTGTATGCGAACCAACGAGCATACCATCTCGCAATCCTGAATGGTCGTTGACCAATCACCTGCGTGCCAAACAGTGTCAACAGTGACTGGTGGTCGGACTGCAGCGTAAAATACCGAGCCCACAAGAAAACGGGCAAGTGCTCGCACGCCCATATACAGGCCAACGCCTCACGCTCTCCAGCAGAGCAATTCCGCTCCTGTGGCGTTAGAGTTCGAGAAGCAAAGGAGATGGTCACAAGGCCTCCATTTTTCTTCCGCTGTAGAACAGCTCCAAGGCCGTATGCTGAGGCGTCAGTGGCCACGACCATGGGCGGCTTGGAGTCGAACATTTGGAGAGGCTCACAGGAAAGTAAGGACTTCAGTCTCTGAAAACTGTCTTCCCGAGCGGCCGTCCAGCGGAAAGGTTCACCCTTGCGTAGTCGCTCACGTAGTGGTTCTGTCAGCTCTGCATCCCGAGGGATGAACTTGGCGCAGTAGCCGACCATGTCCAGAAACGAACGTAGCATGGTGACGTCTGTAGGTGCTTGAGCCTTGACAATCGCGTCAACGTGGCTTTGAATAGGTGACACTCCCCGCTCGCTGGCAACGTGCCTCAACTAGGACACTTCCCGAACATTAAAGATGCACTTGTCGTTCAACTTCAAGCCCGCTTCGCTGATGCGACGGAGAACTTCATGCAGATTCTTGAGGTGCTCCTCTTCGGTAGCTCCAAAAACAATTATGTCATCCAGGAAGCAGTGTACTTGGTGACATTCCTTCAGAATTGTAGTCATCATATTCTGCAACGCAGCAGGAGCCGAGGCCAACAAAAAACAAACCCCGGTGAGCCTGAAACGTCTATCGTGGGTTATAAACGGCGTCAGGTCTCGGCTTTCCGGGCACCAAACGACCTGATGGTACGCGCTCGATAGATCCAGGTGTGAGAAGTACTTCGCTTCGACCAGTGCTTGTAGCAGTTCCTTAATGTGATGCAACGGAAAGTTGTCAATTATGACGCCTTGTTTATTTCTCTTAAATCGACACATAGTCGAACTTTGCCTTTCTTTTTTTTCACCGCTGCGATCGGCGAGACCCACTTGGACGCATCAATTTTCTCGATGACGCCTGTTTGAAGAAGTCGCTGGAGCTGTTCGGAGACTTCATCCCTGACAGAAAAAGGAAGTCTTCGCAGCTTGGCAGAAACGGGCTGGACGTCTTGATGTGTCTTCACTTTGTGAGCGAACCCCTTTGCGGTACCAAGGGTTCCGTCAAAAAGGTGCGCGAAGTCATCTACCAAGTTTTGAGGGAGTCCAGAAGGTACGCACGTGGTGTTAAAACATTTCAACGCGCTACCGGTGATCTCAAGGGACAAACAAGTGATGGCGTCGATGCCGAATACGTCCGTATCGTTCGGGACAACGTAGAAGCGTACAGAAGCTTTGCGCTTCTTGTAACCGAGAGCAGCAACAAAACAGCCTGCTATGGCGATCTTCTGTGAAAACTCGAACGAACGTGCGGACGTACCTTGCAGCTGGTAAGCAGAACTGAAGTTTCTCTTGTACGTATCTTCCGACGTCATGGAAACTGTTGACCCTGCGTCAACCAAGAATGATAGGGGTGTTCCTTCGACTTGAACCAGAATGTAGATACCGCTCTTCGGTTTATCGTGCACGTGAAGAGTACTAAGAACGTCCTCGTCAGAGCCATTCAAGCACTCAACATCTCTGATTGCACCTCCTTTGCTAGTGTGACTGGTGGTACTCTTGCAGACAGCACGAAAATGTCCGACTTTACCGCATCCAGCACACCTTTTCCCTCTTTAATTGCATGTAGCCGAATTTTCCAGATGTCCCGATGACCCACAGTGATAACATTTGTTCGAAGTGGAGGATGAAGGTTCTCCCTGCTTGCGCTGTGGTTTCTCGGCGTTCGGAGTAGACTTAACGTCCACCTCCTACACCGATGAAGACGATGCGAGCTCTTTGGAGTACCGGACCACTTCCTAGACTAGTCGGCAGATTGACAACGCCCGGTTCAGGGTTAGACCACTCCCTTCCAGGAGTAGACACTCTCGCAACTTCTGGTTCATAGTATTCGCCACCAACTGATATCGAATGAACTCGTCCGCCAAGAGTCCGAACTCGCACCCCGCCGAAAGATCTCGCAGCTCGGCATCGAATACTTCGAAAGATTCCCCTGGTAGCTGCGCTCGCTGCCTAAAGCGGTGTCGTGCAACGACCGCGTTTGAAGTTGCCGCGAAGTAGGTCTCCAGGGCCGCCAAAGCGACATCGCACTCGTCCGGCGCAGTCGGTGTTTTCGTGCCGGCAGTTGGTTCCTTCAGTGGTACCGGAGGGTGCGTCTCCGGAAGTGTGTAGAAGACTACCTGTCCTTCAACACCGCGGCAATGTAGAAGTAAGGCCTTCCGCCGAGCAGGTTCATGGGTGTTGCCCCCCCAAAGCCAGCAGGTAATTTTAGAACACGCGCCGCCCTTGTTTCCCCGGGATAGGAGGTCTCCCGGAAGCACGCCCTTTCACACGAGTCGACACCGGCTGGACACCTAACCATACACGACAGAAACTGCAATTGTACCTCAGTGTTTTGTTTTCGCCAGACTAAAGTCCTCGGGTGATACCACAACTGGCCCACCGGAAAGATTTATAAGACTCTAACCAGTGCCTCCAACCATGGAAGCTAAAGAGATCTTGGTAAACCACGTATGGGCCAACGCGATGTTTACAAACACAACAGGTGTGGTGGGCAAACGCGCGGTTCCAGCACGATGTGTGTGCATTGCGCGTGCACACGAACCAGATTCGCGTCAAGTGGAGCGTTCGCGCATGCGCACTGCTCTCAGCAGCACAACCGCGGCGGCGTGACGTCACGGCCGCGCGTTGGCAAAGAAATGAACTACCTCAACATATTTTCTTTAAGAATTTTTTATGAGTTTCTTGAAGCATTTATGTTTTCGTTTTTTGTGATTTCAGAAAACTTCGCCTTTCACACCTTGTCTTATATAATGATTACCTCGTTCTGTCTATTTAAACATCACATCACTCACTTTCTTCTTGTCGTTCAGTACCAATGCATTAAAAAGTCAGTTGATTGTAAGCGCTTGTCCTGTCGCGTACCGACGTGCAGTCGTGTATCACTACTGCGTGATGCATTTCAATTTAAATTTAAATCTGCTTAAATTCTCTCGAGGCGAGCATGTGATACATTTTGAAAGTGAGTGTACTGCAGATCTTCATATTTAACATCACCGATGTCTATTGCGTTTGGTCTGTGGCTAATAACTCCAGCTTGGCTTCACCCAAATCCAATCTTGATATTGATTGCGAACACTATCGAACACTACACAAAATTGAAGTCGTCCAGAAGGACAATAATTTATACCCGTAGTAAACTAGTAGGATACAACTCTGTCGGCATATACAAAACTGTCGGCAGAAAAAAAAAATTGACCGTATCTCCACGTGGTGAATGATGTTGCTTGGGGCGAAGCTCTGGTGGTGCTTGTCTGCGTAGACGCCGAGCCGCAGCATGCCGAGCCTTTTCATTCATGTCAGTAGGAGAATGTGTGGTTTTCTTCTTTTTCTTTTTTTAAGCAGACAGATGGGATGGCATCTCAGAACCCCCTACTCTTTTTTTTTTTCTTTTTCTATTTTTTCATCTTTTTTTTTCAATTTTTTTTTTGCCCTACACGAGCACGTGAGCATGTGCTCACGCGCTCGTGAGCACGTCATCTCACGAGCAGAAGCACGAGCACCCGACGCCGGGCCTACGGCGGACGGACATACGGACATGGCTAGCCCCTAAGGAGCTTCGCCCCTAAAAGGGTACAATGCTGTCGGAAGGAAAACAAAAATTAATATCTTAGACCGAAAAGGTCAAGAAAACGCTATCAAAGAACGTGTAATTGAAGGGAATACGTTAATTGGAGCAGAATTAGAAAACTAATTTAATGAATTTTTTACAAATCTATTTAATCCTGTTCAATTAGCAAGTTGCGATTTCTGTTTAACTCAACGCATCACAAAAACAAAAATTGCTTCTAATTTTCTACCGATGAGAGTGAAGTACTTTCGGCGTTTTTAAACATTAAGAACAGTAAATGTACCGATTTTAATGGAATTAAAATTTTTACACCCCGCCTCAGGAATATTTTTGATTTGTCGCTGTCGACTGGCGTTTTCATTAAGAGTATGCAGATTGTGAAGTATCTGTTTAATATAAGCCCGGAGATAAAAATAATATCTCTAATTACAGACCGATTACAAAACTACCTCCTATCAGGAAACTCAAATGGAAGATTTCGGGGGGGGGGGGGGGGGGGGGGGGGGAGGCCCGGGCCCCATGGGCGCCCCTCCTCCCCCTGGCTACGTGCCTGCCTTCAAAAGCTCGCTCCGCCTTGAAGGTCAGACGTCATAGCGATGTCGGGCGGCCACTGACAGCGCCCGCGTTTCTCCTTCCGGTGATTCACAGGCCTCGGTGAGGTTGCAGCAAAATATCGCTCCAAAAGCGAGGAGCGCCCGCAACTTTTTACGGAGGCGTACCACTTTTTCGGTCGCGTTCACACGGGGCATCTGTTTCCCGAAACCTAGTTTCGCGACACAAGGTCCGGCAAAAAGATGCATCGTATAAATAGACCTCATGGCTCGTTCACACTTGTGTAATACGCACTCACCGCCGACTTGATTCGTTCGCCGAAAAAAAATCGGGCCGTTCACATTTGTTGCCGTCTGCGGAGTGCGCGGCGCCAGCGTCTTTCAGTTTCCCGAACAGACGACAGCTGACGACAGCTCCAAACCTCCTCCTTACCCGCGCGCGTCTCGTCGCCATCGTCGCCAGCTCGTCAGCGGGGATCTGACTTCAGCAAGCGCCACTTCCCCCGTGCGTTCTGATTGGCTTGCGGCGAGCGAAAAGTTTTTTCCGGCGTTGAAATTTGGTCCCAGAGCGATCTTGCTTTCAGCCGGAAATTCTGCCTGCCTTCGTCGCCGGGCGTCAGAATTCTCGCGGATCCGGCCGCCGGTTCGCAAGTGTGAACGAGGCATTAGTGATTAAAACGTACAGCACAAACGGACGGGATAAAACAGAGGAGACACATAAACACTGATTGTGTGCAACACATTACCGCCAACACTATAAGTGTTGGCGGCAACGCGTTACAAGTAACGGCGTTACCGGTAACGCGTTACTTTTTTTTATAACGTAGTGCCGTACTCGTTACATTTTCAAAACGGTAACGGGTAACGTACTTACGTTACTTATTTCTAGCAACGAGTAACGAACGCAAAAGTAACGTGCGTTTCGTCTTAACGGTTACGAGAACGGTAAAGCGTTCCTTTTATCTTGAGGTTACGTAGGTCGGTAATGCGTTCCTTTTATTTGCAAGTAACGAGTAACGTATTTTGTTACTTTTTTTCGGTAACGCCTAGAACACTGGCCTGCTATACTAACTTGGCTGGCGCTTTGCTGGTAGAACCGAACTATACTCTGTTTCACCTTACGATGTACCGCAGGAAAAGCTACAAGCGCGAGCTCCTTGCCCTAGGGCACATCTCGGCAGCGCAAGCTCTCGTGCGTTAAGAGCAGCTGCCAACGCTATGAGCTCGCGCATCTAGCCTTCTCTGTGGTACAACATAAGGTGAAACGGAGTATAGCTAATGACAGACCATCACCTTGCCTCTTCGAAAGTACGAGGAGGAAGACGGTGAGGTGTTTTGATTGAGTTTCCCCGGGGATAGAAAAATGGGAAGTTTAATCTAGTCTATGCGGGGATCGAAGCACTCGGCATTTGATAGCTGCATCTTGAGTGGTGACACATAGAAGCTTTCATACCCTTCACATACCGCGGAGCAGTATCATACCATACCTTGCAGTGATAACCTAATCGGAGAACCGCAACTGGGTTGGAATTGGCCCAGTTGCCTTAATACAAGCGGACAGCACGTGAATAGTGCGTCATAAAGCCCTCGTGATTCACGCTCGCAATCGACTGACTTGATAAATAAAGATCCTTGGGGAACATGTGAAGTTCAATAACATTGCATCCACACCCACGGTACAGCTTCTTGTACGCATCCCGCAATTTCCGCGATTCTTCTTAGGCTTATTACAATTATCTGTGCACCCGACAACGACGCAGTGATAGGCGAACACCCGCACATCGAGGAAACACGACGGCGACAGCAAGAGAATATGGTCATCAACAGTGGGTCAACTTTGCTCTCGGTCGCCTTGTTGCCTGACAGGCCTGTCACATCGCGGGAACATCAGCACAACTCAGGCGGCAGCAACAATGGTTTCTCGGTGTGGCAGCATTCGACAACAAGAGCGGCAGCAACTTTTGTTGGACGACGCGTGTTGTCCAGATCGGTGGATGAGCGAATTTTGAGCCGTCAACGCGACAGCACAGATAGTTTCCATGGCAGAGTTCCCTATCAATAACGACCTTTTTAGGAGCTTACTCAAATAAAAGTCAGGAAAACGCTATTTAACTATGATTAAGGACTGGCGTGCAGCTAAAATAGTTTGATTGGTGTTTTTACTAAATAATTACGGAACGCGATTGTCGAGATGGTTACAACTATGGAGGTGAACGTTTAGACGGTTGTTGAAATTAGAACTGCCGTGAGAACAGCTCACATTACTGCTAGTGAAATAAAAATAAAATGTAATTCCTACTCACCCGTTGATAAAACTTAACAAAAATCACCCACGAAAGCAAGCGACTCGAAAATTGAAGCATGAAAACGACCGCCCTGATTAAGAGTTTTGATGCTTGGAACATAAAAACAGCCGCTGCCAGGCATCCGAATTATTTTGGAAAATCACCAGGATGTTTTGGGGAATGAAGTGATCAAATAACAGGCGGTAAAGGCAAATATACCACGTTGAAAGATATTTATTCCACCGATCGCTCGAAGGCCGATCGTGTCGGTGTCGGTGTCGCAGTTTTTAACGCTGTCAGTTCAGCTCAATACCACGCTACAAAAGACACTTTCGGGTACTAGAACTCGACTTTGTACTAGAAATAGGAACTGTATGAAAGACAGAACCGGACACAAACCCTTCATACGGTGACGTAAATCACGAACATAGCAGAGACCTCATCTTCCTCGGTTACGGCAAGCTGCTTCGTCAGCAAATGAAGAACATTTTTTTATAAAATAAAAAGTAGAAACGACTCCCGCTGTCACGTTTTCTAATCGCAGTCACTGGTCGATGTCGTTCTGTGGTTATTTCCGCCTCTCAAACGCACAAGCATTTTGTAGTTACATTTCCAGCGCCGCCGCGTTGCACACGAACGAAGGTAAACAATCAAAATTTTTGAGTATTCCCTGTGTTGGCCCCGCTGTCAGCGCGGCGTGACAGGGTGTTCTCCGACTGTCGGACAAGAAATCGGCGAACACGGTTGCCGGGCGACAAAAATATGATTCCCGACAGTTGCTGTTGCCCCACTGTGACAGGGTCGCCGAAAACATGTTTCCCTTGTGTTGAAGGACAGAGTTGTCCACCTGTTTCCTCAATCTGACCGCGACTTAACATGGTAAAAAGAAACAATCGGTTCGAAATCAAGCAAGACGTCCAGTCTTTTCGTTCGTACCCTTGGCGGTTGATTGCCCAATGTCAACGGGTAATACAAAAATGCACCGGGTCGAGGGTGCATCAGTTGCGCACTGGTATGAAATTATAGATATAACGGTATGTCCACGTGGCGTAAGTAAATTAATCGAAGGCCTACCATATTGATCCTCGCCAGATATAGACGGTATTACCTTTAAAGTGTCAAAACTCACCAAACCTTTCTCCAGCAACGTTCTAGCTTTTTTATACCGGCAATCTTTCGATGAAGGACGGGAGCTCCGCGATAGCAAAGGGCACGACAGGAGAGAGCCGCGACACGACAGCGCGTATCATTAGAGCGCGCGTCACGAGAGCGCTGAACCACAGCTGCAGTCGCTAAGGTGCCTTTCCCCGTTGTACTCAAGTATCGAATCCCCTTCTGTAATGACTGGGTTGTTATACAATCAACTAACTCTTACGCGCGACAGCCAGCATTGCACAATATGCTAGTGCAGTTTCATATATCGTCAGTAATCCTAAGAACGAACGGATTGATTTCTAGCGCTTTTCGAATTCGACGTTTTCCCGACGTTTGCCAGAATTAAACATAATGAAGGTGTAAAACATGCGCGCACGGTAGGCTCTTGTAGCCTTACTCTCAGTAAAGAACTAATATGTTTAATGCCGGAAGAAAGCTAATACAGGAAAATAGTTACTCTAAATGACACCCTAGATTTGCAAAACGGTAAGTAGCAAATGCGTCTTAACATCAACGAAAACAAAACTATTACTGCGTCAACGACTAAAACCGCAATGCGTTGCAAATACACAGTCAACGGTGCCCTCCTTGAAAAAGTTCAGAAATATAAATGTTTGGAAGTTGTTTGTTTTGATAACCCGAGCTTCCATCAAAACATTGATCGTATCTTAAATAATGCGAGTCGGTCATCGGGGGTGGGGGGGAGTAGGGAGTGTGCCCGTGCGCTTGTGTCGGCAATCGCGTGGTTGCCGGCGCATATGTCCTGAATGGCGATCAAGTGATTGATGGCGCTCTAAAATTGGTCGCTTTCACCGGCTGCGAGTTCGGCGGAAGTGGACAGATGAGCGGTGCTTGTTTTTCTGCGAGGGGTGCTAAGTGAAAAAAAAAACGATGGCGCGTACGTAAGTTATGCATAATAAGGGTACATGCTAAGCAGAATTAGTAAAAGTAAGAAACTTCGTTATGGACCCCTTCAAAAAGACAAAATGAAAATAAAACGAGTGAGAGATGTTCAAACTTCTCACTGGATGTTTCGGATACTGCTCTGTGATTTCAGGGCAGTTAAAGAAGTAATAAAAAGCACCGATTTCGCTATCTGCAAGGCCGGCTTGTTGAAAGGCAGCAGGCACGCGACTAGAACTAGCGCTATTGTGGAATCGTTGTCATTGAGAGAACCTTGCACGTGCCTCGAATGAGACAGATTTTACAACAAGACGTTTCTAGCTTTGCTTCGTAGCTACCTAGCTTAAAGCAAACCGGCCCAGGACTTCTATGTCTGGCTCGAAAAACGATTCTGATCAAAATAAAACAAAATTAACGGGCATTAAAATTTTTAAAAATAAAATTTCAATTTTTTTATTGTATTATATTTTCCGTCAGTCACGCGTATCATTCTCAGGCAAAAAATGAAGTTACGAAAGGATGGCAATTTTATGCGCAATCTCTGACGACAACCGGAAGCAGCAGCTCCGAGATGACATCGAAAGGAGGGTGGGTTGAAAGGGGAGGTATGCCTATGGCATACTACGGTGTTGTCTGGTGTATCTGGTGTGTCTGGTGATAGGCCTTGCGCAAAATTAGCCAAGATGTAAGGAACATCATCTGAGCGTATAGTGGCATGTACAATCTCACGAGTGCGCGCCCCATGCGCATCTACGTTTTGGTGCTTCGGTGATTTAGCAAAAAATAACTGGGGTTGACATTTTTCTGTGCACAACTATGAGAGTGCATATGTTATATTTGCGCGACAATTGTAGGTCTTTAAACTCTAAACTTCTATATAGTATGTTATTTTAGGCGTTGCTCACTAGGGCGTTTAAGCCCAAGTTTTATGTCTTTTCTCGGACTTTTATCTCGTTCCACTAGTTAGGAGTAGCACAGTTGACACCTTCACCTTTTCAATGAGGTGCATATTTCTGACATTACCAGTGAGATTTCATTTCGTTTTCATTTAAACATTGTTTTTTTTATATCTAAAATTATATCTTGGTGTTTCCAAGGGGTTCAACGTACTCGGAATAAAAGCGCATAAAAATATGTGTTCCTTGGAACATTTATTGTTCTCCATTGCTATAAATAAAATTCCGGCGGATGAAGCGTTTTTTATAGTTCATCTCGCACAAGACTGGCATCTTGCCCAAATTACCATCTAAAGAGTAGACTAAACATCGTTTCAGCTTTAGTCCAGACGTAGCCGACGCTACTAGGTAATGTGAGCAATCAGCAGCATCGACAGCGCAAATCACTGAGTATTTTTAGGTTTATGATTGGTTCAGCGGTGTTATGACACGTACATAAAAAAAAACAAAAAAAAACATTACGTACACCATGATGTTGCGGTCTAACGCTGTCTGATCGGTCCCATCAGCTCCTAGCGTCGGCCGCGTCTGGACTTAAGGTGAAACGAAGTATATATCTTCTCGCCACGCTTGAAGTTGCACAGCCGGACTTGCAGACTGGAACACAGCAGTGGCGTTGAATATATTTTCTAGCGGTACTCCTTTTACAGGTGTCCTTCAGTAGCAGAAGGACGTTGTGATGCCGCCATGCTTTTTCTCGTGTAGGCAAGCACGTCCGATTGTAAGCCTGCCAAAGCTACCTTCACGCGCAATGGGAACGTGCTTGCCTGCACGGAGCTCTATGAGGGACAGTATTCGCGGCGAGAATTTTGGGTGTCGCCAACTGGTGGAGTTTTTTTCACAACTTAGAGTGAGGATACTTTAACCTCTTCTGCTGGTGCGAGCACGTGCAGTGTCAGGCTTCTATGCACTATGGAAATTGAAACATAACTGCGTGGGTAGCAGGTGCACTACCCATAGTGAGAAAAAACAGAAATGCTCCTAGCGAGCTTCTCCCCGCGAATAGGGAGTATTCACTGTCGGCCGTAGCTTTGTGCGCGACTGCTTACACTGTTAGCAAGTCCCGTGTATTGGGTGAATATTTGGGGTGAAAAACACGCTATTTACACAAATTACCATAAATTTACACGTTGAGTAACGGATAATTCGTTCACAAATCATGCCAGGTTGTAAAAATCGTGTTTTGGTTCGGTCATACACGGATAACCGTGAAGCCGACCTCGAAAACACGCATCACCCCCGGCGACGACCGCAGCATTGCCGGCTATCGAAGCACCGGAATGCTTGGGGACACACTTAGAAAGGACCGTCGAGACAAATGCCGCGGAAGGAAACATGTCTCGGAGACAGATATGCACCGAAAGCAATTGCGCCATGTCGCAAGACGTTGGCGGAACCCGCGCTTACCGTGCTCGCTGCCATTTTCTGGTCGATGGCAATGCGGCTTCCCTCATGTCGCCCATCTTTGTATTTAGTTTAAGGGTCTTGATAATAGTTTCTTACACACCACAAATAAAGTTATGGGTCTAATTATTCGTTTTAAACAGTTAACATGAATATAAAAAGCCTGTCCTTGATCTGAACACGTGACATCGCAGTTGGTTTCGTTTTGGCTTCAACCTTCAACTGCAAGCGATCTGGCCACGGCGCAAGCGCAACGCCGATGTACGCTGCGCTAGAGCCGGTTTGCTTTCGTTGTTTTTGTTTGACCGGAGAAAATCTGGCAACAACGCATGGCGCCGCTATAGTTTTGGTTTGACGTGACGCGAGAAGCTTCGCATAGAGCTTCGCAGTTTGCGAGCACATAGCGAAGACGTGACCGGAGAAGTGCCCCTGTGATGTTCCTGGAAGACGGAAAGTATCATTCGTAATCGTCGTGTGTGCTTTAAAAGCGAAGGGAATCACAGGGTCCACGAGTGCGCAACCACAAGCCAAGGTTCACGACAGCGCTGCGTTGACTTCGGCGATCTCGTTCTGTTTGGGGCAACACGGCGATGCGAGAAAGAGCCGAAACGTTCGTGGTGTGTGGTGCGCTGCTTGGAGGTAGACACCCACACTAAAACGGAGCTCAAATCGGTTGTTGTGGAGCTGAGTTTTAACGGGTTCAGTCCCGTCGTCGTCAGCTGATCCGGTCCAGCTGGTCCGGGAGAACGCAGCGAGCGTTTTTAAAAGTAAATCTTCCTTCGTTCCGTTTCAAAATGTGGAAGATTCCCGACGCATACCGTGAGTAAAAAGCTGCGGGTGTTTTCAACAAAATTATGTCGTTTTAATTGAACAATGGACTTCGGATTGTTGTCCTAAATCTGCCGTCTTTATGCTTCGTATTGTTGGACTGCATTTGCACAGCGACGTGTTTGCACAGCGACGCACACCGCTCGAGTAGATGATTCGGTTCTGCAAACGACCGGTTATACAGAAGTTCAGGGAAACTTAAGTCACCACCGATATTTTCTTGTAAATCTCGAGTGACTTGTGTGAGTTTGTTGCGCTCATCATGCGGTGTGAATAAATTAGGGCAAGATTTCCTACCTGCCCACAGACGCACGAACTGAGACCATTTTTTACGTAGTTAACATAGTGGTTTTTCTTTACTTTGGGAAGAGGCATTGGTGCATTTATTATGGTACAATCTTTGAAAGTTGAGAAATTTGGAGAGCAAGCAAGCTTTCCCGACTTTGTCTCTTTTCTCTCTGGCACTGCCCCTAGTTTCAAGTTTCAGTTTCAGTAGACAAACCTACTAGCAGGTACAAACTGCTCTAAAGCAGGTGCAAGACTGGGAAGTCAGGACGGTGCAGACTCCGTGTTTTGCACTTTTCGCAATTGACTGGGTAAATGCTTTTGCGAGGTATGCGGAATAGCAAACGATTTTGTTATGCCCGTCGTTTGCGTCTACAGCAAAACGAATAAGATGATCTTCAAAGGCACAATCACAAGCCAAGATTTACGGTAACAGTGCGTTCGCTTCGGTGGTCCGTGTAGATGCTTTCTGCAACACCGTGTCATGACGAAGAGCTGGAACGGTCACGGTTTGTGCTGGGCTACCGGTTGACAAAAACCCCGCATCGCCCGCATCGGCACTGAGTGCACTTGGGCTGTTGATGCTCAAGCCTTTCATCCGCGGCTTGTCGCCACCTGATCCTGCTGCTCGACGGTGAGGATGCGGCGAGAGGTACCTCTGAAGTAAATGTAAATCCTCGTTCATCCAGTTATCCGGTGTCAAAGTGTGGAAGATGTCAGACGTGTACTGAGGGCGGGAACTAGGAGCGGTTTGCCTTGCTTTTATAACCGAAACCAGAGCAGCGAGATTAACTGCCTTGCGTAGTCCAAAATGACGGAAGCAATAGGTTTCAACAGGTCGAGCACGTCACCGCGGATGTAGGCGAGACGGTGCACACTGTTTAAACGCTTGCAGTATTCACGAGTGCTACCAGAAAAACGACGTCAACAGAGGAGCTCGCGATTCAGCATAATGCAGTGCCACGGGCCCGTGAATTTTCAATGTTCGGGGAAATGGCGGTATAAAACAAATATTTAAAAAAAAAGAACGCATCAGCGCGCCACATTAGTGATCACGAATAACACCGGTCACAAACTCCCAAGCTTCACCGCTCCACTCGACACCGACACGACATACGGCAACAAACTGCATCAAAACGCCCCAAAAGTGAAGGCGTCTGCTCCCGTACGCGTACTACAACTAGCGGAAGTGAAGTGTTGGGCGGATGTCCTTCACAAGAATATATAAAAAAAAAAATGCTTTGCGCACGGATAATTTTTATTGATTATTGAATACATAATGATAAAATCCTAATAATTTGTTTTAGGGGCGAAGCTCCTTAGGGGCTAGCCATGTCCGTACGTCCGTCCGCCGTAGGCCCGGCGTCGGGTGCTCGTGCTTCTGCTCGTGAGATCACGTGCTCACGAGCACGTGAGCACATGCTTACGTGCTCGTGTAGGGCAAAAAAATTTAAAAAAAATATGAAAAAAATTATGAAAAAAGAAAAAGAAGAAAAAAAAAGAGTAGGGGGTTCTGAGATGCCATCCCATCTGTCTGCTTAAAAAAAGAAAAAGAAGAAAACCACACATTCTCCTACTGACATGAATGAAAAAGGCTCGGCATGCTGCGGCTCGGCGTCTACGCAGACAAGCACCACTAGAGCTTCGCCCCAAGCAACATCATACACCACGTGGAGATGCGGTCAATTTTTCTATTCGATTCAAGCTAGTCGGACTGCTCATAACACTGGTCGAGCATGAAAATAACAAAAATTGTAACTTTTTCATGGCCGGTTTAAGATTTATTGTTAATACATCGTTGTTTTTCGCAACGAACCAACTTTACAGATTTTGCCTCCATACTTTTTAAATGCAAGCAGTTCTTACATACGGCTGTCCATTGTGCCGTGTTTTCTGTCTGCTTCTATAAATCTGTAACGGTCAGCGACCAAAGAGCTCACCCGCACATGTCAAGCTTATATACGCCGCGGGGAGTACGAGGTGTTAGTAGGAATTGTCGGGCGCAGTGTTGGTGTGGTGTTTGTGTATGTGTCGGTGCTGTGTCCTACGTGGTACTCGTGTTGTCTGTGATGTATGGAGGGTTGCTGTCTACTCGTGATAGTTGTCAGCGTATTAACAGACTCCTGATTGTTTGTTTTTTTCACTGGCTGCTAGAAATCTCCCTAGGTGGCGCAAGCTACCGCCCGACTTCAAATAGTTTGCTTGAGTTATTTATTTATGTAAGGTCGGTATTCGTTTTTTTGTCTAGCGGTTCCGTCGTAGCTGCCGACGCCACCGACCGCCGACGACGCACGTACGTACCTTTGCACATAGATACGTCCGTCGCTTGGAGTCTGTTTACTGTGTATAAAAGACATCGAATGAGAACAAACGCGTCCTGTGTGCTTTCAATTCGGCTGAAAGGCGCGCGGCTCGTTGGGCACGTCTCTCGCCTGTTCTCGGCTGCTGGCCGCCATGTTTCATAAAAAACACGCTGGACCGTGTTTCTCGGAAAGCAGACACGGTGTAGCGTGTTAAGTTTACACGGCACCTCGTGTGTAGGCGAATAACAGACATGGCTGCGTGTAAAACGAACACGTTTCGACGTGTCCGCTATGGGCGCGTTCAGTAGCGGCCCCGGAGTCAAGGAGTCACTGACTCCTTCCACTGGACGGCCAAAAGTCACTTCCGGTGCACGTAACTCCGGGGCTTCGAAGTCAAGCTCCGAAGCACCGAGTCCGGAGACGGTGCACGTAGAGTCAAAGGAGCTAAAGATGACGTCATTTCCTGACTGGTGACGATTTCTGGCACTAAAAGAGAAAAAAAAAAAAAATGGCGGGATAAGCTGCGTCGGTTCTGTCGCGGGTGTGCGGTTAGCTCGCTTTTGTTAATGAAAAGTGCTCAAGGTAAGACGAATAACGCGTTCGAATTTCTTTTCCAGGTAAGGCTCGTTTCGCAAAATGCATTGGACCATATTTTGTTTGGTTTGAATATGCTAATAAACAACGTAAACGTTCATTTGACGCCGTGTCTTGATCGACGTTGCACTGTATTGCACGGAAACTCGGTGAATATCGACGATAGTCCTGTCCGCGCTGAACAGAGCAAGGCAGGGTATGAACGCGAATTCGGTAGCCGGTTGGACTCTCACGCAGAGCTTGATCCCGATTGATGTTTTGTTTGCGTAGCTAAATCGGGGTGCACGTTGGCTGACGCTCGCTTCGGCTGACAAAACCTTGATCGCCGAGCGCGGCCGAACTTCCTGTGTGTATACGAATACATTTTATAGGAAGTTCGTTACGAAGGGCAGAACAAACAAATGGCCGTATAAAAGTATCGCAACCGGCGGCGTAGATTCGCCGAGCTCTATATTTTGCGTGTGCTGACGACGTTTTTGTCGTTTTTTATAGCAGTAGCTGCCTTTGCACCGCCAAGCGAAGGGCTCGATCGCGTTTCATCGCTTCGAACAGCACCGCTGATGTGTACAGTCACTCGCTTTTTCTTTAACGACCTTGTCAAGACTTCTTCAATACCGGCGTCAAATAAAAGCGATCGTGCTCGCCATCGTCTGTTTCCAGTTTATTCGAAGACCGTCTGGCACAGGGGAGGAAGCGGAAATTGCGTTGAAGCAGGTTTGGAGCCGCGGTTTTTTTTGCCGTTCAGTAGGCGCTCCAATGACTCCGACTCGAGTGACTCCGTTCGGAGTCAAGGTAGCCGCTACTGAACGCGCCCTATGGGACAACGGTTTACACGTCTGGGCGTGTTATTTTTGCTAACAGTGTAGAGCGTGCTGATGGCGATCTTCCACAGTTTTTTTTTTTTTTGCAACGTGCATTCCTCACCGTCAAGGTTGCCGGTCTTAGCAACCAATTAATGTGAGCTCGTTCTGAGCATGCGCTCTAAATAGTACCCACAAATATGGCACCCAGTAAATACTCCCTATTCGGGTTAGTTTCTTGCTTCCTTTCCTCACAACTCGAATACCTTATTATAGCAGTGGTTGTCAACCATTGATGCCACGCGGACCCTTTGTGGATCGGCGGAGATGATGGAGGACCTCGTTCGCGGTGAGGGGAAGGGAGAAAGTATAGGTTCATTACGATAATGATTTAATAAGTGGATTTAGCTAAGGGCTGGTGTGAAGTACAGGGTGTCACAAATACAATTTACAGGGTTTTTCACCGCAAAAATAAACTAGGCATCGCCAAACGCTCATTCTCCGCCCAAAGGTAGCACCAGAGGTCACAACCAGGTGCCAAAGTTTCAGCCCGATCCGGTAACTTAATCAAAAGTTATAAGTGATTTTCTGAAACTTTCAATAGGAAAATGGAGCCCATTTTCGCCCGTTTTCGGCTTCTGGTGCCATAGAGCGCCATGCATTCGAAAACTCCGTCGGCCGCCATTTCCCCACTGAAAGTTTCAAAAATCACTTATAACTTTTGATTAAGGTATCGGATCGGGCTGACACTTTGGCATCTGGTTGTGACCTCTAGCTCCACCTTTGGGCGGAGAATGTGCGTTCGGCGATGCCTAGTTAATTTTTGCGGTAAACACAATGTGTTAATTTTTTTTGTGACACCCTGTAGATTTCTCTCATCGACATACACACGAGAAAACTCACCCGAAAATTGGAACGTTTCTTCTCAATCGGATAAAAGACAACTTTTATTGCCGAGCTTGACTGACAAGGCAGGGCTTTATGGACCCCTAGAATGCCTTCGCGGACTCCCATTTGAAAACCACTGCCCTATAGATTGCAGGGTGGTAGTCCCAAGATGGCGGAGGAGACGGGCATACATTTTCCAGGATTTCCTGTGCCTCTGCTTGCTGACACTGGTAAGTGTGCTAAAATTTATTCATTCGGTTGCATATTTGAAGGAGTCAAGAGAGGCACATCACAGGTTACGAAGATGTTGACGCTCGTTTAGAAAATGACAATGTTGACTTAAAAGGTACTAAGCGGTACACAATAATTCCTTTTTGAACCCACTTGTTTGTTTTTTTTCCCGTTAAGACTGCATGATACACGAACACGTCGACCAGGACCATGCAAAGCCCCTCGATGTGTTTGCGTTTGTCTTGCAAGTAGCGCCAAACCCGCCAGTACACAAGGCCCGTGTCTCGAGCGGCCCTTGGAAGCAAATGGCGGCGCAGCACTGAAATCAGAGGACCTTGGAAGTGAATAGCGGCGGAGCACACGTCCGTGACACGTGTCTTGCGTGTTTCTGCAACAATGGTTGGCGGTACTAGTAAAAAACGCTTTTATCAAGGGACTTTAAGACCATGCGGGAGCAGCAGCACCAAGGGCGATAGTTCTTGCAGAGCCGTGTAATGGGAGAGTTTGGCCATACATTGGTTACAATAGGAGAGCATCACGCGAAACAACCCCTAGCGGTGATCATGAACCAGCCCTAAAAATGCGACTCGACTAATTTAAGCCGTTGTAGCGTCGCTCGAGTAAAGACGTACAACTCTTGGTGCCTGAAAACTTGGCTCATGTGAGGTTTTCGTCACGTTCATATTCAATGGTAGAATAAACGAACGTGCGCTCCAAACCAGGCCCGACTTGCTAGAAACAGCGTCTCAGCTGTGACTGGGCAAAAAGCACTGCCAATTCCAGCGCACCAGTCGAGCGGTACTCAATCAAGACGCTCACGCGCCTCACCCTTTGCACTGTTTTACTTTCAGCCAGACTCAGCTGAGACGCTGTTCTAGCAAGCCGAACCAGAGCAACCGAGACGCCGAGATTGAACGCTTCTATTCCATGCTTTAAATCTCGTTTCCAATATTGTGATGTCGCGGTGTGCCGAATGGTCGACGCTGTGTCGCACATTTAGTTTACGCTCTAACTACGGGGGGAGTATTCGGCGCTGGCGGCGGCCTTCGCTCCGCCCATTGTCCAAACTCCCCCAATATACGGCTCTGAGTCTCTGTACCGGGGTGGGCTTTTCGGAGGCGCAATGGGGGACAGTGGGTGTATCGTTGGGTCGCATGTTAACTCACTCCCCCGCCGGCCTTCACGCCGCTTCGCGGCGACAGTCTGCAGATAACTCATTAAAAAATATTAACTCACCTGGCCCACCCGTATGCGCCGCTTTGCGGCGCACGGCCGGTGGCTCAAACCCCGCTGTCTCCCATTACACGTCCGAAAAGCCAATCTTCCCTGTACCCGCCTGCGCCGCCGTCGCCGTTCCTCTGGCTCTTCGTTTGTCCGCGAGAGCGCTAGCGGCGGGCTGGAGTTGCGGTATGTCACGGACACACTTGAAGGGATGTTGAACCGAACATTCCAGTGTCCATAATAAGTGGTGTACGATGTTTCAACGTACCAGCCGCCGCCGGTGTGCGCAAGCACACTCCGCGAAATCGACGTCATAGTCCCCCGTCCACGCTTCCGATGACAGTAAAATGTGTGGGCTCCGGGAAAAAGGAGGATAAAGAAAAGCTTTTCATCCCCACAGTGGGTTTTGGTGTAAAAGGTAGGCGATTAATGGGTCTAACAAGCACGTGGCTTTCACTTGTGGAGATGAAATGCCTGTCTTTATTCTCCTTTTGCCCAATACAAGACGTTTCACTGTCATCTTAAGCGGGCATGGAGGCCTATGACGTCAATTTCGTTGCGTATGCTCGCGCACACCGGCGGCTGCTGACTCGTGGAAAAAACGTGCGCCACTTATTATGGACACTGCAATGTTTGGTTCAGTATCCCTTTAACTGCAGTTACGCTAAGCCACAGTTGCCACACTAGACTCTTGGACAACATGCTTTGGCTGTGCCGTCAAAGCTAGGGGCGCACGTGCGCTAGCTCATATTGAGCGCCCATCAAAGCTGTGCACGCGCGCTCTTCACTACTGAAATAGCTGTCCGGGAGTATAGTGTAGTAATTGTGGCTCAACGTAACTACGGTTAAAGGGGCGGTGCAACGATATTCGTTTTGAGCGTTTTTCACATTGTATGAGCTTACTGGCACTAGTGGGACCCAAGTACACTCGCACGCAACGCCACTGACCAAGAAACCTCTTTGTTGCGGTGTAATTTCAAGGAGAAAGCAAGCGTTTTCTTTCAATCTCTCCTTCGCAAATCTTGATGACGTACCCTGGTGGTAGCAGCATCCTCCAGGGAAGATATTTGAATGCGGCTCATAGATTGGACCCGAGCATTGCGTGAGCACTCGATTTGGGCTCGTGATAATTGATAGCTCGAGAAGCATTCGGGTAGTGGCCCATGTCCAATCGCTGCAACGACGAGAATAGCCGAGCCATAACAATGTCTGGAACTCAGCGCGTGTCCTGTGCTTTGCCAACCCCAGCGCGTGGCTATGATCAACATTGGCGGCATATAATCGGCTCCAGGTCACGTGGACGCTTGTTCTGGCTGCGAGTTGAGGGGGTGAACGCTGCTCGTGTTTCTTTAATTTTTTACTGGGACTTCTATTGCGTGGGGTGAAAAACGAACGCGTGTTTCATAGGTCATTAACGTCAGGGATCCGTTCTAAGCGCTATTTGCGCAAAGTACGAAAATTGTTGCATCGCCCCTTTAAGGCTGGTTCACACATCTCCGCTTTCTTACTTTTTGTTACGTTACGTATCAGTCACCGAAATACTCAAAGTCTCGAATGTCGCGTGGAAGGCTGTAACCTTGAACTGGTAGCCACGCCTAACATGAAGCACGTATGTCCCGGTGACTTGTGCGCAAGCAGACGTAAACTTCCGTAACGTAACATATAACGTAGCGAAACGGGGCTTTGAGAACCAGCCTTTAAGTCACTGGATAATGGCACATAGCCTGGTCTTCTTACGTTACGTTACGTTACATTACGTTACTTTACGTTACGTTACGAAAGATTACGCCTGCTTACATCACAAGTCACCGGAGGACATCTGTGCTTCATATTAAGCGTGGCTAGCAGTTCTAAGAGATAACCTGGCTCGCGACATTTGAGACACGAATGTGTCAGTGACTTACTCGTAACGTAAGAAAACGCAAAAAAATGGCGATGTGTGAACCAGCCTTTAAGGGAGACTTAACTGCGGTTGAAGGTTCCAGTGCAACTAATTGCTATTAGTACTCATCAAAGCAAAGGAAATTGAACGCTGCGCTCGTCTATTTGGTGAGATGTCGACATTGAGGCATCATTCCACGATCTTGATCCTTTTTCATCACACGTCACAATTTGATCTAGGAACGGATTTGTTGGAGTTCATTGGTACGAAGTAGCAGTCTCCACTGGCCTCACAACATGTGTGTATTCATCAGATTATGTGGAACCCACTTGTCGAGCTTGTCGAGCTTCCTGACCTTCCCAATCAACTTTAGGTGTTAGAAGGTTGATGGACATGAGATATTGATCTTTCAGGTTATCCCTCGGAACTCTTGTTCCACAATGTTATTTTTTGTGTGTGAATTGTGATCAGCAAGGATCGGTGAGATGGTTCTTCATCTTTAAGGAGTTCATCTTTAGTGCGGATTGTTTTTCTTAATCCATCGCTGCACCGTGTGTTTTGGCGCTTTAGCATTGCTCTAAAGTTTAAACACTGCACGCACTTGAAGCTGCTTCAGTTGCAGTGTAGCCGAGTTTTAGCACGCTTAAAATAACCGTGCGTATACCAGCCCTACTCCTGACCACAAATAAAAACCCAGAAAATACATCTTTCTCAACTGAAGCAAAAGTAATATTAAATCAAATGTATTTCCACGTTAGCAGGTTCAAGCTGGCGCAATTTTAATGGAGGTAAGATAAGCTTCGAGCAAGCAGATGACACTTGCGTTGAAGAGCTGCCGACTCGTAGTTTGCAGAAGCAGGACCTGCTCGCGCATGCACAGAAATGGAAGGACGTTCCTTTGAACGCCCGTTGCTGCGCTCTAAAGCCGGGGTCACACTGCTGAATGTGTTGATTCATCCGACGAAATACACTCCTCAAGCACGATCTACGCAATATGGCCGTGGCTCGAATGCCGCATGCCAAGTTTCTAATTGAACTCATTTCCATGCGGCAGCCGAGGCACGGATCTCACCGTGACTCGGGTTCAAATAAACTGTCTTTTGTATGATGTAAAAGCGGTGTGACTCCTACTTAAATGAACCACGAAATTAATTTCCGGTTGGCATAAATGCTTTTATATTGGGATTTCACTAATCGCCTGTCGTTTAGTCGACCAAAGAAAACTAGTACAGAGCGTAGAAAGCCAAAAGCCTGGTTTTTCGGTACGAAAATTTTAAAATATAGCCGACTACTTTTAACTTGCTTTCTTCAAAATCTCTCTGCTTTTTCACTGTGATTCATCCGCGGGGCCCAAACACGTCAGCCAAACCCAGCTCACGCATTGGAGACGACGACAGCGTCGCACGGACGTAAGCGCTCTTTAAGAGTCAATACGTCAACGTATATTTCAATTCGCTTCCGCGGCCCGCGAGTCCAAGGCAGCACCTATCATCACTTGCGAATGATACGTTCCATGGTGTGCAGGGGGATCGGTGGCCGAGTGGGCTAGCGCACACCAGCTCAGAGCACGTGGAGCGAAAGCTCGCGCTGCAGGACGCAGGGATTTTGGGTTCAAGCAAGCCCCACCCCTGCCCGTTTCGATATGGATGAGCATCGTACCGGCGTGCTTTCGTGTATCACTACTGCGCGATGCACGTTAAAGACTCCAAACTAGCGGTTGCACTGCACTGGCTAAACTTCTCATCTAGAGCTGAGAGAGAAGTCACTCGTTGAGGCAGACTAAGTTCCGTCTGTATAAACATACCAACACCCCAATTTTTCTTTTTTTTTTCTTTACACAGTGAGCTTCAATATAACGGTAGAAGCTTAAAGCCATCGCAGGTGCTGCTCAAGCACGTCACGACCACGTGATTTCTCATTCTTTCTTTGAGTTGAGGATTAAAACTAAAGAGGAAGAAGTTAAAAAAAATTATATTTTCATAGTTCCTTTAAAGCAGCATTCCCACTGCTCACACATCAAACAAAGGACATGGTGTACACTGCAGACACCATGACAGAATTATTTGCGGACAAGGCTTAAGCAAGTTAGGGTCATGTTTGCTTTATACATATGTATACTTCCAACATGTGTCCGGACAGTTTTTGTATGGCCAATGTTACGGGGCTGTCATACAAGGAAGGAAGGCGCCTCAAACAGTGCCGGCAGATAATCCTTTGTAGGACGTGTTAGCAGTGTAACAGCGGCTTAAGAAATACGGTGTGTCTATTTTGCCGCATATCATTCGGGAGAGCCAGTCGCTGCAAAGTATACACCTTTCGATTCTCCGTCGCATGGGTGCTGCCATCTTGGAATCACGTGACGCGGCCGCTATTAGGTTGCTTCAACTCGTGTCTTCGCTCTCCCCTCCTCGCCTGGCGGATGCCGGTTGTAAGGGTGTTTCTCGTGGCTTTTCACGGCGCTTTTTTTCCTCGCTTCGTAAAGTGCTGTTTGATACGTATATTTTCTTCCTGATTGCATTAGATCATAATGTGCACACCTTCTGCAGTTAAGTTTTTAGCACGATTTGACTATTTTCTATATCGGCGTACCGAATACGTGTAAGGAGGAGGCTCAAAAATCACCGTTAGCACAAAGCTATATTTGTTATGTGGTTGACTAAGACAGCGCAAGAGCTCAAAGGTAAATCACTTATAAGAACTCAGGTTTGTTTAATAATAGCGGTTTAGGATAGGAAGGTCATGTGAGGGTAAGGAGACTATGTGTGTTTCCTAAAAGTGTCGTCATTTGTAATTTATTTATTTATTTATTTATTAGTAACTTCAAGGCCCTATGAACAGGGCATTACACAAGAGATGCGCAGCTCATATTTGTAGGACAATCAAAAAAGCCCACACACTCATAAACAGCAAATAAGCATCAACAAAACATGAAGAAAAAAAAAAGGTTCAAACTTACATTAAAAAATAATAATTCGTTGTGGTTTCCGTTGGTTCTCCAAAGGAACTCGTTAAGTGTTTAGGCAATGATCGTTTAACTTGCATTTTATCTGATACTAGGAATAATTGTACGTCAATGGTATGCGATTTGTTTGTTCATAATTTCACACCTATGTACGCGTTTGTTTGATGTTCTCAGCCGTTTTTACGATTGAAGCATTCGCTTCATCGCTGCAGTTAAACTTAACACCCGATCGTTTATTCTAAATATTGTAAGAAAACATGAGCAATGCATGACAGTTAGTGCTATAATTTGCCAAGTGATTTTGGCCAGCTTGAGTTTCAGCTACCCCCTGCTTTACTGAAATGTATCCATTTGAATACTAGGTCTGTAAAGAACAGAGCGATTTCTTTAGAATAATTATTTACTGAATTTTAGTTTTAGTTTTCTATCATTATGTTAACTGAGACTTGGAGCACAAGTGACTACGATATCTTAGGTTCCTAAACTATAAGATCTACTATTTAAATCAATCCCATGGACGAGGCGGCGGAATTGCACTGCTACTCTGCGACATGGCAGAATGTCAGCTACTTAATAATTAAAGTGTAATGATGCCCGAATATAATTTCTTCTTTATTTGTGTTCAGACTAGACAGTTTACTCGGTTTGTTACCAACCACCTAACGGGGAAATTCCTACATTCTTAGAATTCTACGATAAATTCCTGGCATTCGTTAGTGAAAAAAAAAAAAAAAATTGCTGGAGGCGATTTCAGCATCGACATGCGTAACAACGGCCAATCCGCCAGAAAACTTAACAGTGTTATATTATCCAGTGTTTTTGTCAACATGATTAAGGTGCCGACTAGGACAGCTGAATTCCAATGCGTCCTTGATCTGTTTATTACAAATTCCTTGCAGACATATGCTGAGGCGGGGGTTACACCCTGCGACGTTAGTGACCCTCCCCCTGTGTTCCTTTGTGTGGAAAGGGCGCAGCTAGTAGCTAACAAGTGCCATAAAATCTTATACCAATCAATTATAAATAAAACCTTTAATTCTTTCCGCGATGCGCTGCTCTAAGACAATTTCAACATAATAGACGCGTCTAATGGCGGGAATAATGCATACAATAGGTTTATTAATATTTAAAATAATATATATTTTTAACATTTTTTTGTGAAAGAGCGTAGATACAGTCAAAAAAAACGTAATCCGTAAATTGCGTCTGAGTTGTGCAAAGAAATGGCACTAAGAGACAAGCTATACAGCTGCTTTCTGAATACTCGTGCACCCGATGACTTGACAATCTAGACATGATAACAGTATCGAAACAAATTGTCAAATAAGCTGCGATCTGCGCGGACAGAATACCACTCATCTCCTTTAAGCGATAAGGAAAACTGGCATGACGTGTTATGGTTCAAATTATACAAACTCTTACATCTAGGTCCCGCACATACACCTTTCTCAGAACTTCAAGTGAATGGAAAGAAATTGACTGGCGCCGAGTTGGCTGATGCGCTCCAAATTTATTTACATACTTAACTAGACGTGCTGATTCATCCGCTGCTTGCGAATATGTGCGCGTTCGAAATGATAAATCATTGTTTCTGCAGCCGGTCACCGTGCATAAAATAATATCTGTAATGAGACATCTCAAGAATAAAAGTAGCTATGATATTGATGACCTCCGGGTACGGCCTGTGAAGCATGTAGTTGATATTATCGCACCTATTCTCACTAATGTATTTAACTCCTGTTTAGTGACAGCCATTTTCCCGTCACAAATGCAAGTAGCTAGAATTCCAGTACTTTAGAAAAAGGGATGCAAAACAATCTGGTAATTTATTGAGCACATTTTATTCGGCCAGCATTTTCAAAGGCGTTTAAAAAACATTTTACACGCGAGGTTCTCGAGATTGATTTATAATGTGACGTCTTAACACCAGAATAATTCGGTGTTTGGGACAAATCAAGCGAATTGGCCTTACTTGAGCCAAAAGAATATATTCTTACACAGTTTGAAAACAAAGCTTTTGTTGCTAGGGTGTTTCTGGATGTTTCAAAAGCTTTTGACTTGGTAAATCATAACATTTTGCAAGAAAAACTGAACATACTATGTTATACGGGGAGAAATATTATTGCTGTTAAAATGATATTTATTAATCGAGAACGAGTCGTGCAAATAAATACTTTGTGCTCGAAGGCTCAACCTGCGGTTTGTGCTGTGCCACAGGGTAGCATATTAGGGCCACTACTCTTCAACGTTTACCTTAACGATAACGTAAACATTAGCCCTACAGCCAAATTTATTATATTTGCGGATGATACTAGTATGTCTTTTTCTGGCAACGACATTCACGAGCTCATGAATAAATGTATTGATGAAATGAAAACACCAGAAAATGCTCAGTATCTAATTCCATGAAGGTAAATGAAGCAAAAACAAAGGCAGTTATATTTTGATAAAAAAACAAGCCTATTCCTACACACCAGGACATCATCCTAAATTCACGTCGTATTGAGAAGGTATTACATTTCAAGTGTCTCGGTGTTGTATTTTCCTCCGACATGTCGTGGGAAAATCACGTTAACCACTTACTAAAAAATAGCTCAAATTAGTGGCGTTGTTGGTCGCATTATACACCTTGTTTCCACGGGAATTCAGTTGCTTTTTTACAATTTATTTTTTATTCGGATTTATACAATTGCCAACTGGGGGGGGGGGGGGGGGGGGGACAACTTCATTTTCAAAACCTACAGCGTATTCACTTAATGCAAAAGAGGTATATACGGCACATCTGCAACGCGCCGTACGGAATACCAAGTGCAATTTTCTTTCATCGTTTCCGCCTAGTCGGAACCTACAACCTGTATAGATATCGTTTGAGTGTCCGCTATAATTCAGATACACAAAGGAATATCGATAGTATACGTCGACATCTTGGAAACCCTGAGATGGGGAACGATTAATTACCAGCTCGCCTGCACTCTATCACTGCTTACAGTATACGTCATCCGGCCCACCTGCAAATAAAGGGCTTCAGTTATTCTACAAGATATAAAGAGAACACAAGTGCTATAAAGCGCGACAAAACTCCGAAAAAGAATACCTCTTGTATTCACATGCCATCTCTATTAATAGCTATCGCCTTGTTAATATTGATGTATACACATGCATGAACACTGAACTTCGCGCAATGTACGAAAGCAAGGAAAGCCTTTATTTTGTTTTTGTGCTACATCAATAGGCTAACATAACATTGTTATTTTTGTTGGTTTTCAGTGTGTTCAGCTATTCAGTCACTGTGTCTTAGTGTAGGCAAACGTCACTATTGTCAATTTTGTTTTGTGGTTTTCGTTGCTTTTGTGATGGAAGTACCTTGCATTCCTGTATAATTTCTTATGTTATTTTTTTTTTTTACATTTATTACCCCTGCTTTGTACATGAGGGGGCTGAAGACCAGTCAAGCAGCTCGGACAGTTTTTTATCCTTAGCTCCCACTATAGTTCCATGGTAAATAAAGCTTTAATTACTATTACTATTTATGAATTTTAACAAACTGTCTACTATGCTCGGTCCCATGTCAAGAGTCTTTCAGGTTATTTAGCCATTTTCTTAAAATAACCAGTTCAATTCACTAATTTATTTTAACACAAAGGTTCAGAATTCCTGCTTAAAACATTCAGAGATAGCTTAAGACTAGGGAGGTGGAAAGTAGCGTACACAAAATTGTTGCGTACGCAACGGAATAACGTCGTCTATATGTGCCAATCCGAAACGCGGTTTGGGCTTGGGTTTTTGGAAAGATTTTGCAAATGCTGTTCTAACTCTCGCCAGTGCCTAAAGTCCGTACTATTTGACGCCGAAACAAAGCCGTCTACATAGAATTCACCCGAGTCCAGACTTTTCGATGACGAATAGAGATTTACTTTCAGTGGGCGACGCCGAAACGTCCGAAGCGGGTGTGTTTAAGCAAGTAAAAATATGTTTACACAAGTGGCACCTGGCGTTACACGTCAGCCAACCTTGGGGAGATTCTTCTCCTGCGCCTCTTAATTATATTCGGTCATTTTTACGAAAGACAAATTTACGAAAGACTTATATCGCATGTTGAGCACGCCGTAAGCAAATGTCCATATCACAAATAGTTTATTTCCTACATGAAAAAACACAACAACAAGAAAACATGGTTTTATGGTGAAATGTTGCTCCGAGTACTTTAGCAGCATTCATATTTGAATAAATTTCCCACTCGGCCTAGTTCGGACTGCCAAAATATGTTTATTTTTCTTAATATAAAAGAGGTCGAGACAATATTACCTGGTTTTATAAATTATGTCCGTCATTATACCAGAATTTGTTTTTCTAATCTGCGAAGTTTACTAAAAGTAGGGTGAAAAGCAAGCAGTGAGTATTAAACTCGCGAGTTCACCTGTTGTTCCCGAGTGAACGCATTGATAACCAATCTGTCGACGTGCATCGTCAGATCTTAGTTTCTTCATTAGTTTATTCATCTGGAGATTTCTGTGATCGGGTACGGCCGTAGACGATGGCGATCTTCCCTGTACGTAAGTTTAGTCATTTCACCGCCGACCATAATCAGATGCATCGAAGGTGTTCGTAAAAAAAGTCCCAAAATGTAGGCTCGAAACCTTTTCGTAGTCCTCATAGCATCTCAGTACCACTGTTTATATGGCTATGGGCTACGAAGGACACATCTGTATCACATAAATTAAGGGAAAAAGAGATAGAGGCAGCAACACGTCCGCGTGCACGTTGCAACCGAAACCAACCAAACTTGAAGCAACCTAATGGCGTCGAGTGCGTCACGGCCCTCTATCCACCGGCTACGCGACTACTGAGATGAAAAGACCTATACAGTTGGAGCTTGGCGAAGGACAAAATCAGGATTATGTTGAGACCTGAGAAATTCCTGTGCACTGTAGCACCGAGCACTACGTTTCAAGTGCTTACATTATATTTACTGTCAGAGCATAGAATTTATTTTAATCATTTGCTAGGTATTTTGGTTTTATACAACACAAACGACGCGGCGTTCAGCGCACAGGACTTAGACCTTGGGTTCTGTGCCCGGCACTTCAAGGTACGCATGTCGACGCTTCACTGATTCTCAAATTCAGGTTATGCGGAGAGCAAGTCGTCTGCTTCTTGCGCAGGAGTTGCGGTGACGTCAGAACGACGCCGAGCTCTGATTGGCTTCGGCTGAATTAGCTTTGAGGGGGTAGACCTGAATGCTAGATGCCTTGAGGTCTACCCTCTATTTTCTTTTTTCAATCAGCCAATGACCGCTCAACTGTCTGGCATCATTGCAACCACTGTGAAAGAAGCAGAAGAACTGGCGCCTCGCATAGGCAAACTCGACTCTCCGACGTCATGCCACTGCGGTGGCGTTGCTCTCGGCACTGCGCATGCGCAGAAGCCTCATCTCACGCGAATGTGGTTTCTGCGCACGCGCAATGCCCACACCGGGTGCGAGAAACACGAGCATGTTTGTAAACAATGACTGCAGCAGGCACATGTTCGTCCCTTATAAAAACGTGCGATCAAAGCACCCGCAATGAGCCCCGCCTGAAGCTGTGCGAGTGATACCATAATTGCGTTTCTTTTTATTAGAAGAAAAAAAATGGCGATGAGAGCGATTTCGCGAGTGTGTAATGAACTTAAAACACACCGCATACTTCATGTTAAAAATTAAAAAAAAAAAAACGCCTACCTATACAGACGTTGTTCCCACTGGCACAGGATGACTGACGTCCACAAGTGGCTTACACTGGCAAAACGTAATTATTTCGTTCAGTAACTAGAGAGTTTTAGAATAGGGGGCCCCAACGCTTTGGGGAACCCAACGCTTCGGGGTACCCAACGCAACGACACCTCACGCAGCGTGCTTATAGAATAGGGTTTGTGACGACGCAACGCGGCACGCTCGCCTTTTTCGCATGCAGCGCCATTGTGGACAAGGAACGAACTTCTTAACAGTGAAAAATTATTAAAACGGTAACCATTTGCGCTGAAACGATACTTTATTGTGGTTTGCGGTACAAATAATAGGGAGGGTAACACCAGTTGGAACGGCACAGCAAGACCCATCTGCCGACCGTCTCTGAATCAGAAGATTTCCTTCTCTGGTCACAAGAGAGTGCCCGCCCTCAAATAGCAGGCTATCATGTGCGCCAATGGAATTATTTGCGAATTCGACGGGCCATTCCCCGGTCACAGGCACGACGCTGGTAAGCGTAGCTTGCTTTTAGCCCATCCTGTAGCTGAAGCAGCACGACAGTTATAAAGAGTTATATAATAGGGGGTCCCAAAGCTTTGGGGCCCCAAAGAAATTGTGGCTTAGCACTGCGCACGCGCAGAACCCAGGGTCTTGGGTTGGCGCGCGCCCCCAACGTGAAATTCGAAAAATAGCGTGGGGCCCCCAAATTGCTTGGGGCCGAATTGCGCCGGCAAACATGGCGGCGCCCTTTCCGCTCGCTTCGGAGCAAATTCCTCATCGTCGCTCCAGCATTAGCCAATTTCATTGCCAATGAATGGTGCAACCGGCTTTCGTTTTGCTTTATCTCGCCCAAGTCGCAAAGAATAAGCGGTGGGCTCGCCCCATTTTAAAGATCGTACCTGATTCTGGCCGTTCCTAAGCCTAAACATACGTCGTAACTGTTTACATGGTAACGTATTGCTACTCCATGGCTAAAGACTTGTTCACACAGACCCGTTTTTTTTTGTTACGTTAACAAAAGTCGCCGGGAAATCTGTGTTTCGTATTAAACTGTGCCAGCAGCAGGTCGACCCGGTCGCGGATGGCCCGCGTGGAGAAATTTCTTCCGATTGCTTGGAGACCCTTTCAGCAATTGAAGTCCATCTCCTGGAATGGGTTAGTGGCGCACACTTCGCTTAGCAAATAAATTTCATTGTCGATCGAGAAGCGAACGCGCGCGGGGGCCTTCTCTTCCGCCATTTTCTTCTGGCATTGGATCGGCCTCGATTCGTTCGGCCATCCCGCTTCGGGTGTAGCCAAAACAATCCAATCCGTAGCGCTCTAATTTGGCGCTAGTTCTCGTAGTAACATAGAGAGTTGAGCTAGCTGGTACTTAGAAGACATACCTAAAACAGCGCACAAGCACAGGAGGAAGACAACAGAACACAGGAAGGGGTGCTGACTCTTAACTTATGTATTGTGAAAGAAAGAAAAAGAGGAAGCTTCAGACATGAAGCCCACGTTGTGTTTTTTCTTTCTTCTTTTTTCTCATCTTTTCTTCGTTGTGACCTTATAATGTCAGTTTTCTCCTTTTCTACTGCAACTTTGTAATGTATCTGTTTTTATTCTTTCTTCGTTTTACCTTTTGGGTGCGCGTGGGCTTCATGTCTGAAGCTTCCTCTTTCTCTTTCTTTCACAATACATAAGTTGGAAGTCAGCGCTCTTTCCTGTGTTCTATTTTCTTCCTCCTGTGCTTGCGCGCTGTTTTAGGTATGGCTCGTTCTCGAATTTTTTGGGCGTTTGTGTGCGCTTTGACCATCTGCAGCCGAAGATTTAGGCCTTCAACAATGCCGAGACCAGACTTGTGCCTATCTCAAATACTCTACTCAAGATACTGTATCTTAAATACTTTTTGGAGTATCTTGGTATCTTGCAAATACCTTTGATAGAGAGTATTTAATACTCTATCTTAATTACAATTCCGAGTATCTTGTACTCATTATCTTAAATACATTTTGACATTCCGCCATTTTCCGAGTTTTTCGGTATGAAGTGGGGTGGGCGTGGCACGAGGAAACGTGAACATTCTTTCGAGCAACCGAATCCTGTTGCTAGCTCTGATTAGCTACGGTGACTTAGATTGAGCTCGTAAAAATATCGCTTTCTTGCCGACTGTGACTCATATTTCAGCCGAAAGTTCGTACAATAAAGGTTCTCCCCTCGCCTTCCCAAAGGCGCCTTTTGTTTCCCCCCAGAAAATCCTCAAACTAAAGGTGTGGTTTTACGGAAGTAAAGATGCCACCCGGAGGCGAAAGCAGACCGGGAAACGACCTACGAGAACAATGCAGACTTAAGTGTCAAGAAATAACAAATAGAAGAAAATGAGAAGTGGACACACACAAAAAAGTAGACATTTTTATTTTGCTTTTTGTATATTTGACCCCGCTAGGGCAAAACGTCAAGGTTTTTTTTTTTGTGTGTGTGTGTTGTCAGTCCGGCGCTTATTGCTCTCGCGAACACTGAGCAGAGAACAGGACAGGAAACAAACTGCGAGCAGGGTGACGTGCCGTGGCTATTATGTGGGTTCTCTTTGTTATCCATTCACTCATATCCGTGTCTGAAGTTCGTTTATAGTGAACTCCCCGTATAGGGAATATGGATTGTAGTTAAACGATGCGTCTAAGGTGCGCCGCAGGATGTGATATTCAGCGATGTCACTATCGGCGAGGCGCTCTATCCCGTTTGTTGTCCCCACACCTCAGTGTTTACCCAACACAAGGCCTGTGCACGTGCTTACAGGCCTTGTGGGAATGTCCATGACGTTAGGTGCCGGATCTGTCCCGAAAGAAGTCTTCAGAGGATGCGAGCTTGACCCACTTCGGCTTTTGCGTTTAGCTGAGGACCGTGCATGCTGCATCGTTCATGCAGGCCGGAATGGTAACAAAAGAGCCCCTCCTCCCCCTCACCGGAGAACACGAACTCCAGCCAAACGCTGACGCCGCGTTCGGTTAAGTCAGCCGAGCGCTGAGCCATTGTATTTGTTGTCCTCATCCATCTAGTTCTAAAGTTAACCGCTTGCGGCGCCACGGTCTGATCTTCTCCCCAATAGCTAAAGCGACCTCTTTCTTGTTGTCCCAGAAATGTTTTGTAACATCTATCAGTGATACTGCCACGCGCGTCGCCCAGCGAGCGCGTGGCCGGATGGTTACCGCTCTTGGCTCTCGCGCGGAGGCTCTCGCGCGGAGGCTCCGGGTTCGATACCAGAAAGCGGACTTGTCTTTTATTTATTCCTTCAACTTGACATTCTGGTAAGTTCGAGGATTTTGTCGTCTGATTGCGTTACGAAAGTTCTACGCGCCGAACTTTCTACGCCGAATGTCGCAGAAACACACGCGGGTACAAACGGTGCTCCGAGTGGCGGTCCGGAGTCAGTATCGCCCCAGCGGTCGATCCTGCTGTTTCGCTGACATGGACGCCTACAACGCTAGCCTTTCTCTCTTTTGTTTTGGGAACAAGTTCGCCCCATTAAACGTTTAGTTTCTTCAGTTATTCGCCGCGTCATCATTTATCATTCGTGACAATATTTTGCTCTTTATAGTCGGACTGCATAAAATAGCCCTACGATACTTTTTTTTCGTTTTCTGTTGTTGCGTGCTAATAAACCATTCTGGTAACCCAGGTTTGCGTAGCTAAATAACTGCCGTTGTCAATGACGTCGATAAAAATTAAGCAATGCGGAAGTATCTTCAAAAGTAACTGAAATACATTTCTAAGTATCTGTACTCTACTCAAGATACTTTACAGTGAAAGTAACTTGAGTAGTATTTTAAATACTTTATGACGCAGGTATTTAGTAACTTAACTTAAATACTTTTATCGAGTATTTTGTCCAACACTGGCCGAGACTGAGACGAACGCGAGCGCGCGTACTCTGCGAGCAGCTGCACTATTGAGATCTGAGCTGGAGCGACTTTGAAGCCTTGAAATACTTGTTTTCAAGCTGCAGGTATCGTGTCACGAACGAAATCCCCTCGGAGCCACGGAGTAGCCATACGTTGCCATGTCAACGATTACCGCGTCTCTTTAGGCTTAGGAACGGCCAGACTCAGGGACAATCTTTAAAATGGGGCGAGCCCACCGCTCATTCTTTGTGATTTGAGCGAGATAAAGCAAAGCGAAAGCCGGTTGCACTATTCATTAGCAATGAAATTGCCGAATACTGCAGCGACCATGACGAATTCGCTCCGAAGCGAGCGGAAAGGGCGCCGCCATGTTTGCCGACGCAACCCGGCCCCAAGCAATTGGGGGCCCAAGCACCAACCCAAACCCCCAAACAGAGTTTGGGTTCTGCGCATGCGCAGTGGTGAGCCCCTATTTCTTTGGGGCCCCCAAGCTTTGGGGTCCCCTATTCTAAAACTCTCTACTGTCCCTCCTCCCCCCCACACGAATGCCCCAGGAGCGGCCTAACGAACGTCCTTGATATCCCCTTCGGTATCAACGCAAAAATCGCGCAATATGTTTCTTTTTTTTTAATCTCGGTGACGCGCACACATGTTTCTAACCTACGCAGCCTGTTCACTTCCGGGGTTCATTATACGCAACGCTCTTCGCATCTGGTGCCAATAATCGGGAGAAAAAAATATAAAGCAAGCAATAAAATAAGACTCGAAAGGTACGTACTGAAGGTTAATTTACCCTTATCTTGGAAAGAGCTCGATTTTGTGAGCGAGTTTTTCTTTTATATCGCTTGTTTCCATTAAGCGAGGCATTCTTTTACACCTTTTGCTTGGCGGGTAGGGCAAGGGAGGGAGTCGAGTTTTGGTGTGAATCCCGCACGGTGTCCTTGACCTACAATTCCGCCGGCGGCGGGGGAGATCGGAACCTGGCTCTCAGCTCGTTCTTTCATGGAACCCACCAAAACCAAGAAGAAGAAAAAGAGAAAAGTAAAATTAAAAACGAAAGGGAGACAAATTAACGACGACGAAGATAGAGAAAAAAAAAAACGAAATTCGTTTTAAATTTCGATGAGGAAGCCAGGAAATAATCGTTCGTGACCTGCGTCCGGCTTCGAGCCGCCTCAAGATATCCGGGGATCGCCCAGAAAAAAAAATATCCACAACGCACGTCAATGAGCAGGATTATTGAAAAAACAAAAAAGCAAAGGTGTGCTACATGAGAAATATTTAAATAAATATTTGACATTTAAGCAAAAACAGAGTTACGAAATTAAATATGAATTTAAAAAAAAGTATCGCAGTAGATATATGAGAAATATACATTCCAAAACTAGGAAGGTCATGCGCGCTTAGGAAAAGAAATGCGGGATCATATTTGTGTACACTGATCCGTACTATAGTGGAGATTACTAATTTGATCTCCACTAGCTAGATACCATGAGCCTGATATTCATGTGCGCCTAGATATTTGAAACGTCAACCTCTCTAATAATAATTTTAAAAAAAATACTATTTTTTTTTTTGCACGAACGAAATACATGGCCAAATACATTGAATCCACCGAGGAGCGGATCTACCCGAGTAATTTTTATAACAGAACCTTCGTTGCTGTCTGCGAGACCATTGGATCGCTTGAACTTCACCATTGGTCGAACCGTATTTTCTTATTATTTTTTTCCTAGCTACGCATTGGGGATTCCTACAGTGAAGATGCATTGAAGTTCGTAGTTGATGCACAGATTAAAACGCAGAATAGTTGAACGACAAAATAGTTAAACGGCAAAAAAGACAGAATAGTTGTATGCTTGTGTGTGTGTGTGTCTTCATCCGTGTATTCGTTGTTTTTGCGCCTTACACCATGCTTCATAACGTTCACTAACTAGCCCAATAACAATATCTTCTAGAGTTGTACGGATGTTTGGGAACGGGTAGCTAGTCTACCTGAACGTGGGCGTCTATAGTCCGTACTAGAGTAACTTACAGTGACTCTAGTCCGTACCACCTTACGTCCGCCCGCAGCGCGGATGCTATGGGCCTCCTGCGCTGAAGCTTCGAACAAACTGTAGCGCCCTCCTTTTGGGTAGTACAAGCTCACCTGATTGAGCCTCACACTACTTATGGCACGTTAGTTGAGCTTTTTTTAGTTTTGTCTGGTGCTGAAGAATGAAAAAACACCTTTGGACGCCAGAAATCGGCCAGACTCAACGCCGCAAGACAATCAAAAGTGCCAAATTCATGACACCAACGCTAGGGTACGCGTCTCTTATCTCTGGGTGGTGACGCCAAAACACCTGTGTCGCGACGCTTTCATTTTTCTTTTTCTTTGTCATGTCTACTTGGGAACGCGTGAAACAGCATCTCTTGGCTCACGCACTTAGCGTCTTAGCTTTGACGGCGTTCGAATTTTTGTTGTTTCTTTGTATTTTCATCGTGATCTTGCGCTCCGCACTAGAGCAGGCACGCTTCTGCGTGCGTGACAGTTTGAGACGCTAAAGTTTGTACTACCCAAAACAAGGCCTAACAAGTCCCTTTTCGCAGCGCCCCCTGGGCAACGCAGGAGGCTCATACGAGCCATCGGGCCGTGTGAGTGTCCCGTGACTTTGGAAACGGGGCGCAGTGACGTGCGGAGAGCGTGTAAGGTGTTACACAGTAGACATCAAAAAACACCATCCTAACACCCTCAGTTTCAACGTGAAGGGTGCTAGAAGGGTGCTCAGTACGACCAAAATACCCTCCTTCCACCTTTAAAATTCGAAAGGGTGTAAGAAGGGTGGGTGCAAGAAAGGGGACGCCCCATGATACTGCTAGGGTGTAAGGGATTTTTAAGTTTGGTTTTTGAAAACAATTGATAGCGGCGCATTCCACAGAAAGACGCCATGATGGATGTCGCGCGGGCGACTGCGAAAGGAAACAAACCGGAATACATTTGGATTGACGCGACCCAAATAAGTCACTGATCGTACTTACTGAATGCTGTTGTCGACGAAGTCACTCGCCATGGTTCAGCGTTTCAGCAATGCCACAAATGACGTCAGTAACTAAGCGTCTGCTCGTGGCATATAGCTAATGTGGAGGACGCTGTTCATCAACATTGTGGAACGTGTCTTACCGGCACTATAAGGCATATCGTGGAACCGCCATATAGCGTCCGAGGCAGGAGATGCAGTCAGGGGCACGGCTGTATGGAATCTTTCATCTAATCTACATCATTTCTAACAGTATCGTAATGCCTCAGTATATGTGCGAACTCAATACAATTAAACCTGAACTTGACCAGATAACGACTGTAAAATAAAGGGGCAAAGTGTGCCCACGTAGAACGTGCCGTTGGAGAATTTGCTACAGCTGTCGTGCCATCGAAAAGAGGGGAGGGGGGGGGGGGGGGGTTCTCTTGCTCGCCGTTACACGCCGTGCTTCCCGAGTGTTAAATATCTGGTGAATAGTACGTATTTCCGCGAAGAAAACAACAACGAACATCATGTACACAAAGCTAAAAAAGCAAACGGGCTATTTCTTTGGCACTTCCATAAGGCAACTTAAATACATAGCGTCTAGAACGTCTGAGCTCACGTCCAACCGAAACCGAAGTCTGTCACAAATATTACCCACCGCACCGAAGGGTCTGCCCGTGAACTGGCGCCTTAACTGCCGGTCGGCCTCTGCGCAGTGTCAACTGGCTTCGTGTTGCTGCTGGACCCGGCGCTCTCGTTTTGCAGCATGCAGAGTCCCTTGTTTGTCTCTCTTCTCCTTGCTGCGGCCGCCTTTGTCGCTCCTGCGAAATTTCGGTGCTACACAAAGCCCGTAAGTAAGAGCTTTCATGCCAGGGTCGCAAACTGATCATTACAGCGGTTCGGATTGGTTTCGGCTTCAGTAGATTTGCATTTTCTTCTGGTTCGGTTCTTGTTCTGGCATGCATGCGAAATATTGGTTAGGTTTCCGGTTCCACTGAGCGCGAACCGGTTGATACCGGTTCATAACAACACCTCGTATCGCGGTCGCAAAGTAAAATATAACAAAATCTTTATCCATCAAAACACAACTATTATAAAGAGGCGTTACCCATCACTAGGATTCCTTGTTTTCGGAGTTCATTTTTCGTTAAGTTCGGGGGATGTTTTTTGGAGTTCAATTTTGCCAATAATTTAGAGTATATCGGAGTTCATTTTTGTTAGATTCACATTTCTTCCGAAATTAGGAGTTTAACTTTACAGTGTTTTATATTTTTCAAAATTAAAAATATATAGTATTTGTTTGCTCTATATACGCTTGATTCAAAAGAACGCGGTTTGTATCAATTAATATTTCTTCAACTGGATTTCGCGTTGACGCCATTTTCATTGGCAATACTAATTTGTCCCGATGCGAAATTTGCAAACAAGTGTTGATTCGATAAATGTCCATATCTTGAAACCAATAAACTTTTCAAGGTCGATGGGAAGCTCGTATTTATCATATCCTATCCATCAAACTACCCCTCAGCTGCGAGTGGTGGAGTGGTGAAGAGCGTAATATATAAGCTCCAATCGTTCACACCCTCTTCCCCTCTCTATGAACACTTTATAGTTCATAGCCCTCAATGTTACAAAAACACAAGCCATCAATCCCTCCTCTAAGAGGCACAAATAGGATGGCCCAAACTGGAAAGCGGAACAGTACCCCTTGTCGTGACCCGAAATTACAATGACCTGTTGTTCTGATTGAACTTTGGCGAGATAAGAAGTTAGATCCCTTTTGTGGATCGTCCGAGATTTAAAAACTAACTTGGGTGGCATTTTCTCGTGACCCTTGACCCTGCGCACTGACCAAACTTAAAATACCGTCCTCTTTGTTTTTGGCATTGGTACATCAAAATTCGGAGTTTATCGGATAAATCGGAATTGACGCAAATTTTACCGACGGCTGTTTTTCGGAGTTCATCGGATTTATTTGAAAACACGGATTCTTCCCCATTAACCAACTCGAAATTAAAGTGAACTTATCTATCAAACAACTGGAATATAAAAAACAACATCGTATCAACCACAACTGAAATATAAGAACATTATTCATTAAGCACAAGCTGAAATGCTACCAATCACATACAATTATGTACATTCGTCAATAATACTTTCTTAGGCAACCTATTTTGATCTTTGATAGCTTTCAAACAAATGTCACACAAATTAAAGGGCTAAGTTTTTTTTTTTGTTCTTTTCGAATGGATTGTCAGAGTACTCAAACAAATGTTTCTCCAAACAAGTCAGTATAATTCGTAACTAGCCTGTTGGTCGTGTTGATCGTACTGGTTGGTTGTGCCCGTCTGCGTTTTATCCTCCTTCTTGTTTATTTTATCCGCTAGCTAGACGAACACTAAGTATTGTTTATTGCTTATGTTTTTTTTTATTTATGCCCACCAACAGTAACATGTCTTTCCGGTGGTGCATCACAACACAGATGAAAAATAAACACGCAGACACACACACAAACACACAGAAAACACTCCAACATTATACACAAAAATACCAAAACAATTTTTAAAAAAATCACATATCCTACTATTGCTTTGAAATTACATTACTAAACGGCAGGTGAAGCAAACTTTCTTCACTTTCCACGAAGTCTACTTTGCTTAAACCACGAGTGAAATTGGATGCCTGTGACCGCCAAAGAGGATGATCACGCTAAGCCTCATATCATTACCCGCAAGTCCACCCCATAGCCGTTAATATAAAGAGTTTGGATCAATGGGAGGACTCGGCGGAAGCCGGGAGTGCGAAAGCGACGCATATTCCCCCCGTGATGATCCTGCGAAGTAAAAATACCCGAGATGACCTTGGGGGAGGCGCGTACCGCGGCGCAGGCATTTATTGTTTCTGGATGAAGCTGAAAGTACATGAATGAATAATTGTAAGAGATTGATGGAAAAAGAAAGTTTCGAGGTGCTGAGTGCGTTTTGAGACAGAAAAGTTGGCATTTGACGAGGAAAGTTTTCTGAAACATTGGGCAAAACTGCGAACATGGGGTGCGCATTCGGGGTTAGGGTCGAAACTCCCACGGAGCCGAATCCGCGTTTTTTTGTGTTTTTTTACGTCCACTCCGTCATGGCCCCAATCAAAAGAAAGATTGAGTGCATTCTGAATGTCGCCGTGACGAGGACACCACGTGCGTACCCCATTCAGTTACGAAGAGTCGCAAATTTCAAGTCTAGCGTGCTAAAATGAAATACTTGAATACATCATTACGTACAAATCGTGATTGGAGGATATAATTTAAGCTCATTGTGTCCGCTAGGGGAATATTCGGGGCTAGTGGTTGGTCACAAGTACTGTCAATCTACGCGCCCAAGGTCACTGAAACAATTTCGGCCAAAGACGTGCCGTTATTTTCGCCCTATTCTTTCCAATTCATGACCGACCTCTCTACATATATGGCTCTAGCCCGCCCCTCAAAAGCCACAGCAGCAAATAAAATTGACTGGGCATGCGTGGACCGATTAAATGGCAAACAATAGGCTAGCCTCACGCGCGGATTATGTATCGGTTCAAGATATAGATTTGTTCCACATACTCTTCAAACCAAAACAATACACAAAAATGACAGCGATCTTAAAGCGGTATCACACGATGAAAAAATACCGAATATTTCTTCCCAGAGCGCGCATCACGCGACGAAAACGACAGTATTTTTCGATGCGGTACTGTGACGTCAGCTGGGTGGCGGAGGGAGGGAGGGATGCCCGAGCAATACACACAATAGAGTTATTATAATGTACGATATAGGTTCAACTGGCGCTAGTGTGCTGTGGCATATTGAAGCAAACAGCAACCAGTCGGAAATTGACTTCCGTCAATGCATTTTTATGAGAAAAACCTAGTACATTTCTCCCCACACTTGATTATAAGAGCCAATATCACAAAGAATTCGTACGTTCTAGATAGAATGGAACATTTCACAGTCACGCGGACGAAATAATTGGTCAGTTACGGTGTTTTAATTTCAAATTTATGGTACTAAAAACGGTGCCAAATCAGCTTCGTACATGTATTTATGTGCTTTGTCGGACACTGTTAGCGCGAACACGGCGTCGGCGCTTTCCAGCATGGTCGCTATACGTGCCAAACAAACGAAGGATATGTGGAAAACCAAGAGAGACGGCAAGAAGTACGCAGTAACACTGGATAACTAACTATTTGTGCATGCAGTCGATTAAAATATATTGAAGGCAACATAATATTGTCTGATTTTGCAATAAATAATACCGTTTTTCGTTTTTTGCTCATGATTACGCGCGAGGTGCTTGTTCTACACTCTTAAAAAAAAGCTAGTAGTATTTACTAGGTAAGAGCTAGTAACCGCTTGTCACATATGTTACTAGGTACCTAGTAACCTTAGGCAGTAACGGTCAAGCTAGTAACCGTTACTAGGTCAAGAAGCTAGTAACTGTTACTAGCCTCAAAGTAGAATCCATGTATTTTACTACCTCTAGCTAGTAACTAGCGCTACCTCCCGACGGAAGACCGGAAACGCTACTAGTCACGTGATTTGCGGTGGAAAAAAAGGGCTTGTGGTTATGCCACTTACCGCCAGGTGGCAGGCTAAAACAAATTGAAACTGGAAATAAGTATAATCCAGGTGGCGCTAGTCACCGTCCAATTGGACGAACACAAAAAAGGAAGTCGATTATTTATAGTTTATTTCAAATCGTCCACATTTGCAAGTAGATACATACAAACATGCACACCCACATTTTTAGCACACAATCGACACAATGTATTCAAAACAAACACACGCTTACTTAATCACTCTAATCGCTAATTTGCAGGTGAGGGCAGTGGGGATCGAAGCCAGGAGGTTCCTAGCACAACCTTAAGAGCTGAGACGCGTTAGCCCACTAGGCCATTTCCTTCTCGCTAACTTCCTTCACTGCCCTTAGGTCTTTTATACTGACCATTTGAGTGCGGAAACTTGTCGTCGTGTATCAGCAGGTGTATCGTGTATCAGCGGGAACAAGCGGCCAAGGCGATGAGCGACATTTCCTAGAAATTAAAAAACCGAGCGACGCGACGGGTGACCGTGAGAAATCGCCGTCACTCGTCGCTGTCTCCGTCGCTAATCTCGTCACTCGCTAAATCGATTACATGCGGTTCAGCCTTTAAAACGAATGCGGTCGCCGTCGGCGAAAGAGTGCTTTCTTGCCGTCTCCCGCGGCGAACGAAGGCTGCAATTGACGGGGAGTACGACGGCAGCTGCACTCCTTTCGCGTGCTGCGCTACAACAATGCATGCAAAATTAATACCGCGTGCAGCTCGCATCTTAATTTTTGTAGTACAATGACGAAGGCTCGCGTTTTTGTGGAAGATATAAGCAAATTCAGAAAGACTCGTAGAACGCCAAAAGTTTTTTTGTTTTCATTAGTCCCTAATCTACATACACTATTTACTACGCACATCAACGGTTCTGACAGTGCACTGTCACGACCGAAAACAGCTCAATCAGAATCATTCAACCACCGAGCACACACAAACCGTAAAGAAGTTCTCAGTGTCAAGTAGGAGGTGGCGGAGAAAAGCTTCTTGGATGACGAAACCCAATCCAGCGACAGCGGCACCGGCTCGTTAGAACTATCCTCGGAGCAGTCCAGGTCCACGCACACACTCGCCCCGTCGAGCGCACGAACGTTAACTATGCACTCCAACACGGGAACACGAGAACTGCACACGACACCAGGCAAAAACGGCAGGTTCACATCGGAGAAATTAGCGTCTTGCGAACTCCGACTGGCCCCAACTTGCTTGTCGTACAATGTTGCCAAGCGTCTCTTGTGAAATAAAAACATTAGTTTAAAAAAATACAAAAATAAAAAATATATAAAAAAACGGAATGAACTTTTTTGTTTGTTTTCGGAAATGTTTTTAGTATGTGCTACGTGGTTATCTTCATCCCAGTTAAAACCAAAATGAAAATATAAACGCTCACAAACGAATGCAAACGAAAAGGCAAGTAAGTAAGACGCATGGCCATATTGCATCAACAATGAATGCTGCAAGGCTGCTCCGCTCACTGCAGCGCTGGCTTCCACGTCGTGCTGGTACGGAGGCTGCGATCGTTATGAAGTCAGCTCCAACCATTAAACGTGCCCCCTCATACAATATTTGACGCTACGATTACGTGTGGATACCTCCCCCTGCGATCCGAAACAGCAAGTACGTCGCTAACACTGGCAATGGGGTATGAAGCAAGCGCCGCCATCTTCTCCGCGCCTTTGCGTTAGTAAATAGCTAGTAAAAAGGTAGTAACGGTCAGAAAAAGGTAGTAATGGCTGAATTTGCTAACTTTTTACTACCTATCGCGCGTTTGAGGTAGTAAATAGTTGATGAAAGGTAGTAACGGTCAGAAAGGGGTAGTAACGGCTGCAGTTACTAGCTTTTTACTAGCTTTTGTTTGAAGAGTGTAGGTTCAAAACATCACCCCACGCTCGAAATCTTTAAAAATAGAGAGAATCCAGAGAACGGGTTCCCGATAAATGCTGCCCGACATAGGAAATAATATATATAGATACAATTCATAGTCCACGTACCTTAATTCTTTACGTTTCGTATGTTTTTTAACCACTCGTAAAGACGCACGAAGAAGAGATTTTTAGGAGACAGGACGTGCATATCAGCAATATATCAGCGCCACCGGAATGCTGGCGAACCTTGGACACACTCTACATTCCTCTCAATTGTTATTTTGCTTAGAATCGTCGCTCGTTTTTACGTTCCTGCTATGGAGCAGAGGTTTAGGCCTGAAAGATAGCGAAGTAATGAACAATGATGTGACTAAAACTATTACACTTTTACAATGTAACAAACTTACATACTATTTGCCACAGCCCACATAATAAGTATAATTCATGTTATTTTCCGGTGGAGAGACAAAATGCACGCGCGTTGTTTCATAAGAATGCACAGGAGCACCGCAAAAGTAGACTGGTTGCTGTCTGCTTTAATTTGCATCCAGGAAGTCGAATAGACACTAGCGCCAGTTGAACCTATAGCGTACGTTATAATAACTGTATGGTACACACAATCCCGGTTCAACGGCATATCAGATTTATTTTAACGATACTTTTCCGCTAAACGCCCTGGTCTTAAGTGTAGATACTGCTATATTCGTCAGTGGTGGTGTTGGAAGTGAAAACCGCTATTCGCTGTTTCTCGCTTGAGGTGGAACGTGGTGGCGTCAGTGTGCAAACGGACCCCAACCACATCCTGTTTTGAACTATTTTTTTTTTTTATAGACTGTGGGTTTCGCAGTATTTGCGAAATCAAATATGCACGCTATCTTCTGTAAATGGCCACTTATAGCAGTGTCAGACTCAATTCACTCTTATGATAAGAGAATGAGGAGTAAAAAATGAGTAACTAATTATACGTGAGCCGCAAGTGTGCCGGTTCTACCCAATAGATGACGCCCCTGAGTTTGTTGCTTGTCGCAAAATAAACTTTTGGAGCTGCAACCGGTTTGTTGTTACACGGGAACTCTGGAAAGCAGCCATAGTACCTGGACTGACTTTTGCCAACGCGGTTATCTGCGTACCCGGAGATGTGCGGGACATCTTGGAGCGCTGCCAGCGAGACGTCGGGAGGCAGGCAGTTGCATGTCATGGTATGGTGGCCAACGAGGCTGTCCAAGGACACCTGGGGTTGTCATCCTTCGAAGCCAGAGAAGCGACGAGCAAGATCGGCTACGACGGGCGGCTGCGATTCACGGACCGAAGTCGGCGGGAAAAGCGACTCTTTGTATACATCCACTTTACAAATATACAGACAAGATGGAGGAAGCAACTATATCAACTGGAAAAAAAAATTGGCTTCTTAACAGTGCCCGTGAGTGCCAATACAGACACAAAGTGGGAACACGGAGGTGCGAAAGAGAGTGCGTGAGGAGGAGACCCTACACTGAGCGGAGGCGGTCCAGAGCAAGTCAGCTCTGCGGGTGTACAACCTCAGCAAAAATACAATATCAGCGGAGGCTCAGTTATACGATAGCAGCCTGGGCAGCCGCTTTGCTTTTTGAGGCCCGCGCAGGAGGGCTGAGAAGGCTAGTGTACTCACAGACATATAATCGGATGGTGGAAACAACAACATGCCGGACTTGTGGAGAAGAGGATGAAACCACCGAACACATCGTGGTCTCATGCTTAAGCCTGCAACCGAGGCATCCGGTGCAGTGCTGTCACGCTCCCGAAAACGTACAGACACACTTCCACAGGCCCAATTTCTGGCGGAAGCACTCGGATTTGAATCACCTGCGACGAAGTCAGTGCTGAGCGCGTGTCAAGACAGGGATGCTGCTGCTATTCCTCAAAGTGAGGTAGAAACGCGCGCTGCAGCGTCCACGAAGCCGTTTGGACGGAGCCGGGAAGCAACCGAAAGAGCGAAAAGGAGACTGGAGGATTGGTGGCGAAGGACAAAAGTAAAGTAAACGCGAAGGGCAAGGGGAAAGTGAAAGCTATAAGTGCTTTTTTCGTTTAATATTTTTTTGGCTAAGTACGAACATGGTTTGGAACCACCCGATTCAAAGGGAACAGCTACAAAATCTTCATCATTAGGATCAATTAAACAAGAAAGGGCGAATACAGCAAACGCTGACATCCATCTCCACAGCACATCACCGGTGCGAACGAGGAAGCTGAGGAGGGGTTTGCGCCCGCTGTTGCCATCATGCACTTCCCTGAGCGGATTTCTCACCCGAGTGAATAACGCCCAGAATCATCATCATCATCATCATCATCATCATCATCATCATCCAGTATTTGGGGAGCTCTTCTTTTAAATTTGTTTCGAATTTCTTAAGCAGACGTTTTTGGGAACGAACCAGAACATATTGTTTAATCATTTCCCCCACTATATTTAGCGGGCATATTGACGTCACGTAACCTTATATAGTTCATATAATAATCTAGAAAGAAATGTCTCTTGCATTTCGGCCGCTTCGGAACAATGGGGCAAAACCGCAGGCATGGGTGGTCCCGAGGGGACCATATATGGCACTCGCGACGCTTTATATCCCCAAGAAGCAGCAGAACATCATTCGCAAGGTCAGTGTATGCTTTTTTTTCCGTTTTTTTTTTGCAACTTTATTAACACAGAATGCGGATACGGGCTGGATTTTATAATAAAAGTGTACACTCAACGATGGCAAAAAAAGCTTTATACGTAGGCCAAAGCAACATAGGTGTATAGAAGGCCTACTTAGTCGTATAAACCGTTCGTACACGATTATAACTATACACCAACTCATGTTTACAAACCAACCGGAGCGCCCCTAGCGGATGCCACCGGCGCCGCGCATGCGCGGTGGATGGTGGGCAAGAAGCCTGCCGTCGCCCATAAACAAACCATTGAATTGGAGCCAGTGACAAACGCGCCCAGTGCGCATACACTATTGGCCCTCACTTCCCCCCCCCCCCCCCCCAACCTCCTTCACAACGCTTCCAACCCCAACCATTGAATTGCGTTGTTGTCGGCGTCGGTGGGAGTCCCCGTGCTCTTTTTGGCGGCGGAATTGTTGATTCTACGTCCTCCTAGCAATGTCTAACTACTTGAGCGGCTTCAGAAAAATTAACGAGGTAAAACTTTGCGTGAATAATGTGACGTGCGGCGATTCATTTCACGTGGACGCCGCAAAATGGCCGCTAAAGCCTGACTCCCACGATGAGATTCTGCTCGCTATTTTCAGTCGTGACGTCGCTCGGGCTGCAAAAGCGTGGGACCGTAGCTGAGATGGTGGACGTCGATACTAAAAACCGCAAGTAGAATCGGGCATTACAAGTCGGTGATGGTCACTGGTAACAATGATCAACATCTTCTTGTATCTACTGTTTACACTTAGCCAACTTACCCCAACCAACCTTCAAAAGTGTTTTGAGGCCTGCACTTAGTTCTTATCGCAATTACCGGGTCAACGTTTGGTTTACGGGCCGCTGTCGTTTGAACGAGCTGACGACAAAAAGCAGACAAGTTTAATAATAATTGGGGTTGTGTGGATATTTATACAGCGAGTAGTTGGTCTGCCATTTTTAAAGTTGAGACGAGTCACTCGCTGTAGATGAGCAATTTAGCCAGTGCAGTACAACCGCTAGCCTGGGGTTTTTAACGTGAACCACGCAGTAGTGATACACGACCGCAAGCCGGTACGATGCTCATCCAGATCAAAACGGGCAGGGGTGGGGATTGAACCCAGGATCCTGGGTTCTGCAACGCGAGCTTTCGCTCCACGTGCTCCGAGCTGGTGTGCGCTAGACCACTCGGCCACCGATCTTTTTTTTTTTTTTTATTACATGGAAATATTACTAAGACAACAGCAAGACAAGAACATGGTAAGGTCATCATGTCCCAATTTTCATTACATACAATTCTCTATCTAATACTCTCAGAGCCTCCTTATCGTAAATGGACACAAGGAACAGAAAGGAATATTAAATAAATACAAAATACACATGCTAAAAGTCAGGTAGATGAATGCATTGATCAAAAAGAACATACCAATCTGGCCGCTCGTCAAGGTAGTTAAATACATTTCGTACATGCGTTACGGTTTCAATAAAATTTGATTTAGTCGATTGGGGAATTCCTGTCAATCATTCTTGTTTTCCAGAGGCTATGCAACCCCATTAATGTAAACAGATCGTAAGGAAAACTATCGTTCAATTTTAAGGGCAAAAAACGGATTGTGTAAGCATTGATATTTAAGTCTTTTTTCAGTGTCCTTTGTAGGACATCCCAGAAAAGGTAAGCATCAGTGCAGAAGATAAAACAACGCTCTATAGTTTCCGGTTGGTTACAAAGGCTGCAATTGATTGACCATGGCACAAAAATTCCACGTTCACGAAGCCAGGGTTTTACAGGTAACGTAGAAGTATGGAGCTTAAAGAAAAATGACTTTGCGGTAGGCGAGTCATGCAGCTTTCGGACACGTCTGAGGACATCTTTTCCTGGGCCTTCACTATATATGCTTCAGTACAAAGGTTCAGGGAACGTTATGTCAATCAGATCAGCATATAAGACTTTTCGAGAAACCGTAAATAAATGCTCCAGAGAAAAACGAGCTGTTAGAAACTCAAGCGCGCTCACTACTTCCTGAAGGTACCCCACAGGACGTGATGTGCTTGCGGGTATCGTCGTAACCACCAAATAAGGTAATGCACTCGAGAGTTCCGTCTGTAAGTAAGTACGAAGGAAATGATGAGATGCAGTTTTGAAGAATAAAAATCGAGATATTACTTGCTTTAGAAAGATGTGTATAAGTCCGAGACCGCCAACATCGATGGGGCGAAAGAGGTTATCACGTCTTGTAGGTTCCCAATTTGAACTCCATATAAAAGTAGCGAACACTCTGTGGAATTTTTGAATATGGCTTCTGGAACAGCAAATCACTTGAAGTATATACCAAAGTTTGGTGGCGAGAAACATATTACAGGCCTTAGCTCGCCCGAAAACTGACCAGTGGTTGGATTTCATCTTGTCAGCTTGACATTTGATTTTTGACACCCGTTCAGTCCAGTAATGGCCATTGTTGCGGATACTGTTAAGAGGAACTCCTAAGTACTGCGGGGCAATGCAGCTCCACGATATTTCAGCATACTCTGAAGGTGTTGTGGCCCATTGGCCACACCAGAAACCTGCTCTTTTTTCCTTATTAACGAGTGCGCCGGTCGCGTCACAGAAGTTTTGTGTTATTGTAAGGACATTGTCGACGCTGCGTTTATCTGCACAAAAGAAAGCTATATCGTCTGCATATGAGAATACTTTAACTTCAGAAGAGTAGAGACGGAAACCTTCCACGATAGGGCTGTTAAGTTTACTTAAACAAAGGGGTTCTAAATAAAGCGAAAATAAAAGCGGGGATAACGGACATCCTTGTTTGACGGACGATTCTAGACGAATTCGATTTGAAAGTGAGCCGTTAACTATAAGCCTAGTGGCACAGTTACGGTAACATAACTTAATACCCTTTAAAAGTGTTGGTCTTGGGTTTACATGACGTAAAATAGCAAACAGGAAAGCATGGGACACGCGATCAAATGCCTTAGCCAAGTCTACTTGAACCATGGCGACTTGACCGGCATGAAGAACGCAGCTTTCTATCACTGAACGCGCAACGTGGATGTTAGTTTGTATACGTCTCCCCCTGATCCCACAGGTTTGGTGGTCTCCAACAACAGATGACGTGACACATTGTAATCGTTTTGTTAAACTTTTAGCAAAAAGTTTCTAATCTACGTTGCATAAACTAATTGGTCGATAGCCTTCAATGCGCTGTAGCTTGTCTGGGTCTTGACTTTTAGGGATCAACACGGTATGGCTCTCATAAAATGACGGTGGTAAAGTTCCCATCTCATACGCCGCCAAAAACACCTCAAGTAGGAAAGGACATAGCAAGTCTTTGTATGTCTTGTAAAACTCCGCAGGGAGCCCATCAGGTCCTGGTGTTTTAGAATTTGGCAACTCGTCTACCGCGCATCGAACTTCTTCCAATGTTACTGGTCCACTAAGGAGATCTCGCTGAAGCTGCTTTACCTCGGGCATCAAAGAAACTAAGTTTTTTGCCAACTGGATGTCCAAATGTTGCGTTTTTCCAAAGAGGTTTTTGTAATGCAACTCAAATGCGTTCATGATGACTTCTTCGTTGTCTGAGGGTGTCCCATTACATTGCAAAACTCTCATTTTCTTTGAAAGGCCGTTACGCCTCTCATCATCGAGTGCACGACGCGAGGGTGTCTCTGAGGACAAGAAACGCCTACACCGGGACCGTACTAGTGCACCGTGTAAACGAATGTACTCGTATTGCTGTAGCTGACATTTTACGCGAAGAATGTCTTCTTGAAACATACCCGGTGTTTCGCACTCCAGCTCGTGAAGCACATACAGATTTTTCAAAAGTGTAGCTTCTTCCTTCTTTGCATGAAAGGACGCAATGCACGCGCATTCGATTGCTTCATTCTTAACTTCCTGTTTGAAAGAGTCCCACTGAGCAAATATGCCAAATTTCTGATTCGTTGACACGTGATTAAAACATTCGTGGACACGCCTCTGAAAGTCTTGGTTGTCTAGCAGTCTTGTATTTAGTTTCCATAGAGCCCAATTTGGTTGCGCCTTTCGCGGTGCGTCTGTTCCAAATCGGATCTTTACAAGGCAGTGGTCTGAAAAAGAAACTGGTTTTACGTCATAAGCATTCACATGGGAAATGAGCGAGCTTGAGACGTAAATACGATCGAGTCTCGCATTACTTGAAGCATTAAGGTGAGTGAATCGGAGAGTAGTATTTTGGGAAGCTCCGACGTCAAAAAGGTGATAGTCGAATGCAAGAGTGTTTAGTATGTCGGAACTTCTATCGGGCCTTGCAGAAGGCACTGACCTGTCTTTTATGCTACACACACAGTTGAAATCTCCAAATAAAACAATTTGTTTGTCGGTGCTGAGAAATGGGATATGGCTTTCAAAAAAAGAACGACGCTGTCTAACGTCAATATAGGCATATATGCAAATTAATCGCCAGTAGGAACCGTATAAAAGAAAATCGCAACATATGAACCTTCCCTTATCGTCGACAGTGTGAGAAAGTGATGAATACCCTAAGCTCTTCTTCAAAAACAAAAAACACCCTCCCGACAAGCCATCAGCATGACTGACGCATACCTCGAAATGTGAGAGGAAGGGGTCCAGTGCACAAGCAGTATCCTCGTCAGACGATATTTTTGTCTCTTGAACAGCAATAAAGTCAATATGTTCCTTTAAGAGAAGCTTGTACAATTGAGATTGCCGTGCACGTGAACACAGTCCTCTCACGTTGATGGTAGCGAAGCTGAGGGGAGATGTCAGGAAGGTTTTTAGTTAGGGTGGGAGCACATCGTCATCGTTCCTGACGTCCAGAGCTTCAGATTGCGACGTCTTGTTGTGGAGGAACTCTCGCACCGCAGATGGCTTGCGTTTCACCTCACTTCCCTCGTCGTTCTTGCTCTCGTCAATAATAGCTGTGGCGGAGGGCTGGGCATTATGTGTCGTCGTAGGAGCAGGTCGCTTCACCGATGTGCCACTGGACGTCGTGGCGCGTTCGCAGCGGGCAATTGCTTGCTGGCACGGTAACTCAGGTATTGCGTTAAGGGATGGATACTCGCTATCCGGCCAATTCCTCTTCGTTTCCGTGACACACTCGGCTGGTGTTGACAGTCCCGGCAGGGTGCTGGCAGACTCAGAATCAGAACTAACTTCTTCTGGTCGCTGTGTAGACGTCTCCGACTCGGTCCTTTGTGTCTTGATAGGGGAAGAGGCGATGTCCCCTGTGGCATCAACGACTTCGCTGATGTCCATAAGATGATCCTGGACAACATCTTCTGTTAGGCTTCTCGACTGCCTTAGCTTGTCTGCGTAGGTGGTGACGCATTCACTCGCGTCATGTCCGTAGCGTCGGAACTCGCCGCATCTCGGGATTCTGCACTCACGACGGATGTGACCAATTCTGTTACACCGAAGGCACAGCGGTGGCCGACCGGGGACGAGCACCAGGCTTCGACAGCCGAAGACCGTGAGCAGATGCGGAATATTCGTTGCATTCATTCCTTCTCTAAGCGTCAGGGTCACCTCTTTGTGTAGCGTTTCCATTTGTTCCATTCCGGAGCACTTCCATTTTTCTCGTACAATGGAACGGACCGTGCCAAAAGGCGCCAGTGCCCCTTCGATTCTCTGGTTTTCCATGTGTATAGGTAACCAGAGAAGTTTCAGTTTCACATCTCTGGTGTCGGGATCAATTATGAGGCATCTGCGTCCCTTCGCGGTAAGCTCCATTTTGTTTACAAGCTTGGTTTTACTTAAGGCGTTTGCGCACGTCACCATCCAGACATGACTCATCTGAAATTGGCCTATTCCGATGATATCTTGGGCGTCGACAACATCTCGTAAGGCGTCACGGAAGTCTGGGGCACGGTAGGGTCGTGCGGCGAGGTCGCCATGAAGAAAGACGGAGTTCAGGCTCAAGTTACCTGTGGGTAGACGAGGTAGCACGGTCCGGTATTCATTGGTCAGCATATCAGTAGTACTGGCCGAAGCCTCAGCGGTTCCCCGGCCGGTGGCCGGTATATTTTCCTTGGAGAACATCGAAAACACGACCGTTCTCAGCGGCGTCTTCTTCTTTCTCCGCCACCGATCCCCCGGCAAACAAGTTTGAAAGAGCAGACGAAAGTTCGAACGCATGCGCAATGGAGTACGGGCAAGAAGCACCGCGTCCCGCTTCAACAAACCATTGGAATGTCACGTTGTCGGCGTCTGTGTGAGTCTGCATACTCTTTTTCGCGTTGGAATTGTCGATTCTACGTCCTCATAGCAATGTCTTACCACTTTAATCGCCTGAGCGAAATTATCAAGGCTCGTTACACCGCTAAACTTTGCGTAAATAATTTGACGTGCGGGGATTCATAAGCATGAACGCCGCAGAATGGACGCCAAAACCATGATGAGATTGTTCTAGCTATTTTCGGTCGCTCGTGCTGCAAAAGTGTAGAAGGTAGCGGCGATGGTCGACGTCGATACTGAAAATCGGAAGCGGGTACAGACCAAGCGTAACACGTCGGTGATGGCCACTGGTGCCAATGATCAACATCTTGTATCTACTGTTTACACCGAGCCTACTTAAGTCTTTTGAGGCCTGCAATTTCTTCTTATTGCAATCACCCGGTCAAAGTTTGGTCTACGGGCCGCTTTTGTTTGAACAAGCAGACCACAAAAAGCAGACACGTTTGAAAGAGCAGACGAAAGTTCGAACGATCAGGTGGCCGTGTGAATTTGAAGACGCACTGAACCCGTGGGTGGTCCGGGCAACTTGGCGGTTTTCTCTCGTTCATGTTGGAACAAAGCAAGTACATCTGGCGACCACAAAGTGTTGCCCGCACAAGCAATCGTAGTTCGACAGCGTCTGGTTTGCCCTTTTCACGGCTACTATTCACGTTCACGGACGAACGGAGGGGGCTGAAACACATGAAAACTGATCTTCAAACCTCTCCAGACTCTCTTGGTACAGCCCCCGTCGCAGCAGTTTGACGAGAAGGCAGGTTTTTGTCTGTTTTCTTCCAAAGGAACACAGGAATGCATGTCTCGCATGGCGACATATGCCCACCACCCCAGACCGGAAGTGCGCCCGACGCGCCACCACCGCGGCGTGACGTAGAAGAGGTGAGTTTCTGTATAGGCACCATTAATGACAACCACAGAGATTGACCAAGGAGTTCAAAGGGAATCAGGGCTTAAAGTCTGGGGGGTCTCAGTGGGTCTCGGACCCCCCACTGATTTTAACGGATGGTCTGAGACCCTCCTCCACAGCCCCTACATTAGTGAAATCAAAATCATACCTTCGAATAAAATAGCTTGTTTTCAGGGATGTGACATTTGGGGATCAGCAATTTGAGGGTTGCAGGTACAGCGTGGGCAGAGTCAGCAGTGGGGTTTATTTTATGTGCATCTAATACATCTCGGTGGCGAGTGATACTTGGTCCAGCAAACGTAATCTACAGGCGACAATTAGCTCGCACGCAGCTGGCTCCCGTATGACAAAGCGTGGCTCACCACGAACATAAACTGACGACATCACGGGGTGGTAAATAGATGCAGGGTTTGGTTCGATAAATGACTTCACGAAACACTCGCCGATCAATGTTTCGTCAATTCGGATATATCCGATAAACTTCGAACTCCTATATCCCTTTAAATAAAAAAAATAATAATAAAAAGACGGCATTTTACAATTAAGTAATGTTAGCGACGGGGTCAAGGATTTTCAGAAAAAGGCATTCTATAGTTTCCTTCCTAATCTCGAATCACTGAAAAAATGGGTCTTATTGCCTATCTCGTCAAGGTTAATTCGGGAAAACCGGTCGTTGTACTTCTGGGTAACGACAAAAGCCACTGGTTGTGTTTCCAGTTCTGTATCCCAATCTTGATGTCAAGTCATAGTGTCATGTGACGCTATGTGACATAAATCCCCCCCCCCCCCCTAATTCTTGAGGGGAAGTGCTCGGACGGACGAAATGAAGGACAAATATCTGTAAGTAATGGGTTACATTAAAAATAATTTCATGCCTTTAAATAAATACATTTTAATCGTGGAATAGGAGAAGTTCTGGGAAGAATAAAAACAAGATATTTATACAATGCTAAAAAAAGACACGATTGACATTCTCAATCTACGAGATGCAACCACTCGTCAAGAATTGTATAAAACAGGAAGTTTTTTTATAATGAAATTACAATATGCTACATTCAGGTAAACAGTTCCATTAATGAGTAATAAGAAGGAAGAAGACGTATTTAAAAATTTTGGCTCTGCAAGAATATTTTCTACCCATTTTTCGTCGATGTACCGTACCTTGCTTGAGATGAAGTGAGAAGACTGAAGGAGACAATTTCTTTATCTGTCTGTTCTAATATTGTAAAATAAAAAAAACAACCTAAATGGTTAAGCGAATCTAGGGCATTGCAGAGATCTCCATTCAAGTGACTATTTTATGATACTTGAGCTTAGATAAAAGTTGTAATTGTCAGTGACGAATCTCGCCACCCGGTTTTAAACTCATTCAAAATTATCACAAAAAACACCGTTGCTGTGAATCCCATAACACACAAGCATATTCAAGATTCGACGAATTAGAGCGTGCCGGTAATTTTACAAGAATAAATAAAAGCAACAAAAGGATTGTTTTCCCCTATTTGTGTCCTTTTTTATGATTTCTGTTTATAGTTGTTAATGAAGGTAGGCCTTGGAGAGTTTGACCCTGTAGGGTACAGAAGGTTGGGTTCCCTCACCCTTCGGGGCACAGATAAGACAGAAACTGACCACGTGTCTTTCGCAATTACTGAGTGTCGTCGGCTATATAGGAAGGCTGATGTGAATAAAACTTTTAGCTGTGTTCGAGACGGTATTGTGTATGTCGTTTTTGTTTCGGTGTCTCCGGTTTTATTATCATGTTGTTTAACACGTGAGACTGTTGTGTAGAAAGGAAAAAAAAACTTTTAGTTGAAGGAACAGACACAGATGGGAACGTCTCAATTTATGTTACTAATATATACATGCCTTGCACGTGACGTCATATGGCACCGTATCAACCGCCATTGCTCCGTATCATTCTGTGCCCGCATTTTCTGCAGCATGCATTTCGCACCATCGAATTAGTTCTTCTCGGCGAGGCTTGCCGAGAAAATGAAATTTGATGGTGCCAAATGTATGCTGAAAGAAGGTACGGGCACCGAAGCATGGTTCGAAGCAGTGGCGGCTAATATGACGTCAATGCAAGCCATGTATTCTCCAGCTCACCTACACCCTCAATCCTTCTATAGGCCTTACATTCGTTAAATAAAAAGCTGCCTTAGCTTTCTTAGAGAAAAGCTCCCTAAGTTACGCCCTAAAAACATAACCACCCAGTAGCTCTCGCGGTTGTAATATTTATATTAGACTGCCATACTAAATGTACTGAAACCTGCAGTCCAAGATTACCTCTTGAGCAATGGTAAGTTTAGTTTCAATGAAGCTGTATGAATAAAGCAGCGGTTTCCTATACTGCAATAATGTTGTAAACATTGAGCGTGTATTCATTATCGTTTAGTGTCATATGCCATCTTTCACGCAACCTTAAAATACAATCTAGACCCCGTTGCAAGGCACTACTATCTGTATGATCAGAAAGATTGATGCATTACGCACCCGTGATGTATCCATGGGTTCGGGAATGTAAACTCCCCTATCACAGGAGCTTCCTCGTATTGCGACACTTATAAAACATTGTGGCGTGGACAGACACATTGACACGAGCAAACGTCTTACACAATATTGACACGTGGAGATTAGAAGAGGGCGATACAGAAAGGAAGCTACGCATCGCAGATAGGCTCGGGGCCAGAGTGTTCCCAACGAAGACCGACTGTTCTCTCTCTCTCTCTCCTGCGCGTCATCAAGTCCTGGACAATAGCAACGCAATCCGCTCAACGGACCTGTCGTGCGCGTGACGCAGCAAGCAGTTATACGACGCTGCTCATCTCTTGGCAAACCACTGCTCTGCTCCACAACCGTGGAAATCTAACGTGCATGGTCCTTCGAAGGGAGCGTCTTCGGTATACACCGCTATCTGCTAGATTGTTTCCGTGTCACCTTGCCCATCTGGCTCCTCCGCCCTTCCGCGTCGTACCCCCCCCCCCCCCCCTCCCCACGAAGGTCGTTTTATCCCACCAGAAGAGAGTTGCGGTCCCACACGGCGCGGGTTTCAATGGACCTTTATCACATAGACACGACACCAAGGGGGCGAAAGCTCGAACCCCGATTGGCGCCCGGAAGAGGAGTCGGGCTAGCTTTCCCGCCTCCTCCGCGGGTTATCTGTTCCATGCACTTGACTGGAAATTGCGGAACGGGAGGCAGTATAAGAAGTAGGGCAAGTCCTCTTCCGGACGACAATCTCAGTAGTTGTAGCTTTCGCCGCTGCGCGAGAAAGGTCTGCGCATGCGCTGCACTTTTTTTGGAAATTGTCTATTTAACGGTGCGAGGAATCCGAGTGCGATTGCGTGTTTGCAGGAGACTCATTGCACCTCTACATATCGGACATACTTGTAGAGCGTCATCTAAGAAACGAAACTGGCGAAGCTCCCATTGGACGTTGTGAAAGTTTATAATACGAGAGGTAAATAGTACCCTGATATATGTATGATACTTGTTTCAACCTGCGAAGAAGAAGCACAGTGAAGAATCAGTGCAGAACGACTACCAGCTTTGGATTGCTAATCACGCAGTATGGTGATTGCACAACCCCATGCCGGTACGATGGCCGATCGTGATAATAATCGGTGCAGACGAGTGCTTAGTAAGCATTGTAAAGAACACCATTCTAGGAACACTGACAGTCTACTATCATAACTTTGCAAAACACTTAGCCCATATTGCACGATTAAAGAAAAAAAATTCCGGCTGCATTTTCATCTGTTGAACAAGCCGTCATACGCAAACTTACATTGCATTCGAAACGTGTCCGACTGAATGTCCGTCTTCCTAGCACGGGCCAACGCGTCTTTCCGGAACGTTGCCTCGTCGTTCTTTCATTTTCTTTGTTTCTGGCGACGACACCGAGAATGCACAGACTAATGCAAGGGAGTGTCATGTAGGGTGACTTAAGGTTCTGTTATACTCCGAGCAGGGGTAGCAAACGCGGCGTAGCACAGTGAACACAGATGCTGATTGGTCGAAGATATCGCGTTCCAGTTCACCGGCCAATACACTACGCTGCGTTCGCTGCGCTCAATGTCGGAGTATAATCAGTGTTGGGTAAAGTACATCTAAAAGGTACTTCAAGTAAAGTACAAAGTAAATTAAACGTAATGTACTTCAAGTAATGTAGTAAGTACACTGGGTGCAATGTGCTTAAGTACAGTACTATAAATAAAATGTACTTTCAAAGTAAAGTACAAGTATTTCAACACAATCGTTCATGATGCCCTTGAATTCCCCTATACAGTGATTTTTTGACTGGTATGCATTGCCCAGGGGTAATCAGATCAGGGCTGCATGACCTATTTTAAAAAAAAAAACAGCGGCTAATATTTGATAAAGTGACCACAGAGTAGTTATTTTCATGAACTGAGCCAAATTCCTGAAAATCACTGTATAGTGATTTTCTCGCACTGGATTGTTGCTCCCAAGGGAGTTATATCTTAAATGTACTAGGAGAGAGCATGACGTCAGCCCTGTAGCTTCCGCAAGCAATCCTCTCATAGAAGAGTGTCCTCTTCTTAATGAAAACAAACAGTGTGTGTGCAAGCTAGCTGGTGATAATTAATCATATTGTGACACCTGAGACTGGGGTGCAAAAAATTAAGGAACTTTCAAGTCGAAGGAAAAGACAAAAGAGAATGTCTCAAAACATTGTGACGTCCTCCTCTGTTGTCTTTTTTTTTTTCCTCGAAAGTTAAATTTTTTCGCACCACAGCCTCAGGTGCTACATTATGATTAATTTTGCTCCCTTAATATTTTAAACCTCCTCTCTTGTGCTGATTGACTGAGAAGTAGCGAGAGTTCAAAAAGCTACGGGGAAGCCGCCCCCAGAACAAACGGAGCGATGCGTCGTCTGCTCACGTTTCCGGTGAGAGTAGAATATCACTCCCAGTATTTCTTTGGAGTTGACAAAGCATCATTTCGTGATACAAATTTAACAAAACCAAATTTGGGGAATGTACTTTGAAGTTGGGATTGTACTTTCCTCGAAAAGTACCAGAAAAAAAATACTTAAAGTAAAGTACAAGTACATACTCAGATGATGTACTTCAAGTAAGGTACAAGTTTCCTAAACCTACTTGAAGTAGTACTTTAAGTACAATGTACTTCAAGTACTTCCCAACACTGAGTATAATAGGTAGAGCATTTAGCGTGTCGTGGTGCGGCGCGCAAGTTTGGCAGCTGGTCAACTGGCCAAGCTCTACTATGCTCCTATAGGGAGTATTCACTGGACGCCATATTTGTGGGTGCTCTTTAAAGCGCATGCTCAGTGCGAGGTCACATTAATAGGCTGCCAAGACCGGCAATCTTGGTGGTGTGGAATGCACGCTGAAAAAGAACTGTGGAAGCTCGCCGTCAGCACGCGCTCAGCAGTCGCGCACACAGCTATGGCCGCCAGTGAATACTCCCTATTCCAGGGCCGGCTTGCTAGAACTAGAACAACGCCTCAACTGACCCAGTTCAAAGGGTGGGGGCGCGAGCGTCTTGAGACGTCCGCTCAGCTCGTGCGCTGGCTTTGGCAGTGCCTTCTTTCCTCCAGTCTCAGCTAAGATCGCTCTTTCTAGCAAGTCGGCCCAGGCGTCAACTATTTCGCGATACGCTGTGTAGGCCCCCCTATAGCATGACATCCCCAGTTCTCCAACGCTGTCCAAACCACTTTTCCGAGCGCGTGAAAATGAGACGCAAGATGAAACTACATGCTCTCTGAGTGGTGCGCGGCTGCCGCACCTTGAAAGCTACTATTGCCTCGACAGCGCAGCTCGAAATAGTCGACTCCCAGTATAGTTTCCACCGCGCTATAATCGGTGTCAGGTTATGAACAAAGAAGCTGCTCCGCCCCCACCCTGGCGGCAGTTAGCGAGTGGGACCAAGTGTAAACAAAGGCAGAAAAATCACGATGGAGGTAAAGCATCTTTTGAACCTGTCACTGAGTATTGTCGACTCCAGCGACATTGAGCTCACCTAGCGGCAAGAACATAAAGCTGGGGCAGTAGGTTCGCTCGTTTGCCTTCTCGAGCGAATCAGATATTCACAGCACCTGGCGGCCTAAAGACGAAGCCGTGAAAGTAGGTTCAAAAACATGTGGTGGAAATCGCCAGTAGGTCACAGCGCGCAACGAACGCTTGCAAAATCTGAGTGCGATTCTGTATTAAACGTCGGCTTGGGCTGCGATGTGCGTTTCAGTGGCAAACTTATGGGATAGGAATAAACCAAAACGTCGAATAGACGTACTGGTTAGTTGACCGCACTGTTCTTACTGTATTGACTGTCTGTACAGAACACACGACCTAACGATCGTATTTTGAGGCGCTCGTATTCCCGCCTTGCGTATTTTACAAGCACCAATAATAACTTCAGAGCGAGCGAGAGTGCCATGTACCACGAACCCGTCGTGGCAAAAAAAAGGTGCCTTGACATCTCAGTTCTAAATATACTGCTTCCAAACTCCCTGCACGTATCATTGTGCGCGTTGCATCGCGGAACCTTTTTGGCCATGGAGAGGGATTGCATAAATCTAATTTCGATCGCTCCTTTGGCGAAGTAATGCATCTCAGCACTGCACGAATATAATGTCGGCGCTCGCTTGCTTTGTACCCATTCATCGTCGAGAGAACCCCCGTTGAAACATGGGCCTCCAGGGACCGTAAGGACCTGCCTAGGTTTAGCGAGGTTCGCCAGTACGACCTGCCGCTTCCCATACCTGTCTGACCCAATTCACACGGTAGCGTAAAGGTACCTTTAGCTTAGGTTCCTTAGCTGAAGGTGCCTGTAGTAAACGGCGTTCTTGATCACACTATTAGCGGCGAGATGTTTTGGTGGCGCCCTCCTATGGTTCCCCCTTGTGACGTCATTACCTTGCAAACAACAAGTTCGATGGTGTTTGTTATTAGCATGGTGGAAGCTTGAAATCATTGCGCTCTCAAAGGAACACTGCCAACACCGTCAAAATTAAAGTTCTTTCATTCCTCTTATTTCCGTTGATGATAAATCCCCTTTCCAACGTCATAGTCAGCGTTCGGCCAATCGTGGAAGGCCGACCACAGCGACGCTTTCGGTCGCGCACGGGGCTAATTTATGGTTCCCCCTTGTGACGTCATTACCTTGCAAACAACAAGTTCGATGGTGTTTGTAAATAGCATGGTGGATGTTTGAAATCATTGCGCTCTCAAAGGAACACTGCCAACACCGTCAAAATTAAAGTTCTTTCATTCCTCTTATTTCCGCCGATGATATGCGACGTCATAGTCAGCGTTCGGCCAATCGTGGAAGGCCGACCACAGCGACGCTTTCGGTCACGCACGTCACCAATAAATAAACGGAGCAATTTAAGTTGATGTCGATTGCATTCCTTCTAAACCGCGAGAGAAGCACTTGATAAACAATTATTCTTCGAAACCGGTTTGACGCGCAGTTTTTGATTATTGTGTGCAAAATAACACATTTAAAACATAATTATTACTTGTGTTTGCTGTTGCGGCCATTACTTTTTTTCTCTATATCTAAGGGTGCACCTAAATGAGTCTTGCTTTAAAACGTTCGTCCCGTGTGCCCATACTGGCCCTAAATCAGCTGTGTTTACGAGTTTCCATCGCGAGGTGGGCAATTTTTTTCTGTTTAGCAGCTCCATTTTTGCGAAAAGTTCTCACTGAAGTAGCTAAACAGTGCCCGGCAGAAACGAACCACGTCAGTCTCACGTTTACGCCAGTCACGCCATCGAAAGGGATGGACGACGACGAGGATAAAAGGTCCTGGGCGGGAGAGTCAGACGACTCGTCTACAACCTCGAAAAAGAGCTCGCAGTGGTCCATCGCGTTCCGGTTCGTAGCAGACATTGTTTTCCACGTGCCGCCGCTGTTACCTGCTAGCTGGAGTATACGTTCCTTGTTAATGTATTATTCTATCACATTTGTGTTCACAATTATTTCATAATTTGATACTTATATATATTCAATTTGCTATAATGCATTAAACAAGATATATTTATATATCTGTTATTTTAATTTTGATTTCGTGGGTCCGAGGCTTCTCCCTGTAGCTGTTAAAGGGCCCATGAAACGAATTTTGGGCTGGAATAAATCAATTTATATTGGGATTTTACTAATAGCACACCGTTCAGTGGGCCAAAAGAAAAAAGGTAGAAAGCCAAAAGCCTGACTTTCGGTACAAACATTTGAAAATATAGCGGACTATTTTGTACCTTACATTCCTTCGAAAGCTCTCCGCCTTATCACTATGATACATCCGCGGTTCCCAAAGCGCGTCAGCGGTGCCAACCTGACGTCAGCCGAGCCCAGCTCACGCATTGGACACGAAAACTGCGTCACTTGGACGTATGCGCTCGTCAACAATCAATCCGTCGACGAATATTTGGATTCGCGTTCGTGGCCAATGAGTGCCAGTGACGGAACTTATCGTCACTGGCGAATGACAAGTTCTATGGTTGCATAAAAAGCACGGTGGAAGCTAGAAGTCATCGCACCAATGCCACAGAATGTCACGACGACGTGATTTCACAATTCGCATTTGAGTTGAGGATTAAAGCTAAGGAGGAAGAAGTAGGAAAATCGTTTCCTGACCCCTTTAAGGGAGCTCAGAGGGAGCTCGGCGAGCTCCGTTTAACACAGGACCTCCCTTAGCGAGAGGGACCTTTATGCGCCGTGTGATCACCATCTCCAGCACCCTTTACTACCGTTACCTGCTCTAAAGGTACCTTTACGCTGCCGTGGGAATTGGGTATTATACCCAATTCACACGGCAGCGTAAAGGTACCTTTAGCTTAGGTCCCTTAGCTGAAGGTACCTGTAGTAAACGGCGTTCTTGATCACACGATAAATAAACGGAGCACTTTAGGTTGATGTCGATTGCATTCCAGCTTAACCGCGCGAGGAGCCCGTGATAAATAAGTATTCCTCGAAATCGGTTGGACGCGCAGTTTTTTTTTTTTTTTTTTTTTTTTATTGGATGTGAATGGTCACAATTAAAACCGAAATATTATTTCTATCTGCTTTTGCGGCACTTTACATTTTTCTCTAAGTCTAATGGCGCACCTAAATGAGTCTTGCTTTAAAACGTCCCAAACCGTCTGGCCACACTGGCCCTAAATCATCTGCGTTTACGAGTTTGCATTGCGAGGTGGGCGACCTTTTTATGTTTAGCAGCTACATTTTTTTGCAAAGTTCTCCCTGAAGTAGCTAAATAGTGCCCGGCAGAAACGAACCACGACGGATTCTCACGGTTACGCCAGTCACGCGATCGAAAGGGATGGACGACGACGAAGATAAAGGGCCCTGGGCAGGAGAGTCGGGTGACTCGTCTACAAGCTCGAAAAAGAGCTCGCAGTGGTCCATCGCGTTCGGGTTCGTAGCAGACATGGTTTTCCACGTGCCGCCGCTGCTACCTGTTAGCTAGAGTATGCGTTCATCATTATTGTTTTATTCCATCACATTTGTGTTCACAATCATTTCATAATTTGAGAGAGAGAGAGAGAGAGAGATAAGTTCTTTATTATGGAGATGTTGGTATTCTTTAAATGACACCGGCTACTCCATAACGAGAAAGAGAGAGAAAATATATATGAACGAAAGAAGAACATAAAAGGAAAATAATAAAGATAAAATACATAAAGTATAACCGTAAAAAAAAACAAAAAAAACTTTACAATTAAGTTTAATTACAATTGCGAATAAAACGACCGTTTGGGAGTCGCGCACCGATTTGCTAAATTACAAACAGTCATTCCCGTTGAAATTGACGCACGTTCGCAATTAATAATCATACACCATTCTAGTGTCCTTTAGAAAGTCATGAATGATATTCATTGCTCTGTCTTGTTTTTTACGCGTCGGCCAGGGCCCCAACAACTTGGTCAGAGACAGGGGTCTATCATCTAATATTTGAAGGCGAATCTCCATCCGGCGCCTTTCTTGTCGAAAGCGTTCACAGTCAAGGAGGATATGTTGTACATCCTGATATGGTTCTCCAGAGTCACATCTTGGCGAATCACGGCGTTTAATTCGAAATAAAAAGCTGTTAGTAAAGGCCACTTCAAGTCTTAGTCGATGGATTAATGCGTCGTATTTCCTTTTCATCCCGGTGTGCGGCGGAAGCTCGAAATTCGGGTCAATATATGGCAGGAGAGTCTCTGTTGAAGTGTCCTTTAGTCAGCACTGCCGACAACGTAGATGGCGTAAGTGACGAAGGATGAATTTTGCATCTCCAGAGGTAAAGGATGTCGCTTCCATTTCGTCACCATCGTGAGCTTGAGCTGCCAGTGGCTCGGTATCCATTGTAGTCTGACGTTATGTCCGTGGAGTCGAGCTTGCGCTAACTTGAGTTGCACCCAATATAGAATGGTCGCCTGGGACGTACGAAGGTGCATGCCCTGTAATAACTCTAGGGATGATTTTGAGTCCGTTAGAATAACCCAGTTTGATGGTGTAACGAATGTTTCAATGAATGATGATGCTGAAAGTATTGCATGTAGCTCCGCTGCCGTCGAGCATGTATGATGTGACAATCGAAAACATTTAAATGTGTCTAACATCGGGATTGAGTAAGCAGATGTTGACCCCCTGTTACATGTTGACCCGTCTGTGTAAATATGAATGTCGTCTTTGTAGTGTGCCTCTAAATGGGACAGGGACATTGTCTTCGCCACCATGGGGGCCACCGAAGATTTTGATCCCAGACCAGGAATTTCGGTCTGTATCTCCAGTGGCGGAATTGTCCACGAAGGGTTGATTAGACTTGGAAGCCAATGCGCTTGATGGGGTGCTGCGACGGGTAGTGCGACGAGGAGACGGTGAAAGTTAGACTCCGTTCGTCGAAGTATCTTTTGGCACAAGGGTCGGGCATGTGAGTGTGAAGCCAATCGAAGATAGTGACGGCATGTTTCTTGTTCCCGGAGAACAGGTACTGGAGGTTCCTTGGCCTCAGCAATGACGAGGTCACTAGATGTTGCGCGGGGAAGTCCAAGGCACACGCGCAAACTTCGGGCAATCATGTATGTCAATCAAGCGTTTCTCCAGTGTTGGGGAGAGACCATGTAAAACAGGAATGGAATATGCGATAGTCTGGCGTACTAGAGCTGTATGCAATAGCAGTAGTCCATCAGTCGAGCCTCCCCACCTGGCACCTGCCACATATCTAAGAACGTTAATGACTCCGTTAATTTTTTCCTCAAGCATGTTAATATGTCTTGACCACGTGAGGGAGCAGTCCAGCGTAACTCCAAGAAAACGATGCCATTTCACCTTTTCAATCTGTTGTCCTTGAAGTGTCAATTTAAAATTCTTGAGGTGCTTTCTAGTGAATAGAAGAAATGCAGATTTTTGAACTGAAATATCCATGCCCCTTTCACGAAGATAACTGTATGTGTCATTAAGACCATGCTGCAATTGTTCTTGTAGTTTGGTCTCAGAAGAGCCAGATACCCATATACAAATATCATCAGCGTAGATGGACACATTCAGTGGTGAAGGAAGCTTACTTGGTAGTTCAGCCATGACTACATTGAATAAAGTGGGGCTTAACACGCTGCCTTGTGGCACACCATGGTGGAGTTCGTGTTGTTTGCTATTTCCCTCACTCGTGCTTACAAATATCTTCCTGTGCATGAGAAAGTTGCGTATACAGCGGATCATACGGCCTCGTATTTTAAGCCGTAGAAGTCCACGGAGAACATGTTCGTGACTCACGGTGTCAAAAGCGCGATGCACGTCTAGAAATACAGCGATCGTGATATTTCCGGATGCCCGTTCATGTTCAATAGTTATTACAAGATCTAAGACTGAGTCTATAGTGCATCGTCGAGGTCAAAATCCGGTTAGTTGTTTTGGTAATACATCGGTTGTTTCCATCCACCATTGTAGACGTGAATGTATCATTTTTTCGAAGATTTTTCCTACACAGCTGGTCAGACTGACTGGGCGAAACGATCCCAGTTCTTTCGGTGTTTTTCCCGACTTCAGTAATGGAATTATCTTCGCAAGTTTCCATGAAGCTGGGAAGGTTTCTCTGTTCCACATATCATTGTAATATCAAGTAGGCTGCTCAGTGTTCCCGGCCCGAGATGTGTAAGTGCTTCATAACGAATGTGATCCTGCCCAGGAGCTGTATGCTTACGAATTGTTCTTAACGCCTCATTAAGTTCATGAATGGTGAAATTATAGTCGAGTTGCCAGTGTTGGGAATGAATTTCTTGAGCGACGTCTTTCAGTGCAGCTTCACGTGAGGCATAATATTCTGGCGATAACATTGCCACACCTGGTTGAGATAAAGAAACACAAAACTCATCAGCCACTATCACTTCGGATGTTCCTCGTGAAAGTGCCAGTGCCCGAAATGGACGTTGTTGCGTAACAGGGGACCTAAGCGAACGTAATATGTTCCATACCATCTTAACTTGGGTGAAAGGTGAAAATCTGGCACAAAGCTTTCTCCAATGACGCTTAGCCAGCTTTTGCAGCTGTCGGCGCATTTGAGTATGGAGGTGTTGAGCCTCGCGATAGTCTTCAATTCTCCCAGATCTCCGATACCTTCTTTCAGCTTTGCGTCTTATAGCCCGCAGTCTTTCATATTCTCCATTCACACAACCACGGTCTTTTGGAACGGGCACCTTACGTGTAGCCTTTTCAAAGTTTATGCTAATGATGTTTTCGAAGTCTTCGAGAGACCGAATCTCTTCCACCTCTTTGTTATTTAAAAAGCGGAACATTTTCCAGTTGGTAAAGTGTACCCGGTGCGGAACACGATTAGCAACAATCCGGGGATGGTGTATCAGTATGGGAAAATGATCACTGCCACGCGTGTCCAAGTCTGTGCGCCAGTCAAACTCATGTGAATGATCGGAGGAACACAAGGTCAGGTCTAGACAACTTGAATAGTTTACACCTTTCAAGTATGTCGGAGAGCCGTCATTCAGAATGCACATATCATACTGGTCTACAAGGCTTTCAATAAGGTTTCCTCGAGGATTGCAGTGGGATCCACCCCATAGGCTATGATGGGCATTGAAATCTCCGCAAACAACGTAGGGACGTTCAAGTCTTCTGAATAATGCCTCGAACTCTTTTCTTGTCACTGTCTGCTGCGGTTCTATATATACGCCTACTACAGTAAGTGAGGTCGTGCCATACCTGAATTTGCAGACTACATACTCCAATGCACTTGAATCTGAAGAAAATAACAGAATCGAGTCAAATTCTTTACGCACCGCGACTAAGCATCGACTTGTCACTTTTGGCCTTTTTAATTGGTACATAACATAGTTAGCAAGTCGAAACTTATTATTTACACGCGCCTCTGATATTACCAGAATGGGAAAAGAGTACTGTGCAACAAATTGTCGAAAGTCCCCTGATTTTCCTTGCAAGCTGTTAGCATTCCAATGAAGGATAGATGTGCGCTTATAGACCTCAGCTATGGAGGTATCCACTCACCAATGGGCATGTTGACCTGATGAGTGGTTCCATGGCCAGTATTGCCCTAACTTCCGGAAGGTCGCTAGAACCGGGCATCGTTCTGATTATTGCTCTAAGCGCAGCAAAAAGCATGGGAACAATAACTTGTCCAAGGTCTTTTTGTTGTTCCTGAGGTATTCTACCTGGAACTGCAGCAGCTGGTGGGTTGCGTTCGTTGCTCTTTCTTGTACGAGGTGCTGCTACCGGCGGCCGTGTCGTAGGAACCAAGGTATTTCTTGACGGAGGAATGTCTTGCTGTAACATTGCGTTTGATCTTCTCCTATCTTCTTTTGGTGCCGTTTGTGCGACGTCACAATACGTTATCTTCGTTGATTTCTCTGGATTTGCAGGTGGCGGTGGCCTTGAAAAACGTACAATGTCTGGATTCGGGTTCGGTTTCTTTGCTCGGTAATCTCTACCGTTCACGAGTTCCTTCTTGTGTATGTTTGTCGCGGACTTCTTGCATGGGCATCCAGCAAACGTTGAGGGATGTGGACCTTCACAGTTGGCACACTTTGGGTCTTGCAAAGATGTACACTCCTTGTGATTGTGCGACCCAGCGCACACTTTACAACGTTGTGGACCACGGCAGAATTTGGAAATGTACCCATATCTTTACAGTGAAAGCATTGGACGGGTGGGCCGAAGTATTCCTCTACGGGGTGTTAAGAATGGAACCTTCGGCGACCTTCTTCCGAGTTTCAACGCTGCGGAAACGAGTCACGATCTGTCCGCGACTGTCGCCCACCTGTCGGGGCCTGCCCGAAACGAGTCTCAACGCGTCCGTGACGTCAACGGGACGTGTGTGTGCGCGTGTGTGTTCGTCCGCTCCGAAAGGGGAGAGAGGCATGGCCTAACTGCGGAAAACCATGGCTACGGCGCACTTCTGGCTACGACGCGGCGGACTTTGCTACGACGCACTTGACGGCGGGTTGCTGCTGTGCACCTGCTGCCCTGGCGGAGAGTGAGGGAGAAAACGGACCCTATATAAGGCGGAGCGTGAGGCTGCTCCGTTGTTCTCTCGGATTTGACGACTGTATCGCAACCATGTAATTAAACCGTCCGTTACGTTACCAATTCTCCCACCTCCACTGGACCCCTGGGTTCTTCACTTCGGGGAATGGTCGTCGTCACGAGCCAGGAAGCCTCAGGACGTGCGGCCTAAGCCCCGCCTCGAACAACCGGTTGGCAGCAGTTGGGATCGGTCCATGCGACATCGTGCTACATCTGTGGGTGAGCGTTTGGACTTTGCTTTGAGATTCGCCAGGCTTCAGATTATGGGTAATTAATTTTGAACTGATGGGAGTCCTTCGTGTTTGACTCGTGCGCTAGGTTTTGGTACAACCTCGCGACAAGTTTTATAGCAAAGCCAAAGCTAAAGAGCAGCGATCATGGATCTAATGAGGTTACTGAGAACAGATTTACTCTGTTTATGTGAAGAATTGGGTGTGGAGGTGGAGCAAAAGATGAAGAAATCTGAGATCAGTAAAGCGATTTCAGAGAGCGCGGAAGCAGAGGAAATTAAAATTGCGTGGGAACTGCTTCAGAACGCTAAGAGCGAGGCTGCAGCGAGAGAGGAACAAGCGCAGGCTGCAGCGAGAGAGGAACAAGCGCAGGCTGCAGCGAGAGAGGAACGAGAGCAGGCTGCAGCGAGAGAGGAACAAGCGCAGGCTGCAGCGAGAGAGGAACGAGAGCAGTCTGCAGCGAGAGAGGAACGAGACCAGGAGCGAGCGCTGAAAATACTAGAGCTCGAAATTGAACAACAGCGATTAAACTCGCAGAACAGTAGAGTTGGGGCTCCGGTACGAGCAAGTGAGACCGAGTCGTATCAAATGAAGAAGCTCTTGCAGCCGTTTAAAGTTGGGGAAGACGTGGGCCTGTTCTTAGTTAACTTTGAGAGGACATGTGAGAAGTTGAGCTTCGCCCCAGAAACGTGGCCGCAACGGCTTTTGACTTTGTTGCCCTGTGAGGCTGCAGAGGTTGTCGCGCGCCTTAGTGCTGGAGACGCGGGCGACTATGACAAGGTGAAGTCCAGCCTTTTGCAGCGGTACCGCCTTTCTGCCGAGGCGTTCCGTCAAAGGTTTAGAAACGCATCCAAAAAGAGCAGCGAGGGCTACTCGGAATTCGCGTACGGGCTTAAAACCAATTTGATAGAATGGTTGAAGAGCGAGGAAGTGTACGAAAGCCGAGACAAGGTAGTCGAGTGTGTGTGCCTCGAACAGTTCTTTCGTAGCATTCCGCAGTCAGTCAAGCTCTGGGTGCAGGATAGGGTGGGAGTCGACTCTGTCGAAAGGGCCGCTGAGCTAGCCGAAGAGTACGCAACGCGTAGAAAGCTGAGCGGAGAGGAAAGCGAACCCGGCCGGAGCGATCAGCGCAAGACCTTCCGACAGGGAAACGACTCGCGAGAAAACGGGCCCGAGAAGCCCGAAGCAGGACAAAAGGTCCCAGAAAAGAGCGCAGAACACTCGAACGGAGACGAGGCACGGAAAAGCCCAACAGGGCAGTTCGAGGCAAGGAAGCCGTTCCTGTGCTACAACTGTCAGGAGCCGGGACACACAGCGGCCAGATGCAAGAAACCGCGGGTTGTATTCTCGTACGTGAACGGTAGTGACGGGGACCTGAAGCTTCTTCGTCCCTATCTTCACGAGCTCCATGTAAACGGAAAGCCGTGCAGGGTGCTTCGGGACAGTGCAGCGACGATGGACGTTGTCCATCCGTCGTATGTAACGCCATCCGATTTTACGGGAAAGGTAGTTTGGATCAAGCAGCTGCTCGAAAAGCACAGTGTCTGTCTGCCTATGGCGACAGTAAGGATAACTGGCCCGTTCGGAGAGCTAGTGACAGAGGCGGCTGTCTCGCAAACAGTCCCGTTGGAGTATCCTTATTTGTTTTCTAACCGGTCAGATTTCCTGCTGCGCGAAAGGGGTCAACAACTGGGAGAAGGGCTAGTTCAGACGTGTACGAGGTCCAAATCGCGTCAGGTCGCCCCTTTGTTGACGAGTGATCCAGAGCCAGAGGCAGCTGACGGGGAGCAAGCACTCCCAGAGTTGAAGGCAGAAAACCGGGGTGAGAGGGACCAGGTTGTAGAACAGCCTGACCTCGTAGCACTAGAAAGCGTACGCCGTCCCAACGTGCCGGCGAAAAAGGCGGAGGAAGACGGGATCAGTGAAAGATCTCTCGTAGCTCCGGCGTCACGTAACTTTGGTCCTCTGCTACGAGTAGACAGAGTGTCTTTGACAGTCGAGCAGAACAGCGACCCTAGTGTGTCAGGGTTTCGCGGTACAGCTCCGGAGATTGCTAGGACCAATGTGACGGGGCATGAAAAAGGCGGATTGTTTTATCGGCGCTATAAGGACCGCATTTTCACGTCTAGAAATCACGTGAAAATCGATCACTATGACTTCAGCGTAAGAAAAAGGAAAGGCAAATTTAACGGCAATGCCGATGGGTTGAGCAGATTTTTCTGACATCACGAAAAACAGTAGGGATGATCTCAGAGGTCTTCGTCATCCACGGGAATGAGGATCAAAGTGGGGGAACTTCGTTAAAACCCCAAAATGACCTCACAAATTGCGATGAGTTTTTGTCTTTTGTATTTTGTTCATAGTGACCTCTTTGGAAAGATGAGTTTTTTTTTGGCGACAGGGAGTCTCGATACCCGGAATTGTACCAAATTTTGGTAATCCGTAGTCCAGTCTGGCGGGTCTCTGGCGGATTCCGAGCGCTTGACTGCGGTGTGGCGTGGTGTTGTGGGGGACGTTTCCGCTGATGCCTCCGTTGTAAGAGGTTTGGGAGTTTGTTTAGTGCTTGCAGCGTCTTCTCAAGGCCTACTCCAAGCCCACCTCTTCAGGCCAGCGATTGTACCACCGGCCATTCGAGGTTTCCCTGGCCCCGGAGGGGCTGTTAAGAATGGAACCTTCGGCGACCTTCTTCCGAGTTTCAGCGCTGCGGAAACGAGTCACGATCTGTCCGCGACTGTCGCCCACCTGTCGGGGCCTGCCCGAAACGAGTCTCAACGCGTCCGTGACGTCAACGGGACGTGTGTGCGCGCGTGTGTGTTCGTGCGCTCCGAAAGGGGAGAGAGGCATGGCCTAACAGCGGAGAACCATGGCTACGACACACTTCTGGATACGACGCGGCGGACGTGCGCTCCGAAAGGGGAGAGAGGCATGGCCTAACTGCGGAGAACCATGGCTACGACGCACTTCTGGCTACGACGCGGCGGACTTTGCTACGACGCACTTGACGGCGGGTTGCTGCTGTGCACCTGCTGCCCTGGCGGAGAGTGAGGGAGAAAACGGACCCTATATAAGGCGGAGCGTGAGGCTGCTCCGTTGTTCTCTCGGATTTGACGACTGTATCGCAACCATGTAATTAAACCGTCCGTTACGTTACCAATTCTCCCACCTCCACTGGACCCCTGGGTTCTTCACTTCGGGGACTGGTCGTCGTCACGAGCCAGGAAGCCTCAGGACGTGTGGCCTAAGCCCCGCCTCGAACAGGGGTGAGATGTGAAACCCATTAAAATGCGCTGTGGCATTGGGCGATCCGGACGGAAACGAAGAATGACACTCTCGGTCTTGCGTTCTTCGACTTTGTCGCCATCCTGTCGTTTGTAAGCAATCTGGCGCTGAACATAGATGACGCCGAAATCTTTTAAATATTCGTGTAGCTCACCGTCCGAGTATTCAAGAGGGACTCCTTTGATTTTCCCGAGGTTCCGTGAGTACGACTCGGGGACACTCGTGGTCACCTCGATGGTACAAAGCGATGTAACAGCAAGAAGCCTGTTTGCCGCTAGGAGAGATTCAACGCTAACAGCAAGGCTGCCATCCTTGTTGATGCGGTGCGAAAGGAGTTTTTCTTTGGCGATGCCAATCACTTCGTTGGCAACAACATTGGGATATATGCGCCAGAAAGATTTTTCACTATTGACTGTTTTGAAGACTACTGGTATCCCTGCAGGGCGGTTTTCCTTGTATCGGACTTCAGTGAAAGGGTTCTCGTAATCGTCCAGGTCGACGTCTTGCATGTGATTCTGACTGCCTCCCTCCGATGGGGGTTCGGTCGTCGTCGGATAGTGGATATTTATCAAAGTCCGGGCATCGTCGCTTGGTTGGGATTTTTAAAGTGCTGGTAGCCATGACAACTGGTGGCATGGCTACTGCGTTCTGAGTTGGCTGCTGAGCACTTGCATGTGATGGTCCGGGTGTCCCGCCCTCGGAGATCCCTGGTGCCAGCGTTGGAGCTTGTTCAGACATCCTTGAGGTCCTCGGCCCGGGGCTACTGGTGAAGTACCACCCATGGCCGGGACCGGGAACTTGCTGCTTGATGCCGGAAATTAAATTTCACGGCGTATCACCCGTAAAATAAAAAACAGATGCCGTTTTCGAGGGAGCAGATGCAAAAGGCCTCCAATCTCTCTAAACTTCGTCGTCTTTTTCCCATAATTTGATACTTATATATATTCAATTTGTTATAATGCATTAAACAAGATATATTTATATATCTGTGATATTATTTTGAGTTCGTGGGTTCGAGGCTACTTCCTGTAGCTGTAAAGGGAGTTCGGCGAGCTCCGTTTAACACAGGACCTCCCTTAGCGAAAGGGACCTTTATGTGCCGTGTGATCACGATCTCCAGCTCCCTTTACGACAGGTACCTGGGCTAAAGGTACCTTTACGCTGCCGTGTGATTTGGGTATAAGACCCTAGAACGACAAGCGCGTCTAGCACACTATCTACAGGGTGTCACAAAAGAAAATTTACAGGGTTTTTATTTCCGTAAAAATAAACTAGGCATGGCCGAACGCTCATTCTCCGCCCAAAGGTAGCCCTAGAGGTCACAACCAGATGGCAAAGTTTTAGCCCGATCCGATAACTTAATCAAAAGTTGTAAGTGATTTTCTGAAAATTTCAATGGGAAAATAGAGCCCATTTTCGCCCGTTTTCGGTTTCTGCGTGCCATAGAGCCCCATGTAATCGAAAACTCCGTCGGCCGCCATTTTCCCATCGAAATTTTCAGAAAATCACTTATAACTTTTGATTAAGTTATCGGATCGGGCTGAAACTGTGGCATCTGGTTGTGACCTCTAGGGCTACCTTTGGGCGGAGAATGAGCGTTCGGCGATGCCTAGTTTATTTTTGCGGAAATAAAAACCCTGTAAAATTTCTTTTGTGACACCCTGTAGTTGCTCCGAAAAATATAAATAGCGAAGAATTTTTTCTTCCACCTCGAAATCTCCTTTTGAAAACATCCCCCGCCTCCACCCCCCCCCCCCTCCAAAAAAAAAATAAATAAAAATAAAACCGTCTACACAAATTAGAAAAGCACATGTAAATGTTTTGGTAGTCTTGCAGAGTCTTCAGTCCAAGGACCATACTTCCTCAATGCCTCTTGACTCTAGCCACTCCTTCCAGTGGCGTCACGAGGGGGGGGGGGGGGGGGGCGGGCGGCCCCGGGTGCAGGGCTCAAGGGGTGTCGCGGCGGGCCACGCGACAGCGGGGGGGGGGGGGGGGGGGGGGGGAGTCGCGGTGGGCCACGCGAGAGCGGGGGGGGGGGGTAGCGGTGGGCCACGCGAGAGCAGGGGCGGGGGGGGGGGGGGGTGTCGCGGCGGGCTACCGCCCCGGGTTTCCGCTGACCCTCGTGACGCCACTGACTCCTTCACCGGCGCAGCTCGCGAATGGAAGCGAAAAAATAATGTTTTACATTTTGGCGGAATTGGCATTCTCTTAATTATTTTTATTAGGTCCATATTACAGTTTTGTGGAGGTTCGAACAGGCTTAATCGATACTCGGCCACAAATCCCCCTGTTTTCACAATTGTTTATTTACAGTTTGAAAACTCGACAGTTGGATGAATCCGAATGAAGTATGTATAGATTCTCAAATGGCAAAATATCTACCAACATACAGTACATCCCGGACAGACATGACGATAACAATTCATCTACAATCTAGATTGCGCAAAGTTTAGAACAAAGCACATTAACCAATAGACAGTGCAGCAATAGAATGAATATACGATATTAAAGTGCGGAGCGTGCAAATGCTAGAGATAGTCTTCCCGAAGCATAAAACTTAAGAGCAACTTTGCGATCCCTGACCAGGACGTTTCTTAGTTCTTTTTCTTATGGCACCGATTCTAAAGTGGCAATAGTCTAGTGCAATTTGTTCGTAAAATGACGCCATGCAGGTTTAAAATTCAATGTGCATTCGGTCATATCCAGGGGCGGATTCAAGGGGGGGGGGGGGGGGGGGGGCGCCCCCCCCCCCCCCCCCCCAAACAAAGTCGACCCCTCCCCCTCCCCCCTTCTCGGAGGGCGATTTGACATGGGTGGACCCCCCGGTGCACACGAAAGAATGAAAGATTAGTATCCTTACAAATATTCCGCCCCCCCCCCCCCAAAAAAAAACGAAGTTCTGGATCCGCCTCTGGTCATATCTGTTCTTGATCGCCATAGTGCGTGCAGACCTAATACAATGATGCTAAATCGGCTAGTGTCCTTTCATGTAATCGTACGAATTTCAATGTGCACCAACTGATATGTAAGTCCAGTTTAAAGAAAGACTGTACCTCTGCCGAAAATATCTCTGCGTTTAAACAAAAATGAAAATGTGCCTGAGATTCTCTTCTCTGTCGCACAAATCACAGTTCTGCGACCACGGCACAAAAAAAGCCTTTGGTCTGTCGCCAAACTTTGACAGGGAGTACTTTTGTGTGGAATCTAAAAAAAAAAAAGTAATTTGATGATGTTGCAATAGGTAATCTTTTTAGACGATGAAATACCTCTTTGTCAGGTGACCGGTTTGTCGGAGACCTGTAAAGCGGAGGAGGAATCAGTGCTGATGTTGTAGGCCAATACAACTGCTCGCGGTTTCCTTGGAGCAGGAAGTCCCATGAAAATAGGCTTCGGAGCAGACGTATTGATTGAGCCACAATTTTAACAAAGAAAAGTGGTCGCAAAACGACTGTAGGAGCAGCTGTTGTTACTTGTCATGATAGAAGTTGCGAAGAACCAAGGTGATGAAAAGCATAACTAATGAAGGGGTCCCGTTGATCCCGAAAAATAGGAAACGTTGATTGGTTAAAGGGGCCCTGCAAGGACTTTTTACTGGTTTTTAATTTGCACCAAACCTGAGCGCACTGAACGTACTAACTTAGTAAAACTTTTCTTTTCTCGAAATTCGCTTTATTTTAAAAGTTATAGGCAAATTAAAATTACAAAAACAAGCAAAAAATAACCTCCCTCATGACGTCCTTGGTTGCTTGAGTGGCCGTGAACTAGAGGAGGGGTAGTGGACTCATCGCGAGCGCTCACGGCTGCCGCACTCCGTGTCGACGGCGCGAGAGGGCGCCACTAAAGCATGTTTTGGATAGGCTGTATGCAGCGGGCAGCCGGGGCGGCTCTTATTGCATTTGCTGCGCGATTAAACACTAATTCTGCATGACACTTCATTGGCCACAAACGACAGCAAACACGGGGTAAAGAGCAGTTCAGAATGGGAGCCACTTTGCGCTGCCCTACCGCGACACGGCCAAACCCTAAGACAAAGCTTCTCGCCGAAGGCCTTCGGTACCCTCGGAGCTGGTCGGATCATCCCCTCCATACGACCGCAGCGCCGCCGCGTACATCCGGGACCTTTCCGTGTCGGCGCGTGATCCCACTACTCCTTTCTAGTGTGGGCCGCCTTTTCCACCGCTCGGTGACGGGTATGTCGACGGGTCATTTCTCGTTTCCGTACTTTATAAACTGCATTCGTTTCTTTTCTGATCTAAAATACTGAACAAAAACTACTTTTATAAATAATTGAAACGGTTCGCGCAACTTATATTTTGTAGTTCGACTAAAAAGAAGCTTTTAGAGGCTCTGACCAGTAGTAAGCCCAGGACCAAAGACGTCACATTTTGCGCGCTTTCGGTACCACGGGTCGCCCTCGTCGGTGGAGGAGGTTTCCGCGTCGTCCGGTTAAAATATGACGCACTGGTATTTAGTTACTTTCTCCGTGCCCGCTGGCTTGCCCGAACTTCAAGAGACGTGGAAACCGGAAAAAAGGTAGACGCTTAAATATGATTGCAGGGCCCCTTTAAGGCCCGTTCACACTCTTGCGACCGAGTTCGACCGAGAGAGACCAGACCGGTTTTTAAGCCTCTTAGGCCAGCTCCGCGGAGCTGGTCCTAAGAGATCGCAAGAGGCTTAAAAACCGGTCTGGTCTCTCTCGGTCGAACTTGGTCGCAAGAGTGTGAACGGGCCTTTAGTTTTAAGCCAACATTGATTAGTCCTATTCCTCTTTTTGCAAGGCACAGATAAAGATTTAGCCTTCTGATTTTCTTCATCAATGAATTCCATATAAAGACAGCCAAGGAACGGTGAACGTTTTCCGCAGTGCTCGCGCAAAAGGGCATCACTGGTGCAGGATTGAGGATGGCAGGACAGGTAGCTTCGGGTAAAAAAATAAATGTGCCGGGATTTCTATGGGAATAGTTTTGCTTCTATGGCTCCAATCTTCTTATTCCAAAAGGAAGTTGCACATTCATGACTGTCTAGATTAGTTCCCCAGTATCTTGTCAACGATTCTTTCTATTGGATGCCCAAAAAGTGGAAGGTTTGGTTGCCCAATTTCCAAACCAAGCACCGCATGAATTTATTTTTATTTAAAGAAAATTTAGATAATTTGCTGTACCCGTCCACGGTTTTAAAGCAATTTCAAATGTTTTATTTGACTTGTATATGAAGGTGATGTCATCATCATATGCCATAAATTCACCGCGTCTTCGGAGAATTGAAAGCCAGTGATTGAAGTGTTATGAAGTACGATGTGACACAGGGGTTCTAAATATAAAGAAAATAGAAGAGGCGCAAGCGGGCAGCTTTGACGTATGGATCTGCGTACAGGAATAGATGATCCTATAATGACAAGTTTCATGGTGATGGCTCTGTAAATGACTGGAATTTATTCTTCCATGTAGCTGCCTAGTTCGCAGTGTCATATAAGCGAAAATAAGAAGTTTCTGTCAATCCTATAGAATGCCTTTTGTTAGCTCTAGCTGTAGTACAGCAATATTTGTGTAGACTTTTTCTGCTGCTTCGCACATTATGCGCATGCTATGGATGTTATGTGTAATTGAGCGGCCTATGAAGCCGTTGCTCTGGTGGTTGCTAACGATGTGACGCAGACCCAGCTCCAAGCGAAGAGAAAATATTCTTGTAAGAATATTAAAGGCTGTGCTGATTAGGCTGATAGGACGAAAGTCTGGCACTAGTAAGACAACGACACTTTTTCGCATTATTTATATCTTCATAGACGTCCTCAAGGTAGATTCCAAGGAGGTCTGCAAGTGTTTTATAACATTAAGCACCAATACCGTCAGGAACGGGGCTCCTGTTGGTAGGAAGCTCTTTCATTACCCGCTGGATCTCTCTTGACGTTATTGAAGCGTTGCATTTTTCTTTCAACTTTTCCGGAATCCTTGAGAGTAAGGCGAGTAATTCATTTGGGACAGAAGATGAAGTTTCCGTATTTTCGAAAAGATCATCAAAATAGCTTTCAAAAGCTTTCGATATGCCTGATTGGGTGGAGGCTATCGAAATATTATAACCTGCGACGGTGACGGCGTTTCCTTTCTATCGGAGTCTTTCAAACGTGTGAAATACCTTGGACTGCTATTCAACAGCTTCCAACGTTAACTCTTGACTTCGAATGAGTGCTCCACAATGTGCTCCACAGTGTTAATGAGTGCTCAAGACGCTTTTGCAGTTGTTTTTTTCATGTTCTTAATATCTTCAAAAAGACGCCTGGGCGTTGTTCCTCTTCGGTTACGAGGCACTGCAAGGACTGCACAAAACCGACTACTTCCGATTTTTTCCGAGCACTCTCCATACCACCTCGAATGTCCGCGTGCCCTTTCATATAGGATTTGAACAAATCCCACTTGCCAGCGTCCATGAACGCACCTTTGGACATAAAGTTAATTTCTTACTAATCTTTTCACGGAATCCTTTGTCTTCTAATATTTTAGGGCTAAGTGCCTGCAGCGAATCGAGAGTGATGGAGTTGGCCTTCAAATGAAATGAACACTAATGCATGGCCCGATAGGTGATGGCTGTGCGGTATATTTCAATATACCGCACAGCCCACTCACCTATCGAACCATGCATTCGACGGTGGTATCACAGTCGAATTCCCCTAAGATGATGTCACAGAATTCGACTTATTTTATCTGTACTTGTTCGTCTTTTTTTGTGGCGGTGAAGCATCTGGTTTTATCGCGTTCATAGAGGAGGTCAACTCAAACTTTTGGAATATCGTATTACGCTTGATGAACCTTGTACCGGCGCTCACGTCGTCGAGGCAGCCGAGATCTGGTGCGATGTTGCTGGGCGACACCCCCCCCCCCCCCCCCCCCCCGCTCTCTCGTGACCCACCGCGACTCCCTCCCCCACCCCGCTCTCGCGTGGCCCGCCGCGACTCCCCGCCCCCGCTCTCGTGGCCCGCCGCGACACCCCCCTGAGCCCTGCACCCGGGGCGGTCCGCCCCCCCCGCCCCCCCCCCCCCTCCCTTGTGACGCCACTGCTCGGAAGGTTGCAAATGTGGCATCGCGGTGGCGTCTCAGGCCTCCGAGTATACGCGTGCTCGAGGTGGAGAGTTACGCCGAGAGGCGCCTGCACAAGGCCCCAAAAGCACGCACGAACTTTCCGGCTCCAAATGGCGACGCAAGACTCAAGAGGCTACGTGACCCCAACCAACCTCACTGAGCCAGGTTCGCGCCTCTGACCTGTAACGATTTTGTTTGTGTATTTTAGCTCTAATCCACGTCAATTGGCGAGTAGATTTTAATGTTATTGTTTTGTAGAGATTTGGCACAACCCAGGCACGTAGCCAGGGGGGGGGGGGGGGTGCCCATGGGGCCCGCCCCCCCCCCCCCCCTTCCGATATCTTCAATTTTGCTGGGACCTCCTCTCCCCCCCCTCCCCCTCATACAACATTTTGTCATGGGCGGACTCCCCCCGAAACAAAATCTTGGCTACGTGCCTGGCACAACCTGCTTTTTTTATATATATTTTGTTTACACTTCTGTGTGTGCAATGCTGTAAGCACTTGTGAGTGCATCGACATATTTGCTGCAGTCGTATTTCTTTTGGATCATCACCTTCGTCTTAATTAGGACAAGTTAATTGTTTTTTTTTTCTATGTGATGCGCTTTCGAGTTTTGAGTGTCGCGTTGATTTTTCTTATTTTAGTAAAGAACGTTTATTTCCCTAACAACGTCTCCGACTCACTCTTCTCACCTCAGTGAGTCCGTCCACCAGAACGTGGACCCAGCGCCCGATCAGTGGTCATATCAAAATATAAATTTGTGTTCATAGGAATTTGGTCTTTCTTTGTTTTAATCTCCTCGAACCTGTGACAGATTTATACACGATCAAGGCGTGCGTGAGCAGAAACTCGCCAGTGCGTGAATCTCGGAGAAAACTCTTCTATATCTTCTGTTGCATCTTTGAGGTCAAATTCATTAAGAATCATTTTCATCTCCACAATGATACCATAACTTGTCCACCGAGAAGTAGTGCAGCCCATTTGGGACACCACGCAATTAAAATCACCCGCTAACATTATTTTACTGGGGCTGTTTAAAAGTGAACGTAAGCTTTTGAAAAACTCTAAACGTTCGACACGATTGTTTGGTGCATATATGGAAATAGTTTTAACTAATTCACCACTAATTAAAGCGTCTATTGCAAACGCGCGACCATTCGCAGCTAAATCACAGTCCGATAAACGGCATTGACGTGAGGATTTTCTCAAAAAGATAGAGAAGTGGAGCCAGATTCAAGTGGGTCTTGTACTTCATCTCATTTTCGTTTTTCAACGGCTTCGTTCTCCATGGTTTCCACCATTTTAGATACATCTTCTTTTTCTTCGGTTTTCTCTTTAGTTTGCTGGTCAGGGAGAGGAACGACGGATGAAATGGTGTTGGCGTCCTTCATTTTGTCCAGTTGCCAAGCATTTCGTTGTCCGTATTTGTTCTTCTCAGTCAGAGTAGCTGTCTCAAGGCTGTTTTTATCAGGAACCACTCTAGATTCTGCTGAGAGCTCCGTTTCGGTAGTCTCTTCTGCATCCATCAAGTCTTCGGTAGGAATCTCGAGAGACGCGTTTATTCGGTTGGCGTAAGTTGGAATGCAGTCTTCGGACTCGTGACCGAATCGCCGACATGTGGTGCACCAAACAGCGTGGCACTGGCCACTAAGATGACTTATCTGACTGCAGCGTGGACATTGCGGCGCCCTACCTGGCACAGGAACTAGAACATTTGTTCCCAGAACTTTGAGTTGGTGCGGCAAGCAGTCCGCAGTCAACCCATCATCCAGCTCGATCGAAACAATCCTTGTCGTGGTCTCCACCCCTTCAAAGCCACTTGCCTCGGACGATGGTTTGGACTTCTCCAAAACCAGATAGGGCGCTTGAGACGTTGGCGTCTGGGATGCTGATGGGGATCCAGTGTAGTTTCATTTAGAGCGCAGTCTTGCCTGTGTCTATGATCAAGCACTTCTTTTCTTTGACTTGCATTTGTCGAAGCTGCAGCAGTTTTTACTTTGCTTTCGTTGAACGCAGGGTGGGCAGCCATTCATGATTATACTTGAAAGCTCAGAGTGATGCCATTTTATCTGGGTTGAGTAATTTTTTGAAAGTAGCGCCAAAATCGTCAACGGGATATGGTCGGGCCGACGGATCGCCGTAAAGGATCAGGAAATTTTCATGTAACTTGCCGTGGGGTAGTGGTGGCAGAAGGACCTTGTATTTTGTTGTAGTTTTTGCAGGGTGAGCACAAGCGGATTTGTCATTGGTTTCAGAATATTCTCGTCTTGGCTTAGCCGTTGAGGTTTCCTAGGTGGAGCTCATTTTCAACAGGGCTGTTCACCTCGTCGTCGTCTTCAAACTGGCCATGGATTCCCCTCTTCTGCACATCTTTTCGTTGTCGATCATGCACTTTTTTCTCCGTGAAAGTTACAGGAACGAGCAGGGATGAGAAAATGTTTGGTAAACATTCCACTCCAAAAGTAACAAAATACCGTTACTCTTTGCTCTATCAAAAAGTTATGCCAGTACGTTACTCGTTCGTTCTTATGAAAAATAAACAAGTCGTTTTTTTGTTATTAAAAAAGTAACTAGATACAAATAACACGTTACCTACAAGCCTGCCATATTGCGTGCTCAACATCTTTAAAAAAACAAACAGAACTCACTATTTTTTGTAATTAATATTGGCGGGTGTGATGAAGGAAGTATTTCCGCTCGTGGGATCAGGCGCGCGCTCGTGTGGCATCTGGAGGTGTTTCTTCCGTTGGCCGCAGGAATGAATCTCGTCGGCGCTCTCCTCCTGCCCGGCGTCGGTGCCCTTCCCGTCCCCGGAGTCGGTATACGCTTCCCCCGGCGGGGAGCGGACCATTGTGGGGCGTCTCTTTGGATAGGACGACACGGCCGCCCCGCGTAACGACCGCCGCCGTCGACCTCAAAGAAAGGACTTCCGGCTTGGCTTAGGTTTCCGTCCACAATGTATGTCACTGTCGCCGCCGTAATCGCCGACGCGGGTAGTGAGCGTCGCGCGCCGCTCCCTGCACACGCAGAGCCGGCGCCATCTTTTGCCCGAGAGAAGAGATTCGTGCGCACGCGTTCTAAAAACGACATCTTGCTTCTTTTTTTTTTCCTTTTTTTTTTGTTGAGGGCATGCGGAATCGCAAGAAAAACGGAGGAGGAGAATGGGGGGGGGGGGGGGGGGGGGGAGGTTAGTAATTTGACATAAGAAGAAAAATAACAAAGGAAATATTCCGCAGTCATATCTCCAATATCGCGGGCCTATGCCTTCGGTATCTCAGGCTAATTCTTTCTCTTTTTTTTTAAGGGATATAGGGAGTATTCACTGGCGGCCATAGCTGTGTGCAGGGGCGGATTTAGAGGGGGGGGGGGGGGGGGGTCCGGATGTCCTGACCCCCCTCTTGATTTTTGCGTGTGTAAAATTTAGGGCGTGAAACGAGCGAGAAGGGGGGGGGGGGTTCCTAAACAAATGGTACGCTGACCAACACCTGACCCCCCCCCCTCAGGAAATTCCTGCATCCGCCCCTGGCTGTGTGCGCGACTGCTGAGCGCGTGCAAAGGGCGAGCTTCCACAGTTCTTTTGCAACGAGCATTTTGCACCATCAAGACTGCCGGTCTTAGCAGCCTATTAATGTGAGCTCGTTCTGAGCATGCGCTCTAAACAGCACCCACAGATATGGCGTCCAGTGAATACTCCCTATAACAGAGAAATGTTCAAAACCAACAACTGCCAATCATCTTTCCTTCAAAATTTTGCCTCGTTCAGTTTTTTCTTGTTGTTCCCCGAGATGGCAGTGCACACATTCTAGAATACTAACATTCTTCGGATCTCCTCCGTGCGTGGCCAAACTGAAACATGTCCTACAACATTAAGTACAAAAGTCTGGACCATCTACACGTCCACAGTCTCGCTAAGCAACATTCGACTCGTAACTTCCACTTCCACGCCGAAACTTCGTCTAAGATTCGTATCAATTCACCACCAGAATTGCACTGCGGCTGTACTTTGCGCGACACTGCTTGCGCGAACAAAACATCGGTATTTTCTCGCATTGTACTACGAATGGCAATTCGTGGCCGTCAAACTCTATCACAGGAGTTTGCCCAAGATGAACAGTTTCCACCATGTACTGCTAGTTTGGATGACGGCCTTTCGAGCCTAAGAAAAACACAGAAAACACTGGCGAGCGCTTGTTCGCGCTCTCAGTGTCCCGCAGCGTATGCCCGCCAAAATACCCGGCACGCGCGGGCCCTCGCACAAAAACCCCGAACGAACGCCACTTCCTGAGAACGAACCCCGAGTCGGAGTCCCGAATTGCAGACGGTGCCCGACGAACCTGACCTCTCGCGTGCCCCCTTGGCGGCACGGGTCCGCAGGTGGGCACCTGTTCCGTTGAAGGGGTTCAAGTGCCGGGCCGGGCCTTTGTGCCTCGCCCGGGGGTTAATGTAGGAGCCGGTGCGCCTTTCACCGTCGGCTACGCGGTAAAGGGGAGGGGGACACCGGATGTGGGTGTGGTACCGCTGGTGCGTAGCCAAAGACACCCCGACGGGGTCGAGACGCTTTGTACGCGTATACGGCGCAGGCACCCGACGTGGCACTCTGCTAAACGGTCGCCAAACGAGGGCTTCGATTCGCACGTCTTGGCGCGCGCAGTCGCCTGGAGGCGCCCGGAAGAACTCGAGCCCGCCGAAACACCATAGCAATGCTTATAAAACCCCAGCCCAGCACGCGCACGTTCGTTGCTTCACTGACGCCCGAGTCCCACTATACTCTGCGGCAACCATTTTGTTTTACTAAATTACAGTCAGTGCGCAGGCGAGCTGGTGGAAGTTTACCATGATGATTTAACCCGAGACTGGGGCAGAATGCGTATTGTTTTTTTTTTGTTTTTTTTTTACATTGGAGGGAAAGTAACTTGGCCAGGCAGCGTATCCTCTTTCTGCCTCAGTCACGGATTAAAACGATCATGGTAAACTTTTTTTTTTTTTTTACATTTCCAAAGAAGTGAATACCGCCCGAATACAACTGTGATCGGTGCAACGTTGATCGGCGCTATACTCTGTTTCACACTTAGTATGCAACGCTGCCAAAGCTACTGGCGCGAGCTCGTGGCTTTGTCTATGGTTTCATTCGCTCGAGCACGCGTGCAAATAATCAACGAGATCAAGCCTCATATACGCGCCAGCAGCTTTGACAGCGTTGTACGCTAAGTGTGAAACAGAGTATAGATATTCGCGAGCGCACGGGTGTACCCATAGCTTTATCTTCATCGACAAGAAAAGTTGTCCCTAAATATTAGCGGCGAGATGTTTTGGTGGCGCCCTCCTGTGGTTCCCCCTTGTGACGTCATTACCTTGCAAACAACAAGTTCGATGGTGTTTGTTATTATCATGGGGGAAGCTTGAAATCATTGCGCTCTCAAAGGAACACTGCCAACACCGTCAAAATTAAAGTTCCTTCATTCCTCTTATTTCCGTCGATGATAAATCCCCTTTCCGGCGTCATAGTCAGCGTTCGGCCAATCGTGGAAGGCCGACCACAGCGACGCTTTCTGTCGCGCACGGGGCTAATAGAGCGAAAAACAGAAACAGCCGACTCACATGCCTCAAGCGCGAGCATCATGGCACGCGAGGGTATCATGGGCAGGCGAGCACCGAGAGAAACTGACTGAAAAAGGTTTCATCGTGTGCATGCTGTGCACGTGTTTGGGGCTCGACGGTGTCGGTTGTTTCTGTTTGTCGCTCTAGTCGGACTAGGCCATAAGGGAGCAAAGTACGCCAAACGCACGAACAGTGAAAATATCTCCGGCCGGAAGCCTTCTTCTCATCAGGTTTACAGCCACTGACGGCATGAGAGCGGCAGGACGTTTCTTTACAATGGCCGGCCTCCAGCACGCCTTGGATTCTTTTCATTGTGCCTTGGCTGAGCGCGCACACTCGAGTCTCACGCCAGAGCGTTGTCGAAGGCCTCGCCTGGTCACGCACTGGAGGAGGAACAACCGAAGAACCTTTGTTTTCACCGTCCCCCATGAGTGCAAGCACGTGCGGCTTGCGTGTGAACATGGCTTTTGCAAGCCTGAAATTGGTCGAGCTTCTTCCGCACGAGCAGAGACATGGTGGCGGCCAGTGGCCTTGCTTCTAATCGAGCAGGGCATCTGGCAGCCGCCGTGTCCATGCTCATGCGATCAAGTACGTGCAATAGGAAGTATTCACTGGCGGCCATAGCTGTGTGCACGACTGCTGAGCGCGTGCTGATGGCGAGCTTCCACAGTTCTTTTGTAACGTGCATTTCGCACCCTCAAGATTGCCGGTCTTAGCAGCCTATTAATGTGGGCTCGTTCAGAGCATGCGCTCTAGACATCACCCACAAATATGGCGCCCAGTGAATACTCCTTATAGACTTATTGCTAAATTACCCAAGCATCAAGGAGAATGCAGGAATTGGTGTTCCACGCGCCACACGCGCACGCCTTTCTCGTATAAAAGATTCGAAATAAATAACCAAATTAAAGCATTGACGAACGCTCGTGTAAGATGCAATTTGTTTGTGACATTTGCTTTATAATGGTTACTATACTGCTGAGGCCAGCACGTGCGGCGCGTGGAACACCAATCCCTGCATTCTCCTTGATGCTTGGGTAGCTTAGCAAAAAGTCTATTGCAAGTTTGTCAAAGCTACGTTCACGCGTACGTCGAACACGCTTGCATACGTGGGGCACCAGTGAGGCGCCATTCTTGCAATTGTCTATAGGACACAAGGCATTTCCCTATCTAACGTCCTCACTAGAGCCACTAAATAAGCTACGCTTTCTAGTACCGACACTTGAGCCATCTTGGTGCCTAAAATCATGGTGGTCAGTTATCTGAAGCTTTCTCTGAGATCGCCAGAACGACTTTTCCGTCGTCCAGAAATGTTAAAACCGTTCGCGACATAGCAAAACGATATCATCTGAGCTTCCTAACACCGCATCTAAACTTGAGGAAATAGCATTTTTGAATTGTGACGATCTACACTGGCGTCTGCTCTGCACTAAGCACCGAGATGCTGGCGCCCACTAGTAGATCGGGGAACGGAGCGCAGATACTCTACGCGTAGCTCGTTTTGTGACTCCAGTCCCCACTGAAGTAACTAGATATTAGTCCTCACTACAGTTACTCGCGGGATGAGAACGACAGGAAGGCAGCCAAGATGCAGGCGGTTGTGTCTTTACGGTCTCGTCGATCTTGAGCGTCTTGGGGGCTTGGTACGGGTCGTTGATACTCTAAAGGTCCACTCAGTGCCAGTCAACTCCTTGCACACGGCTGCCACGCTTCATTCGAAGCACAGATGTCTCGGTAACTCTCGGCGTAAGCCAACACCACCTAGAATAATGAAAGCCTTCGCATGGTCTCCTCTCCCTTCATGAAACGTAGAGTCGGATCGCGCTAACTCGGCTATTGGGCCTGAGGCCGACCTTCGACGTGCTGATTGGACACGAGCCCCAGCCAACTCTGACACAGCGTTCGCGCCATATCTCAGGCCTCGATCGATCTGACTCTCATGACGGTGCAGAGGCCTTCTGCTTGTCTAGGTAGTGTTGCGTAAGCCGACGTAGGCTTTCGTCCCGTAACGCATCGTAAGGAAACGGTGCTGTGTGAGCCGGCATTAAGCGGGTCGTGAAACCTTTTCCCCAAATGTTGAGCTATATGTCTATCTAGAACCCATGTCCTATATTACATACCCCAGCGTTCGCTATTTTGATCGTCCGGTTTCATTTACTAACGTAAAAAAAGATAATTTCGGTTTTCCGGGGAGCTTCCCTCTCAGTTCTAGAAACACGTCAGGATAAGTAACCAATAACGAATTTTTCTTGTCTTCGCAAAATGGCGACGAAGACCGAACTGAATGGGCGCAGCCCGAGCGTCAGATATCGCTCCAACAGCGGCGCCATAATGACGTCACGCACGCAAGTCAACGGCGCTGTGTTCCAAATCTTAACCAAATGGATCCGAGTTACCCCGGTGGGTCATGTCACGAGACAACACAGATTAAAAAATGCTAGACGCGGGTTGGTTCTAGAACGTTAAGGTACAAACGCTTACCCTGGAGTAAGATCGAGTAAATTTTGGAACACGGCCCGGACCGGCGACATCTGACGTCTGATATTTTGCTCATATAACTGTAAGAGGACCGAGCTCCCTGAGCTCCAGCGTCGCCTCTTACAGCGCAGTCGGCTTCTGGTTTTCGGCCGTACACCGACACAGCTCGTTCCACCAAACGAGAGACCGTTCGTCTTTTGACAACGAGAGTAGCGGCGACGACATCGACGCTGGTTTGTGCGGGTTCTCAAATACGTTGCACAAGCCAAACAACAAAAGAAGAAGCCAGCTGTGTGTAAGACGTGTTTTTTTTTTTTTTTCATCCGTCAGAGAGCCAGCGGACCAGTGGAACTCACATCATGTCTTCAATCGACAGGGAGCTCAGGCTGCTCGGTTACAAGCTTGACCGAAAGCTGGGAGAATTCAGGGCCCGCTTTCGCGAAGACCGCCGCCCGGTCAACACCGGCGCCAACCCCTGGGGCCCCACCACGGGGATCCCGCCATCCCTGCGTCGCCGGAAATTCGGCCGGCTGGTCTGCAAGCCTGGCAAGTACGGAGACTTCGCCAGGCGCCAGAGACCGACCTGCTACAAGTCAGCAGCCCATAGCGGCCCCGTGAAGACCACCACTGTGAAGACTGCTTCTAAGCCTAAGGCTTTTCACCTTCTTGAAACGCAATATCAACCCCTCTCCCTCGTCCACAAGCTGAATTTAAACCATCCCCGCCCCTGCCCGTTTCGAACTGGATGAGCATCATACCGGCGTGCGGTCGTGTATCACTACTGCGTGGTGCACGCTAAAGACACCAGGCTAGCAGTCGTACTGCACTGGCTAAATTGTTCATCTACAGCGAGTGGCTCGTAGCAACTTTGAAATGGCTGACCAACTAAACGCTGTATAAATATCCACACAACCGAAATTATTATTTTTTAATTCTGCGCTGCGGCTCTTCTGCGCTTAAATAACTATTGGCCTCGAGATCGGCCTACTGTAGCGCTATCATCATGTTGATATATATATATATTGAAAATGAAAATGAAAATATGAAAATATGAAAATAAAAATATATATTCTTTCATGTTACAACATTGGGCTACGGGATGTTGGTTATTTACACTATTATATACTGTACATACTACTTCTACTAGTAATAAACAGGCGTTACATGATCATGAAAACCACAATGAAAGTGACTGAAGATTAATTTCTTGGCTTGCCAAACCCAAGTAAACATAGTATTGCGTGATGAACATCAATAAAATATTTTGCTTTAGATCCCATCTGAAGAAATATGTGCAGCATTGTGATGTAGGAGTGTAGTATGTGGCTTCAGGAAGGGTCCTTGCACTGGCATTGATGTAAATAAGGTATGCTTTTAACATACAACGTTCATCAAACTTATGCAGAACATACGAAGTTTGCGTTTTCTTATAGAAACTTAATCTTGAAGGGAGTTTAACAATGGCTTATTCACGTATCAGTTCCGGATAGCCTGTTGAGTGCCACGTCACGAAACCTTTGCTCGGCTGCCACCAGGACAGTTCTGCCATGAGAAAATAACAAGTCGTCTTCTTCTTGCCCAGGAGTTGCGGCGGCGTCAGAGCGACGCCAAGCTCCGATTGGCTTTTGATTGAAAGAATAGTGGGTAGACCTCAACACTAGATGCCTTGAGGTCTACTCACTATATTTCTTTTTTTTTTTTTTTAATCAGCCAATCAGAGGTTGGCGTTCCGACATCATCGCAACCCCCGTGCAAGAAGCAGACGAACTTGCTCTCCGCATAAACTCGGTGAGCACTGGACACCTGTTGCCAGTTACACATTCCCAATGGACAATGCCCATCGTGCTTGTCATAAAAAAAAAACTAAAGACGTTTACATATCTCTGTAATGGCGAATTAGAGTGCAACTCTTGAGGAGGAGGAGGGGAGGGTACGGAGTGGAGGCTATGCCCCTCCTCTTCCTCCGTACTCTCCCCTCCTTTTCGCCTGCTGCGCTCCCATTTAGCGGGACATTTTCGCTAAATTTCAAGCTAAATTTTCGGAAAATTTTCGGTACATTCCTTTGCTAAATCTAGCGGGAAAATATTTCCGCTAAATTTAGCTGGGAAATTCTGCAGCTATATTTAGCGGGTTAAGTTTCCCAGCTAAATGTAGCGGAAACATTTTTCCGGAAAATTTAGCGGAAAATTTTCCCCACTAAATTTAGCGGAAAGGTTTCCCCGCTACATCGTGTGAAAAAATTTCCCCGATGAGTTTAGCGTGAAAATTTCCCCGCTAAGTTTAGCGGGAAAATGTTTCTGCTAAATTTAATGGGAAAATTCACCCGCTAGGTTTAGCAGAACAATTTACCCGCTAAATTTACCGGGGAAGTTTTTCCGATAGATTTAGCGAGAAAGTTTCCCATAATGCAACGAGCGCGATTAAGCCGACGCCGACGCCGACGCCACTCAAGTCGGAAACCGGCGCCTAAGAGCTGCGCTCTGAAAAGATGGGTCAGTGAGAATTTGCAGACGCTGTGCTGTCGAGCTTTGATAGAAGGCGACGAAGTTGAGGGAAAAAACGTGGAATTAATACAAGAAGCTAGCAGAGGTGCTTTGCGTCATAAACGGCTATCAACACAGACACTTTGAAGTTGGACTAAATCCTGTCTGTAACATTAAACAGTAGCTGCTTCCGAAAATCCAGGCTGTGGCTTCGGCGCCCTTGAATATTCATCTCGTAGTCCCCCGGAAGAAAGTGGTCGTAACAGTACGTGACCCACGCGTGTGCGGATGTCGTCCGGACCATCGCGGCCAATGGCTCGACGCCACAGGACCATACGATGTGGCTCGCGCGGCAGGTTATGAAACCGTACGTCGTCTGCGCTACTCTACGTCTTGCAGCGGTGTCTCACAACGCACACGGTTGGCATGGCGGGCGCTGACACGCGCACACAACACACGCGAACTACGATAAACACGAACCGCAACCTAAACATTCCGCGAACGGAGGATGAGAAGCCGAGAAACGACAAGCAACCGAGCAGTCAACAGAGCCAACGCAGCCACCGTTGCTATGGTCACCAAGCGCAGAAGACCCGGATGTATTTGAAACCGAAACGGATTCGCAATCACGTGGTGCATTATCATGTGAGTAATAAGAGGAAAGAAAAGAAGCTGGAAGTACTATAACCAATTGTTTAAATAGCCCGACGTTTCGCGGCCTGCTCGGTCGCTTGTTCACGGGTGACTTATTTGGCTGGGTGTTCGTCTTTCTCTTCTTCTCCTTGTCGCTGCCGTTAAAATCGTCTTTTTATGACTCCTCGGAGTCCGTGAATATAACAGCTTGGGAGGGTATCGATCGACCGGTTCAGGTTGTTGTTGGTATGCTGGATATGCCAGGACTCTAAATAGAGTCGTTTTTTTTTTTTTCAGTTTCTTTCGGGGTCCAGGACGGAAGTGCTGTAGAAGTCGATGACATGGTTGTTCTTTTCTGCATGTTCCGCTAGAGCGTTGCCTTGCACGTCGTTCTTTTTTACATCATATTTGTGTCTGCGTAGACGTTCGGGGAAGTTCTTGGTTTCTCCCACATATGAAGCGTTGCAGTCGGCGCAAGGAATGCGATATACAAGGCCTTGGGCTTTTTCTTTTGGACGACGATCTTTTGGAAGAGAAAGATGATGGCCAATGGTCGAGACCGGCTTGTGTGTCACTGCTATGCCGTATGGTTTGAGAGCACGTGTGAAAACTTCACTCGTGCCTCTGAGGTACGGGACGCACCTGCGGCTGTAGGGATGGGTTTTCTCGGCTGCAGATGGGTGACGAAGTTTCTTGTAGATAGTGTTGACGAATCTTGTGGGATATGCGTTTTTTTCAAGGTCCCGTTTTATAATGTCAACTTCCTCTTTAAGTGCCTTATCTGTGGAGCACACCGTGATGGCACGACGAAATAGTGCCGAAACTACTGAAGATTTGGGAGATGTGGGGTGGTCTGATAAAATTTAAGTATCGTCTGGTGTGCGTTGGTTTTCTATACATCTGAAATGTTAAACGGTTGCCTGTTTATTTTCACAGAGACATACAGAAATGGAATGCAACCGTTAGATTCACGTTCTAGTGTGAATCGAATACTTGGTTTGATTGAACTGAGGTGTATGTGTATGCGGTCACAACGCAGAAGCAATCGTCAACGTAGCGAAGAAACATAGTGGGTGTCGGAAGGAACGTACCTAATGCCTTTTTCTCGATGGCTTCCATTGTGAGGTTGTCTACCATGACGGACACAGCAGCTCCCACGGCGGTGCCACTACTTTGCTTGTAGAAACTACCAGCGAAAGAGAACTAGGTGTTCGTCAGACACAAGTTCTAGTAGGCGGCAGATTTCGTTCACGGATAGCTGGGTTCTTTCTGGAAGAGTTGTATCTGATGTAAGTGCCGTTCTGATGACGGATATTGCGAGCTGAATGGGGATACTTGTAAATAGGGACACTACATCAAAAGAAACAAGACTCTCGTCGTCGTTCACTTGTAAGTTCGAAGGCTAGTTTAATGAAGTGGGCAGCGTTTTCAGCATGTGTACTGGTCTTTCCCATGAGTTTCCCATAATTCTCGTTTTCTTCCTATAATACAAGCCGATGTAATAGCTGTTTTATTTCCAGATGAAAATTCTCCCAGCCTTGGCTTTTCTGCCTGTTGGTTCTATACCGGAGGTCTTTCAAGACTTGTTGGAAGTCTTTCCACAAGAGGCGATCGAACTCGCCGACTACTTTGAGGACGTGTACGTTGGTCGACCACGTCGGAACGGCATCTGCTCGGATCAGTTTCCTCCGAAACTGTGGTCCGTGTACGAGGCGGCACTTGGTGGAATGCCCCGTACAAACAATAGTGTAGAGGCGTGGCACTATCGGCTGCTGGTAATAATTGCTCATAATTTTATGTGCCTACTCAATATATCGCGCATACTGAATTGACAATTTTTATATCTTATTTCTTATGCTCCTCTTTTCGATTTTCAGAGCAACGTAAGTCGCTCTTCTCCAAACATCTGGGTGTTCCTCTACTCTTTGAAGAAAGACCAGGCTCTAAGCGAAATGAAGCTCAGTCAAGCGGCAAGCGGGATCACTGCCACAAGGGTGTCCCGGAAACAGCAAGCCTTCAATAAGTGCCTTCAAAGAATTCTTGGACGCTACGATGGAAGAGACAACATGGACATCCTCGAGGCTTGCGCCAGAAGCATAACATTGTAAACGGAGATGTATACGAAGAATTACCGATGCAAATAAAACTCTTTTTCGTGAATTGACACACCTGCGTGGTTGTTTTATCAAAATTACTGAAACATATTTATAACTCGGCTGTGGGGCATACCCACAGAAGTAGACAGCGTCTACTGCGACCAGTAGAGCATTTAAACCAAATCTTAAACATTATGCTACAAATCAAAATACCAAATGAGGGAGAACCTTCGTACGTAACTAATCGTTTTGAAGCAATAAGCTCTATAAACTGGGAGAATAAAACACGTCAGAAGCTTTTAATAGGGTGACGAATCGTCATCTGGACGAATTGCACTATTACGAATTGCCCTATGGCGAATTGCCCTATGCGACGAATTGCCCTGCTACGAGTTGCCCTGTTACGAGTTGCCCTGCTACGAATTGTCTTTTGACGAATAGTCCTACAGCCATTAGAGCGCTCCCCAAGGGCTGGAAATCTTTGTAAAAGTGACATTTGATGTTTTTCGATGATGCTCATCAAGTCTTTAATACGAATTGTACGTTTCTGTTCGCTAATTAAAATGTTGATTAACAAACTTTTTGTCAATTATCCGACTTATTGTGACGGCTTCCCCCTATAGCATATCCCCACTGACCATATAACTCACCTACAAATACCGAATTAGTTCAGCTTTCATGGCTTTTTTTATTTTAATCCAATCTGCAAATACCCCCCCCCCCCCCCTCAAAACAAAATGACCAAGTAAAAGCCATCTGGCGTCGAACCGATGCCTAGAACGAAGTATCTGACTGTTTTTAGGGCTGTCTACGGCCTTCTATAAATGCACTTGACAATAGATGCAGTTTGAAAGGCCTACCCTGGCAAAGCAAGAGACGCGGCAAACATTCATGTTTTTTTCTCCCTTTCTTTCTCCTTCGTCGGTGCCTTCGTTAATCTACTGCTTTCGTCACAGAAAGGCCCGTACCGTTGTCGTGGACAGCATCAAGTATCAGCCAAGTGCGCTCTTATCTCGGTCGTACCTTTGAACTCGTCTCTCTTGCGTGGATCCGTATCTCGGTGCGCGATCACGTTCGCGCCACCGGTCGACACATACCGACTGATAGCGGTGCTTGTTGACCCGTTCAGTGGGTGAGCAATACAGTGTCAGAGGGTGCAGGGTGACCAGATATCTCGGTTGAGATAAATCCGGATTAGCTGGAAATTTTGCAAAACACTGAGCGCTTCCAAATGGAGCTTCCATTGATAGTGTGCGCGCGCGCGACCGTTTCCGTCTCTTTCGAGTAACATAAGTGCCACAATTATCAGCTGTTGGACGCAGATTCGCTTAGCTTCACGCGATATGGTGAATCGTTCATAAATATTTGACATTGAATGTTACTTCTTTTTTTTTTTAATATGTTCAAAAGCAGGGACAGTGAAGAAGTGGCACCCCGCTTGCTCAGTACTAATAACGATGTTATTTATGAACAGAGAAAGGTTTATTGTGGGCTTTCGGAAAACATTTCGCTAATACAATGCGCAATGCGTACAGAAAGCTTATTCTATATATACATTTCTGACCAAAAAGCGAGCTTTGATATGACCTGCTGGGTGCCGTTTAGGCTGTGGACGTGGGCGAGTTGGTGCATGGCTGAACGAAATACCAGAAAACCGCGCACGTGGGTAAAACCAAGTGGACGAAGTATACATGTGCAAGCGTTGGCGGTCAGTCAACGCTTCCCCAGTCCCAGACGTTTTGGCGCTGTTCCCAAATTCATTCTGTACACATGACGCTGAATATGCAAACTGCATTTATTTGTAGACAGCATATATCCAGTTACTTCAACATATCAACACGTCTACATCTATAGTGTCCATGTTTAAAATATGCAGGTGAATGATCAAACGGCATAAATGTTACGAAAGACAAAGGTTTTTTCTCTACGGCTTTGTAGCATTTATTCCATTTGATCAGTTCATTATTTTTTTCATCTGAATATTTCGACCATTTTATCTGTAGAGACCTCGTAATATAATAAAAATGACCCGTGTGATTTTCTCTCTCTCTCTCTCTCTCTCTCTTTCTATATATATATATATATATATATATATATTAGTTCGAACAGATTTATTACAAAAAATCCGTAAAAGATGCACTAGTACGGTTTGTTCAAGTGAGTTATACGGCTAGGGGGACATTATGTGGGTGGCTAATCCTTGCGAGAAGTTGGCTAATTAATTAAAATTTGTTAATTAACTTTTTATTTAATGAAAATAGACATATGGTTCCAATTAGAAACTTGCTCAGCGTCATCGAAAACCCCTAATTCAGTCATTTTCAGAAAGACTTTGAGCGCGTGAGAAGCGTAGTAGTGCACTAAAGTTACCACTCGTGGAGCAGGTACAAGAGACGGAAAAATCGCACGGGCGCCTTATCGCAACCTCTAGCTTTGTACCTGCTCCACGAGCGGTAACTTCAGTTCACTACTACGCTTCTCACGCGCTCAAAGTCTTTCTGAAAATGACTGATTTAGGGGTTTTCGACGACGCTGAGCAAATTTCTAATTGGAACCATATGTCTATTTTCATTATTTAAAAAGTTAATTACCGTATTTTAAGTAATTAGCCAACTTCTCGCAAGGATTACCCACCCACATAATGTCCCCCTAGCCGTATAACTCACTTGAACAAACCGTACTAGTGCATCTTCTATATATATATATATATACATATACTATATATGCGTGTGTGTAAAAATACGCCCGGTATATCACCAGTACGCGCGGTATGTTGGGCGTATTTGTGACAATTAACGGTGATTTGCCCCCTCCCCTTTGTGTCCCCATTCCTCAAACAGAGTAAAATAATCAATGCTTAGCAGAACAGAATATGAAATAAAATCGTACTCCAGGACTTGCTCGCTTCAGCTTCCTTCTCAGGATCCTTTTTAATCTCATGTGCCTCGACTATCTTCCTCGCAGTATTTTTTTCTTGTGCCTCGGCAGCATGTGTCAGCTTTTTTCCTTGTGGCTCGGCAGTTTTTTTCCTTTTGCCTCGGCAGCATGTGTCAGCGTGGCCTCAATTGATTTACTTGACAAGGAACGTGCGTTCCTCAATGACGCGGCCTGGCATCGGGTTGGCTAGTGACGGGGCGAAATCATAAACACGGAAGGTATACAAGTGTCGTTTCATGTAATAAAATCTGTTGTTAGTAGCGCACTGTGGTGTCTGATTCTCGTCTTTTTGCCCTTGGTTTTGAGCGCTAAAATGTATTTCAAGTTCCAAAACCAACTAGCCCAACAATCTACTCTCCAGAAAGGTGACGAGTATCTGACGAGGCCTACGTAAAGATGTTAGCTCGATCCCGCTCCTCGGGAGTAACTCGGGTTGCGCAGACCTCCTCGACAACGCGAGCTGGTGACACCTCGCGCACTTACAGGTCCAGTAATGTCTGTCTTAACTCATCATGGAAAGCTACCGCCGCTTGGTAAAAGGGGGGCATTGTCTCCGCGCTCGGATGAAGGTTGCCAATGAGCGAGGACCCTAAACACTAAAGAGCCAGCGATTGCACAGAATGGTCCGGGCCATCTAACACCCTCAAAATGGGGCGGAAGGAGAGCAGGCGGCACACCGTGGTTCGTGTCTACGCAGAGCGTGCCCCTGCCGCCCAGTGACGTGGGAAGGCGGAGCACCGACCTTTTCACCAGCTCGGTGCCTTTGCTCCAATAGAACCGGAAGAGTCATGGAGTGATACGCCGGATGAATCGAGGCCAGCGAAGGGCAAATGGGAAACGTAAAAAAGTTGGCCTCAAACACGGTCCTCATCAAGTACGCTGTGTCACGGAGAGAGATCTTGAAAGCATCTGTACCAGAAAACTGGCGTTCCAGCGCGGAGGCCACAACCTCCCACGTACAAGGCGCCACTCCAAGAAAATAAAAAAAAAAAACGGAGGACGCGGACCTGTTCCATGATTTGAATGTTCGTAGGAAGGTCTGAGGGAAAGCTCCAGGGCTCCAGAGCTTGGCTTTTGACCGTGTTCAGGCGCGCCCCAGAGAGCGCCCTACTGTGTGGAAAATTGCTACGTCAAAGCGTCAAGCCTCAAAGCTGTGCGAGTTCCGAAACAAACCTATGTCGTTTGTGTAGGCACTAACCGCGACGGTATCCTGGCCGGGTAGCGGGAAGCCTCGTATCCGGGAGCTTGACACAAGACGACGGAGCAGCGGGTCGAGTGTGAGAGCATGCAGTAAAGGAGACAAAGGGTAGCCCTGTCGCACTCCGCTCATGACCGAAAAATATGCAAGAAGCCACTCATTCACCTGTAAATGACTGGTCAGTTCAGTACAAGGGACCTGCAATAGACAAACGAATGCGTCTGTGAAGCCAAGTGACCTCCAACAGGAAACAGTGCTCGACCATTTCAAGTGCCTTTGTCTGATTGAGGGACACATATGTCCCCGACAGATGAGTGAAATGGGCATAGGCGAACAGGTCGCGTGCGAGAGACAAGACGAAAATATTATCTGAACTGGGCATGCCAAGTGGGGCACAACTGAACGCAGGTGCAAGACAAGAAGAGACGCCACCATCTTGTAATCCGCGCTCAGCAAGGTGATCGACCGCCGAGCCGCGGGATCCGACAGGGAGCCACGCTCCTTCGACAGGAAAACTACATGACCACGCCCGAAGGATGGCGGCACTTCACCCATCTCTGGGAAACCATTAGCAGGGCGGACTCAATTACTCAATTCTTAAGTGAGAGCTGAAAAAAAGGAAATAAACTGTCTCTCTCAACCTGCACCACCGGACGGTATAACAGGTTTAATCCAATATAATATAAAAATGAGGGCCGTAATTGGCCAAACGTTTCTTTAGTTCGTAAGGCCAATTAAAAAGAAAAACAGGGAGGCAGCTGAACCTTGGCATTGGAACGAACTTGGAGAATCTTGCGGGCAATTATGATTATTTGTATTTCATTTTTTTTCTTTAGTATTAAGTTATTAATTGTTGTCCCGCTTGGTCCTGCCTCTTGTCTTCGGTGTTCTTGACGACGAGGAAGTTGTCTTCTTCTTGTTTAAAATTTTCGTACTGGAATATATAGGAAAATGAATCGGAAACAATTTAAAAATCTTATTATATTTTAATAATTTTTTTTTAAAATTAATTATGTATATCTGCGTATCTTGGTATCCTGGCGCAGACCCCATAGTCCGATATCGAACTATGGGGTCTGCGCGGATGACCCAAAATGTAACGTTAAACTCGGCTGGTAAGCCGTCTGGGCATGGGGCAGACCCGACGTTCATGGCCGGTAGGATGCTGAAGAGCTCCTCACTGTTGTTAAGACGGACGAGAGAGGCACCAAGATCCTCAGGGTAGGCCCGAAGGTTCCACAGTAAAGGCAAACTTCTTCAGCGAAGTTCACGGTGTCCCCTGCGGGGTCCGAGCGAAAAAGTGACCAAAAAGGTCTCGGAACACCGCGCCGATATCGTGAGGAGCCTCTGAAAGGCTACCGTCCCCGAGGGAAACATTCGGGACGCGCGAGGGCCCGTCCCCACGGGAACGTGGGGCGCGGAGGCACCGGAGCACCTCTGGGTCGTTTAGCGGCTAATCACGAAGCCGCTGCGCCGCAACACCTCTAGAGGACGCGCTAGGAAGACGGCGGCGGCGATAACGAAGAATCGCCAAACACTCTGACATTGAGTATATGCGCTCCCCTCCAAGCTGCACAACGCGTATGTTGCGAACAGCCTCATTGAGGACCTCCTTCGTCCGGCGCCTAAACGTCTTCCCAGCTGCCTTCGCGAAGAACCGGCGGTGTGACTTGATCGCGACTCACTCTATGGGAACAAAGGAGCTACCGTCAGCTATGCCCGCATAGATTCCCTCAAGCTAGAAAGTGAGATCTCATTCCGCAATTGACTCCGTAAGTGTGACGTCATGGGTCCAAAGAAACCGCTGCTAAGGTCGTTGTTATAGACAAATACATGTGACTAGGTTTCGCTACGAAAACTCGACTGTTCAAAAATCAGCAGTAGGATTTAAACTTCTAAAACTTACAGATATAGAAAGCTTGAATGTCATATATGTTTCGACAGAAGTGTGCCGGTAATCGCTTGTTTCTGAAATATTTATTCCGGTCCTCAAGATGCCTGCAGCCGCTGCCTGCAGCAGACGACGAATGCAAGTAGTATGCCGTCTGCCCACGCGACCGCCGGCCAAGCTGGCGCCGGCGTCTAAATCGTGGGAATAAAGACGATATTCTGATATTGCATTTGTTTGAAAAATAATAAGTTTCAGACAATTATAAGAATTCATAGTGGGGTGCGATGCAAAATATGATTTATCGAAAGTCCGGGCGTCGATCGAGATGATCGTCTGCTAAAAGATCGCATTGCACCCGTGAGAAAAACACTTCAGGCGATCGGTTGAGATCCCAAATTTTGTTTGCGGACTCGCGCTATGGAAGGGTGCTTCGTACGTGGTGTAACCATCGCGTGGAGAAAGATTCTTGCAGTTTCTTCAGATTTCCGCAAGACCCCAAAGCGCGGAAGAACTGGATAAAAAACATAAGGTGAGTTTACTACAGATTGTACTCGCATAGTGGGTTCGATGGAGATCTTCACCAAAAGAGCACATCCACGGAATTTGATGTATACCAAGGGAGAAAACAAAAAGCAAAATACTGCGAAATCGCGATAGACATGGAATTCTTTAATAGCCTGACAACCTCAATAATAATAATAATAATAATAAACGACTTACCTCGACGGCGTAGGATTTCTTTCTCATGCTGGCCTGCACTACGCCGGTAATGCACATAGGTCGTCGTCGTAACTGATCTGCACGACGTGGCTAGATTTTACGGCATTTTCACCCCTCTGAACTAAGCTGGGTTCTTCTCAGAAAAAAACGCATATTGCGGAGGCCTCTACGGCCATGGCGATGCACTTGCTTTTGTCGCTCGTTTACCGACGCAATTCAATGAAGACGCCCGCTGCAACACAGGCAGCAAATCTATCGTGTCGTCTGCTACCAAAGCAAAGCGGAGTGTAATACTTCAAAAATTGCTTTTATCGTTGCAATACGACGCTGAGACGACATGAATATGTTCGTAATTAGATATCAAGTAGTTAAGTTGCTTACAAACTTTTTTTTACTTACTTGTAAGCACAAATCTAGCCTCATGTGGAGCCTCCACGCATTAGTCCATAACAACGTCCGTAGCAACTGTTTGTTTGGACCCAGACGCCATGCTGTGACGTAGTCACTTACGGGGTCAATAGCGAGATATCCAATCGCCAAGGGTCCCCGCGGGATGATAAAAACAAGATACATCAAAAACCGCGGAAAGTGGGCGGTGATCCGAAACATAGCCAGCAGGTGATGGAAAGGAGAGTACTTTGCCCCGGAGGAGACGTGATGCAAGACGATGCTGAACATAAACGCGGTCCAGCAGGCTCGACGACGCGCACCGCAACCACGTGGGCTCGTACGTGGCGCCGTTTGTCTCAACCCAGGCATCACGCAATTCGTGAAGCCCGATGAGCCGAACCAGCTCCTGGACGTTAGACCTTGCCTTCCACGTGACCACGCCCGCAAACGTCTTGCGAGGAATTTGTAACGTAATTAAAATCGCCACAAACAAAGAAAAATAAATCGGCAGAGACACTTAAGATTGTCTACGTGTATGAATGCGAAAGCATTCCTACACGCAGCACATTCCTACATGCAGCGCCCCACGCCCTCCTTTTTCACACGGACCTCCGGAGGTGACATCACGCTCCCCCACTGCGCAGGCGCGGCGAACTATGCCGGCTTCACGACGGCTGCCGTGACGAAGCATCCGCGTTTCTGTGCTTCTCTTTGTGTTTTATTTCTGAGGCTCGTCCGCTTTGACCTTGAGCGCCCCCGCAGGCTTCCTTGACGAAGCATCCGCGTTTCTGTACTTTTCTTTGTGTTTTAGTCTGAGGCGCGTGCTTGATGACGTATTGGTGTGACCATCTTTCGGCCACAACGCCGCCGCTTTCTCGCGTAGTGGGACAAGTATAGCGCCGTTCCCGAGAAGCTTGCGTGGCGCCCCCTTACCGCGAACCGGGGTGACCTCACGGCGAGGGCAGAATTTTTCCCTGACTCGCCCCGCTCGCCCTGTGGAGGCCGTGACGACGTCAGCTGTCGGCGCGCTCGTTTCTATTTACTTTTTTTTTTGTGCGCGTTTTTTGTAGGAAGCGTAAATTTTCATATATAGCTTTAATGAGTTATGGCCCGTAGCTGCAGGCGAAACTTCAACAAACATTTCAGGCATATTTGACAGGGCAGGCAACGCGGGAATCGCAGCTAATATATGAATGGGAAGAAATATGGCCACAATTGGAGGAACATCACTATAGATTTACATATCACACAATCAATCAATGCTGCTGATGGTCTGAATGAATTGGCAGGTTATGTATACTATTTTGTATTTTTTTGTATCTTTATTTTTATACAAAAACGCCGAAGCAGAAAAGCTGCATGTTGCTCGAGCGACAGTCTGGGCCATGGAGAGAATCACAAGTGAGACAGCCCAAATAGAGGGACAAATTAAAGAAAGAAGGAGAACAGTCATATACCAGTTATTTATTTATATCTGTTTATATTGCTCGCATCTGGCCTTTGCTGGATTCGGATGGTATTTCAATGGACTCCACTGGTTCTATCGGTGGTCTTGTTTATAATATCACTTAAGTAATGTACAACAAACGTATGTTAAGGTGTCTAGCCCGTTATTAATCCCTTCTCAACAATTTATGTTTTACAAGCTCTAAAATCAAAATTTCAGCTAAATCAAATTGTCCTGAAGCTAAAATACCTGAAGCTTTTCTCGCGCAAACTATCACCCTACACAGGTTCCACATTTTCTGCTACTACTGCAGCATCTTCCACTGGACAGCCGTTTAAATGCTTGCTGTTCCTTCGGTTTTTCTCTGTTGTCAGAGAGTCCAGCTGTAGAGAGTTTGGAGGCTGAAGAAGCTTTGGGGGACCCGCAGCAGTGTCTCTTTTACCTTGAAATGACAATTAAAACTAAACGATGTATTTTTTGAACGCATAAGGCTGGAATAAAGAATGACAGGAACAAGTATAAACGTTCCAAATTAAGGGACTTTTGCTGTGCATATTTTGGCAGTTCAGTACATCTCATACAGGCAATTTGGCCGTCTTTCCGGCTACCATTCAAACTAATTTCCAGTAATTGTGCATCTTCTAAAAATAAAACATGCCTCCATACGTGAAAAACAGTGAGTGCGCAGGCGAGCTGGTGGATGTTGATCATGATGTAGAAAACCCGAGACAGCAGAAAACCCGAGACCTCCATACGTGTACGAACTATATCATTAATTCACAAAGAAACTGAATTTATGTAAACCCTCTTCCACGAGCATTGCAAAGGCCTTCAGACCCATGGCCTTAAAGGGGTACTCCGGCGATTTCTTCATGGTCCCCGATTTGCTTGAAATTTTGCTAAACTCACCAAACAACATCGCTAAAATAGTATCCCAAATATTAGGTTAAAATAATTTTTTTTTCGCGAAGTTATTGAGTTTACAATTTCGGTCCTCACCGTGTTTTTCAAACTGAAAGTCTCTACAGGCAACAACGAAAAAGTGACGTCAGTGGAAGGCAGGGGTTCACTCTTTGGACTGTAGAATTTGTTCCCAACTGATTTGAAGCAGCTTCGTGGTGTCAAATGAATGCTTTGGAAGCTCGCTCCAAGATCCGCGCTCCAGCACCGAACAAATGATTGGCATATTCTATTTTTTAGACTGTTCGCTCGACTGGCAAGCCTGCCCGCCACTGACGTCACGGCACTGAAAAGTGCGGGTAAATTTGAATGTTGGTTTTTGCATCATTTTCATTTGCCGATTTCGCAATAACTATTATGAATTTCGCGATACTAAATAGCATACCGGAAAGGGTAAAGGCCGGGGAGGCAGAAAATATAGTTAGTTGAGGTAGCTCAAAAATCGCCGGAGTACCCCTTTAAAACACCTGCAAACCAGCGCATGCAGAGCGGCACGCGCAAAGTCGGTCGCGAGCTAATTTGCCGACCACCCAAAGGTCTTTGATATAAATGTCATTTGAAATGCCCGCAAAGCGGGATGTAATACCCGTGCCACACGGGTAACTCGAATGCCATTTACAACGAATGACATTCGTGTGATCAACGAATCGGCTCGCGATCTGTTGCGCGTGAACGCTCCACGCTCGGAGTGTCGCGCGCTGATTGGCCGATCGTTCAAATCTCATTCGTTGTAAATGGCATTCGAGTTGCCCGTGTGGCACGGGTATTACATTCGCCTAGCTCATGAACATGCAAGGAACAGAATTCCAGCGTCTGAAACACTTACGCCGCCGCTTCACCGACCCCTTGCACGATTGCCTTGTGCCGTGTGGACCGACAGGGAGGTTCATCGGCGGAATAGACCTAAAGCCCCTTCATGTTTCAAAAGTAGTGCAATGTCCGTCGATGCACGAGACACGTGCAACGTGCAGCCCTTGGGAAGATCATGGCGGCACAGCGCAAGACTGAGCTAGATTCAACGTTACTAGAATACTCAGTTGGGAAACTCGCCGTCGAAACCTGGGCCGCTGGCGTCCACCGAGACGGAGCTAAATGCGATAACAGCGCCACTCTTTATCATTTGTCTGTACTGTGGTCACCTTGAGCTTTTATAAAGCATGTTTTTGCGTAAAAACAAACGAAAAATACTTTTTTTGTATGATATTTATTAGAGATTAGTACAAAATGAAGGGCGCGTGATGTTTTTAAAATCTTTAGTTTGCAAGGTTTTGCGGCATATTTAATATTGTTTTTATACGACCATGCCTCAGCGGCGCTTTCAGGTAGCACGTCCCGACCTAGGTGCATTTTAACTTCGGTTATTAAGACGCGGCGTGTCCGCTGGGGAAAAAGGGGTGGCACCCCTGTAACCTCTTCCACTGTATCTGTTCTGGCCGATTATATTCAAAATGGAAGTAACGTGCGGTTCCTCGAGTGGCCGCTGCGGGAGAAATGGCGGCGTCGTGTTCGCCATTAGCTCGGTTCGCGAGGACAGATCGGGGACACTTTTTCAGGGCAGTCTCTATGGCAGTTTCCCAACTGAGTGTTTTAGTAACGTTGGCTAGATTTCAGACGCCATGAATTTCCCAGAAGTGGCGCGCGGCACGTGCCTCGAGCATTTCGACAACAATGAATGGCGCCACTTTTAATAGACCTACTGCAATATTATCCAAGCATCAAGGAGAATGCAGGGGTTGGTGTTCCACGCGCGGCACGCGCTGGCGTCAGCAGTAGTAACTTTTCTAAAGCAAATACCTAAAACAAATAGAATCTTGCACGCGCGTTCGTCAACGCTTTATTTTGGTTATTTAATTTAAATCTTTTATACGGGGAAGGCGTGCGCGTGTGGCGCGTGAAACACCAAACCCTGCATTCTCCTTGATGCTTGGGTAATATAGCAATAGGTCGATTACCTCCGCCGATAGCTTTCGGGATTTGTAACCTAATTATGAAGGTAAAAGTGAGAAACACGCTTATAAAAGGTACGGAAGCACGTCGGTATCGGCCTAACCCAGCGTCTTGTACGCCGGGTAAACGAAGTTCCTCTTCACGAATTAAGTGCTTGCGGCACACAACGGCCGACGTTGACGGTGCCTTTACCATCCTTAGTTTCATTGTCCATGCTTTCTTTAACCTCGATATCTTCGGGCGGTGAAACCTGATTCCGGCTTCTTTTCGGGATTTGCATTGCGGCACTAAACAGTAGGTCAGCATGATCGCCAGGAAACAGGGGCAGGGGAGCGAGCCGGGTGCGAGATCGCGAAGCGAAGTCCTTCCCCTGACGTCATGGTACAACTCATCCAATCAGGGCATGGCGACCGCAGCGACGCTTGTGTTCGCTCTCTGGGCTAATAGCGCCGTTCACACATATGCTACCGAGGAAGACCGAGAGAGACCAGACCTGTTTTTAAGCGTCTTGCAACCTCTTAGGACTGAATGCGCTGCAGCGGAGCTAATCCTAAGACATCGCAAGACGCTTAAAACCCGGTCTGGTCTCTCTCTCTTACTCGATCGCAAGAGTGTGAACGGGCCTTTAATGTGAACGGCGCTTTAAGGCCCGTTCACACTGTTGCGACCTCTTAGAACCTGGTGCCTTGGAACCTCTTAATATCTCTTACAACGAGAGGACACACTGGCGTCATCTATTGGGTAGCAGTGCAAACTTGGCGGTACGGCATATTTTCTATTTCTCTCGCGCATTATCCTTTCTTTCTTGGCTCGAAACACTTTTGTCAACGGTAAAAACGAGCCTTTCTTATAGACCTTTCCAATGTTTACAAAATCACAGTCCAGCGTGCGATCTTCACAGCCCAGCACGTGCATGTTCGTCGCTTCGTAAAGCGAGGAAAGCACGCGCCATACGCACGAACGCTCAAAATGGCACCGGCCACACGCTCTTTTTTGGAAAGGTCTATAGGTGTTACGCAAATTTAACCTTGGAAATCCCGCTAAACCTTCGCTCTTGTGAAATGCAGTTCCAGGGTCACCGCATAGATGACGCCAACGTGCCAGTGTGTTTTCTCGTCCTAAAAAATTTTTAAGAGGTTTCAACAAGTCTCGTCCCTCTGGGTCGCACTCGGTTGCAAGAGTGTGAACGGGCCTTTAGGCTTTCGCCTTAATACTGCACCAGGCTTTTGAAAAAAAGCGCCCGACGACGCTAAATGTGCTGGAGCTTAATCGATCGGAACTTGATCAACGAAAAACTGTACATAAGGACGCGCCCGTCCGCGTCGCAGAGAGAGAAAGCACGCCTCAGGAACGAGGTGCGAAAAATCAAAACGCCAATGGCACAAGGGTGGGACGTTGAAAAAGAAAATTCACGGGGAATCGAAAAACGCGCCTTCAATCACGCCACGTCACGTGGAGAAAAAAATATGTTTCCTGCAGGAACAGCAGATAGCATGGATCAGACTGAGTGAAATGAATCATTTCACGCTGTTTATTCTGACCGCTAAAACCCTGAACATTCAAGGTCAAAACGTGTTATCCCTACTGAAACAAAAATATATGAATCTATATAAGAACTGATATGAAATATCCAAAAACTAATATGTTACATGAGAAACGGATATGAATTACCCAAAAACCGATATGTGACATATGAAACTGATATGAAATTCCCAAAAACTGATATGCGATATATGAGAACTGATATGAAACATATGCCAACTGATATGCAGCATACAAGTTCATATGTGACTTAAATAATAACTTATACGACTTCCATATCAGAATTTGCAATGAGTTCAATAAACATATCAGAAATACATTCATATAATTTTTTTTAGTATACGACGTGCCGCGCGGGAAAGCAAACACGTGGCTTGGAACCGCAGTGGAGCGGCTTGATTTATTGGCTTTCAAATAATTACGGTGTCAGCGTTTATTTTTTCACTAAGAGATTCATACCCTGGGCCATTCAAAATACTCTCAGAGGTATGACATTACTGGAAAAAAATCAACATGTAGGGAATATTATTTATTGCTTCGGTAGTCACCGAAAAAATCCGTACCTTCAAAACCACCAGTATAAAAGGCGGAAACGCAGAGTTAATATATTAGTTATCGGATGTGCTGTCGTATTTATGTTTGTTGTGTCGTGTATATGTATTGCTAAATGTATATGTTCAGCTGATGCTAGTGGTATGCGTAATGTATCTACATGGTGGCATGAGCAAATAAAAATATTTTTTGTAGGACACGAATTGGGCGGTACCTAGCGCCACTCAGCCTAGCTGAAACTGATATGCGACATATGAAACCGATATGAAATAATAAGTTCTGATATGAAAAGCGGTTCAATAAACATATCAGAAATAAATTCATATAATTTTTTTTTCAGTAGGGATAACCCACACTCTAAGGAATGCCTGCGCGTCTACTTACCCGAAAAACACTCGAAGAGCCAATCTTCTATCTACAAAATCAGCTCAGCGAATGATGAGGCGGAACGTCTGTTTAGACCTCAAAATTAAGTCTACGCTGTGGCATTACGCAGTGGAAGCATGTGCTTTGCATTCCGGAATGCCACAGCGCAAACTTCATTTTTAGGTCTAAACGGATGTTCCGCTTCATCATTCACTGAGCTGATTTCGCAGATCGCAGAGATTGGCTCTTTGAGTGTTTTGCGGCTAAGTAGACACGCAGGCATTTCTTAAAATGCATAAAGAAAACACGGGAGACAGTTGAAATAACAGCGAGTCCGCAAAATCTAAATCGATCGAGCCCAGACTCTTCTTCTTTACGGCAAAAACAGGCACCACGCTGAGCCACTGCCTGAAGACGAAAGGATGCGATCGACGTGTGAGCGATCCAGCGGAATTGCAGCGTCTTCGGGAGATGCCGGTTCTGCTGACGACTCACATGGAGTCGTCGACGTGTCCGCCGTGGGGTGTGGATGTCCCAGGGGTAACGTCGTCTTCGAGAAAGATGACAAAGGCGGTCGGAGTCGACACTTAGTGGGTCGAAGCCGGTGTGACAAGACTCAAAGGTGGCGGCCGCGTTCGACGAAACGTCCGAGACCTCAGCAGTGCCAGCGCTCGGCGAACCGTAGGAGTCCGAGACGCCGAGGGGCGGTGATGGAGCAACCGAATTGCTACGATTTGCCATCATCATCATTAAATTTGAATTTTCTCGCACCATTTAGACACGCAGGTACTCGAAATAACCGAGTTTTTACATCTTTGAATAGCGTTGGGAATGCTAACTTGTCTTTCTGAAACGGTTTATTTCCGAAAGCGATCCATTTCAAGGCAGAACAAAGTCTTCAGTGGTCATCATCACTACGGGGGTTTTACGTGAAAATATCGCTTCCCTGATTGGCTGCTGCCGCTTCAAAGGTCTCCGAGTTGTCCAAGTTGCTAGTCCGTTTCGGGCAGCACCCGACCCAAGCAATTCGTGTTGCAGCACGAGAATCTAAGAAAAGCTAGGGAACAACTCGTCAGCAACACCGAAATTGCTGGGAAGATTGTCCCGTCTGAAGCGGACCCTACAAATAATCGCGACATCACCCCCGTTCGCTGGGCAAAGCGAGCACTCGTTACACCTCCTACTATGGCTCACCACAGCAAAAGTAGCGATATACAGGGTGTCACAAAAAAAAAAAAAACATAGAGGGTTTTTTTTTTTTTACCGCAAAAATAAACTATGCATCGCCGAACGCTCATTCTCCGCCCAAAGGTAGTGCTAGAGGTCACAACCAGATGCCAAAGTTTCAGCCTGATTCAATACCTCATTCAAAAGTTATAAGTGATTTTCTGAATATTTCAATGGGGAAATATACCCCATTTTCGCCCGTTTTTGATTTCCGGTGCCATAGAGCCCCATGTATTCGAAAACTCCGTCGGCCGCCATTTTCTCATTGGAATTTTCTAGTTGTGACTTCTAGCGCTACCTTTGGGAGGAGAATGAGCGTTCGGCGATGCCTAGTTTATTTTTGCGATAAAAAAGAACGTGTAAATTTTTGTTTGTGACACCCTGTATAACCCCCGTTCGTGTGACCTACACACGGATGATGATAGTGAACAAAGTTGCTAGACTGAATTTTCGATAGGGGCCTCGCCCAGGCACGTAGCCAGGATTTTTTTCAGAAAAGGGGGGGGGGGGGGGCGCCCATGACAAAATGCTGTATGAGAGGGAGGGGGAAGAGGAGGTCTCAGCGAAATGGAAGATTTCGGGGGGGAGGGGGGAGGGGCCGGGCCGCATGCCCCCCCCCTCCCCTGGCTACGTGCCTGGCCTCGCCGCTACTTGTCTTTATCTGGATAAACATCGTACGGGCGTGCATTTCTTACTACTGAGTGGCGTATGTACAAGGGGTGATCAACAGGTTTAGCCTCCTAGGCTGTAACTTTTTTATGCAGTGATGGAATCGAAAGATGTTACATTCGAAAGAAAGTATGGAATCTCCTCCTCTTAAGGAGCACGTAACTTTTAATATAGTCCCCACCGGCGTCGATGCACTTCCGCTACCGGTGCACAACCACCGCATGCTGTCGTGGATTATTGGTTAAGGGCGGCGGTTCACGAGACCAACACCGACCTGAAGGAGCTGCAGTTTCAAGAAATTTTTGCCTCATTCATCCTAAAGCCCGGACCTCACGCCAACAGAAGTTTCGGCTGTTTTGAAAGATAAAGGAACATATGGAGGATATGCGGTTTTCGTCCGACGATGTGGTTACCAATGCAGTGCGCCGTTAGTGTCGTCAATAGCCTCCCTCAATTATCTACGATGGAATTCGGAGAGTATAGTGCACAAAGAGCGGAACGCTTTAGGACGCGAAACGCCGGTGTCCGGTGTTTGGCTCTCGTATTCGAACATGTTCGACAAGTGCAGTGGAGAGAAACGCAGCTCGCGTTGGGTCTAGGCACCAATCTTTCTGACTGGAGCTTTGAGTTCTGACGACCCGCCGCGTTTCTCGTCTTTTCTTGTCCCTCCTTTTCTCGGCGCGTAACAGGGGGTAAAAAAGAGTTAGAAGATTGACATTCAAACTCTGGCATCTATAGTGGCTTAAATAGAAGCATGCTGCTGAGATGGAGTTCCTTCCAAAGAGTAGCACACGGAAGAAAAAAAAACGTAAACGACTGACAGGGAGAGATAGACACTTGAGTAAGCACTTAAAGAGGGGAATTACGAAATATGAATGCAAAGATGATAACAGGGTAGTTGCGAGTTTCAGGCTAGTAGGTCGATAACACTTACCTGATGATAGCAATATAAGAACAAATATGATGCAGAGCCCTGAGGGGCTCCAACAAAGAAGCTAAAGAAAAAAAGAGCAATGCCGGGCAGTCGAGGAATGCACCCTGCTGTCGGGGTAGAATAAGGCACGCGTTATCGTGCATCATGCAAGAATGCCGTTGCACCCGCCCGCAGTGCTATCTTTGTTCATCTCGCGCTGCAGAACCCAGGATCCTGGGTTCAATCCCCACCCCTGCCCGTTTCGATCTGGATGAGCATCGTACCGGCGTGCGGTCGTGCACGTCAAAGATCCCAGGCTAGCGGTTGTACTGCACTGGCTAAATTGCTCATCTACAGCTGGGAGACTCGTCGCCCGTTGAGGCAGACCAAGTTCGAGGCTGTATAAACACACACACAACCCAATTTTTTATCTTAGTTCATCATTCCTCCAGTTCAGGGGTGACTTTCTTCTAGCGAGCGACAGAAGATTATCCCTAGCGAACTCTGCATAAAACGGTACGAACGATTGCCTCATTTATAGCTCGAGTACGATTATTTGCTAGTCCTACGCACCAATAGAGGTTCCTGTCTGCAAGTATAAAATCAAAACAAAATAAAACTGCAAGAGTTGATTACACTTAGACAGTGTATGTAGTGCGACGTATCTTATTGCATAGACAATGATAAATGTTGCATTTAGGTATCTGCCCCCGTAAACTATACCAACGATAAAGGTTGAAAAAGGAATTCAAACCTATGCTGTTATAAATACCTCGAGATTTAGAATGTGCACATGCCGCGATATTTATGCATCATACTATGCTATACTCGTGAGTTACTAATGCGACACGTAATGTACATTATAATGTCCAACAAGACAAAATGTCCAGTATTGGAAGTTTTCTCTAGAGATTCTTGAAAAAACAAGACGAGTTAGAGGTGAATTCTAGCGTACTTATGACTTGTGAATTTGATTGTCACAAGCGTTTGACCCGGACGTATCAAAACACGCGAGAAAAACCGAAAAAAAAAACGCTGGGTGTGACGTCCTAGCCAGAGGTTTCAGCGGCCTTGCGCGTGCCACTTGTTAAGGAACACGTAGAGTGCTTTTGACTGCTCTGGTAAGGCTCGGGGAAAGTGCGGAAATGTTCAGATTTCTGTATAACACGTTATGGTTCTCTCCTCGCCCCGAAAGTGACGGGAAGTGTGTGTGTGTGTGTGTGTGGGGGGGGGGGGGGGGTGATCATTATTTTGAAAGCTCTGTTGTGGCTACTTTGCGCATGAATCTGAAATATAATTTTTGATATTCGTAATCTTGGAGGTCAGACAAAGCATATTTAAGTGTTTTTCTCTAATACGGAACCGCTTCAGTTTCCCTTTATTGAACATTTTTGTTAGACGTGTTTACCAGGGTGGACATTTGAACTCGATCAACATCCCGATTCAATTAATAGACATTTTGTCTCGCAGGCTATCTTCATCTGGTTGGCCATTTGGGCTTGTCGAAAATTTTAAAGGCGAAAGCCTTACCTGTCCCATTACGCAAAAGGGCGAAGGCGTTGTGCCCGAAAGATGGTCAGAAAATTACGTCATCAAGCAAGCGCTGCAATGCAGATGCTTCGTAACGGAAGGCGGCGGACGCGCTCAAAATCAAAGCGGTCGCGCCTCGGAAATAAAACACTAATAAAAGCACAGCAACAAAGATGCTTCGTCACGGAAGCTGTCGTGAAGTCGGCGGGGTTTGCCGCGCCTGCGCGGTGGTCAAACGTGGCGTGCTGTTTGTAGGAATGCGCTGCGTGTAGGAATGACTTCGCATTCCTACACGTAAGCTGTCTTAAGTGTCTCTGCCAAATTTTATTTCCTTCAATATTTGTACCTGCTTGTACATTTTGTTTTATAATCTCAGGCTGTGGAAGCTGTAGTGACCTGTTCTAACAGGTGCTTACGCGTTCATGTTACAACGCGTCATCTGATTGCTCACTCGAGTCGGACTGTGGACAGTTTTACTTGTCGAACATTTTTCAGTGACCCAGATATTCACGCCGGAACTGACGGATCTCAACGTGACTCATAAGCTGTTTTATTGCTTGTTTTATACATAGCAGTTATTGTAACACTGCAGTTCAGTATCGGAGGGTATAGAAAATAGAAATAAAAAGTTTTAAGACGGTATTTTAAGACAGTAAAGTTGCAATGACAAAGATGCTGAAAGCACCATATCTTATGTCGGCAGCCCGAGGAGATAAGGAGTATTCACTGGGCGCCAGATTTGTGGGTGATGTCTAGAGCGCATGCTCTGAACGAGCCCACATTAATAGGCTGCTAAGACCGGCAATCTTGAGGGTGCGGAATGCACGTTACAAAAGAACTGTGGAAGCTCGCCATCAGCACGCGCTCAGCAGCGTGCAATGCACGCTGTAGGGACATTTTGTCGCGCGTGTATCTCTGAGGCGCGTGCTCACCGACTCAGCACACCCGTTCACGCCGTTTCATGGCGACAGTCTGCGGCGGCTCATTACGAAAATGTTAACCAACCTGTCCCCCCCGTACACGTCACTTCGCGGGTACAGCTGTCGATGAAACGTCGTTCGATGAATGAATGGCGACTGCTGGTGGAATTTCGTGGAAATAATTCTGCCGGCTGCTTGAAGAATAGACACTTCCCAAGACTCACTTCCGTTTCTTGTTTGCTTACTAATCTTCTCAGTTGTGTAACAGCTTCTTCGTACCTCTTCGCATATCATGGATTGCTTGCAAGTTTGTACTTGTTTACGAAATGAGCTGTCTAATAAACTTCTATGAGATTTGAAAACAACCCCGTGTGTCCGTTTACCTGCCTTTTTGCTATCACCGGGGCGCATACATATTTTAAGGGTTTCCTTGATGTCTGAAATAGGTTTATGAAGTTAGTTATGAAGCGGGTGCTTAAAGTGGTGTGACCATGCACCTTTGAATCGGGTGCATCTGTGTTCTCTTCGAATCCAGTGGGTGTAGAAAGAGGTGTAACAGTACACTATTGAATGGGGCGCTCCTGTGCTCCCTTTGAGAGCAGTAGGTGTAGAAGGGGGAGTATCGGTACACTATTGAGCGGGGTGCATCTGTGTTCCCTTTGAGTGAGGCGGGTTTATGAAGCGGTGCAATGGTACACCTTCGAACGGGGTGCATCTGTGTTCCCTTTCATTTCATTGGGTGTAGAAAGAGGTGTAGCCGTACACCATTGAATGGGGTGCACCTGTGTTCCCTTCGTGTGAGATTTCTGTAGAAAAAGGTGTACATGTGCACCACATCAACGGGTGTACATGTACTCCCATATTTGGGGTGTGCAAGTGTTCCCCCAAAGGGTGTAGTATATGTGACAAGCACTTACACCCCCTATGGGTGTACCCCATGACACCTTTTTTTTTTAGAGTGTGGTGTTTGTTATTAGCATGGTGGAAGCTTGAAATCATTGCGCTCTCAAAGGAACACTGCCAACACCGTCAAAATTAAAGTTCTTTCATTCCTCTCATTTCCGTCGATGATAAATCCCCTTTCCGACGTCATAGTCAGCGTTCGGCCAATCGTGGAAGGCCGACCACAGCGACGCTTTCGGTCGCGCACGGGGCTAATAGGGTGTATTCACTGGCGGCCATATCTGTGTGCGCTAATGCTGAGCACGTGCTGATGGCGAGCTTCCACAGTTTTTTTGCAACGTGCACCCAGCACCATCAAGATTGCCGGTCTTGGCAGCCTATTAATGCGAGCTCGTTCTGAGCATGCGCTCTAAACAGTGACCTCAAATATGGCGGCCAGTGAATACCCCCTATAGTCTATGCCAGGCGCACGGTGGAAGAAATACCAAACTCAGATGAAGTTATTCAGTGTCTGCAACTATATGCACTGACAGTCCGTTTTGGTTTCTCCCTCGATATGGAGGATCCATTTTACTCAGTTCCACACACCAAACTGTTTACAGCAGTACGTGAATGTATTGAAACCAAAAGTCGCACTTCTGAATTAAGACAATTGGCAGTGGCGTCTGCTCTGCACTAAGCACCAAGATGGCGGCGCCCACAACAATATCAGGAAACAGAGTCTCGATACTCTAAGCGTAGCTCATTTAGTGGCTCCAGTCGGAACCATCACCAAACAAAACTGTCTAACATAATAATAAACGAAAATTGCTAGACATTTGTGTTGGACGCTTGAAACGCTCTAGCATCACAAGCGTCTAGCGATCCTCCGAGTATCCAGACGCCTACGTTCACGGCGCTCTTCATCAGACAGTTTAACGCGTACCATGTGTACACTCGATAGTTTTTCCTTAAAGCGCCGGATATCCTTACTTATGCAGATACCATCAACGTTTGATCCTGCCGCGGGCGCTGCTATTGGATGCCGGCGACGCGTCGCCATTTTTGGCCCATGGCGCATTTCACATCCAGACGCGCACGCTCCTATTGGTCTGCTGTGGTTGCCGGTGACGCGCCGCCGTTTGCGAGCACGCTGCATGCTATTGTTCCCTTTGTAGATGCCGGCGCCGCGCCGCCGCAACAAAGCCGACTGGCGGCGACGCTCTGCCATTTTCGGTTCAAGAGCGTCCCCAGTATGCACCAGCTTGGCGGTGCTTGTTTGTAAAATTCATCCAGCGTTTTATTGTTCCTAGAATGAAGCGATAATATCGCCAATCGGGTTGATAAAACTGACGATCCTCCAGAGCCGTCCATACTCTCGAGTTCCTCTCCTTCAGTACGCACAGGGGACAGGTTGTCGAGCTCCTTCTCGCCTAACTCAACTCCTCCGTAACCCTCTGGTCACATGGCCTCCCCGTCAACCAATCAGCGTCAACCATCTCACTCCTTCTCTCCCACCCGTCAACCAAGCAGTTTCAAGCCTCGCGGCCACGCTTTAGTACGGGGTTTTGAACACCTAGCCAAAAAACGTTTCATGTTAAAAAGTGTTACACTGTCAATTTGTTATCTGTCGGACGCAAAACGAATGCCCCGCAGTGATTTCCCGCCAAACAGCACATTGACTCGCGTGGACGGAAATAAGCTCGAATTATTCATATTCATATATTTGAAATGGTATGGGTTCGAATCCCGCCTGGCTTAAATGCTCTTTTTACTGTGATGGCGTTTTATCCCCCATTTAAAACTGTGGCGGTGTCCAAAATAGGGGGTGACGTCATCACGTGGCTCATCCAATCAGCATCGAATTAATCGGTGGCTTCATATCCCGGCCTTACAAACTTCTAGACCCTTCTGACGAGACAAAGCGAGGTTCACGTCAAAAAATGTGCGTTGAACCCTGCAGTGAGCCTGCGAAGTGTTACCCTCCAACCGCGTCTCAAGTGCGAATCGTGGCAGTTGTATGGGGAGTCGAAAATAAGGCTTGTTTGCTGGCATGATACATATCGGAGCTCAAGAAACATTAGGATTTTTTTTTTTTTTTCACTAGCAGAGTCTTGCATGTGCTGCGGCACCGCTACAATTAACATGCAGATATGTTATCACAGATACGCCCTCGACATCTATTCTAAAATTCGCGGAGCATCATTACAACCCCCTTTGTTTGATTGCCCAATATAATAAAAAAAAGTCTTTCGAAATGCATTATTACGCCGTAACGCCGCCGACAAAGTGACAATCTGAAGAAAATGATATACTGCGTGAAATTCAGACGCGAACAAACATCAGTGCAACAACTGTCGTTTTTTTTTTTTTTTTTTTTTAAGACGTAGTGAAAGTTTATTTTGGATTCCGCTCCGCTTCCGGTCAACATGCCAGAGCAATGGGCCCTCACGCGGCAGTCTTTTTTTTTTTCGCATTCATATAAAGTGGACACGAACGATGCAATGATTTTGTTTCGCTTGTTTTCCGGCACGGAAAAGCTCGACTAGAAATTTCTGAATATACCTAAGCTTTGTGAGCGTCCTGATATTTCAGAATTATTTATTATAAGATAAAACTAATTGACTTTGGTGCATTTTTTTATGTTCTGAGTTGCTGGCTGTATAATTAGCGCAGGTAGATCATAATAGCTATAGTCGGTTGCAAGCTAAGAAAAAACCGGAAATGCCTCTCAGAGGAAAATGTAATCCTACGCCGAGAAACGCCAGCCAATCGTTTTCATGACGTCACGATTCCGTGGACCAATCGCGATCCTTTTGAGAAAAAAAAAGCTCAACATGGCTGCTGGCCTTAGCAACACGACGCTAGTTTCTCGTGACAATTATTTTGCTTTTTTGCACCGTGTTTTACGGGCCCGAGGTTACGCCACGAAATCTTAATGGTATCGGCTTGCGTTTGCAGCAGTTTTTGCGCGACAACGTGAGAATCCAGCGACGCTATCGCCAACGAAAATTTCGAAGCGGGCGCGAGGCTTAGCACTGCTGAGAGGTGAGAACACTGATCTCTATTTTAGTAGGCTGGATAGCGGATCGGGAGCCCGTCGGTGTCGCCACCGGCGGCCATTGCTTGACACCAGGCAATACACGCAAGTCTATGGGAGAAACGCACAAAAGTCAAAATATTGAAGCATGTACGCTGTGCTCGGAGGCGAGTATTTTATGGTGCGCTGCGATCCTTATGTCGGGTGTTTCGAGATCGAATCGGTATTTGTCAAACGTCCGGTCGCCGAATAAAAAAATCAAACGTACCGGAGCACCCACGGCTGAGCTGGCAAGCTTGCTCTCGTAGTGGAGTAAACAAAGGAATTTGCCGTCAATAAGACCGTCCTTAGGGAAGCCCAGAAGTTGATGAATGACAAAGAAGTTCCATCTCGACAGCGGCTTTCCGGGAGTGAGCGAATTCCGCGTAGCAAAGCCTTCGAGCTTGTCGTCTGCTAAACCGGCTAAACCCAACTCAACGAAACCGCCACCGACTCCGCGGTAACTCTAGGTGACTCTCGCCTCATTTAGCTGCACTACAGCGGAGTCACTCTCGACCACAAACTATTTATTTATAAGAACTGCGGGGGCTGTCAGTTTTAATGTTTGTACGCAAGCTATCTGACGGGCTTATCGAAAAGCATCCAAAAAGTGTCAGTGCGGACAACAGCTTAGAAACAGGCGAAAACGGCACTTTTTCTCGTTCTTCCCATAGAGTCGCATGCATTGGCTGGTGTCAATCAATGGCCGCCGGTGGCGACACTCGGCCCCAGCTGCCGAGGCCGCGGTCCGCGATCCAGCCTACTACAATAGAGATCAGTGTGTGAGAAGCTACGCCGGACGTCGTCTGCTTCGTTGGATTTCTGTCGCCTCTGCCCCACGTTGCTACTCAACATAGTACCGGCACCGCTGCTTCAATTCGCTGTGGTTTCCGCGGGGTGAGCTGAGATTGCCGTGCTTATCAGTCGCAGGTGAGATCTGTATACCGGGAGTCCCAGCGCGGTGTTCCGTCGTAGAATGGACCGCATAAATCAGTCTGTGAACGGAGCGCGATAAAACTTTCCACGGAGGTGTATTTAGACGGTGCGTTTATCATACTAAATTTTGATGAGCCTAGGTTTCCTAAACGAAAAGCGAGAAACGAAATGCCAAAATCCATGCAGACTGGGACGCGGTCCGCGTCCCAGTCTGTCTGCCCATAGAGATTTACGGCTTTTCTTTTCTCGCTTTTCGTTTAGGAAACCTAGGCATGAAATGTTGGTATGATAAATGTCCACGAAGGTGTATCCAAATACACCTTCGTGAAAGGTTTCATCAGGCTCCGTTCACCGACCGATCTATGCGGTCCATTCTACGACGGAACAGCGCGCTGGGACACCCTGTATATATACCTTGCGTGAGATGAGCATAAAAACTTCCAGCACTGAGTTGCTTCACCAGACGTCGTCCGCACTATTGGTGGTGCTACTCCAAACAAATAAACATTGCGAAAATGGGTTTGTCAGCGGTATTCATTTATATGACAAGCCTGCCGTTTTCAGTTTTCGTCGTGATCAGTCGTAAGGTAACATGATTGCCATAGCACGTTCCGTCGGAATAGCGACCTGATAAAGCCAGTGATATTTGAGACTCAAACCTTTCCCTGGTGTCATTTTGGTTATCACCGTGCAGGAGACGTTGGTCAGTGTGCGAGATATTTCAAACCCTGACTTGCACCCCTAAATCATGGGCCCCTGGGGTCAACCAACTTGAGACACTGCAACACTACCAAAAAGACAAACAACACTGCTGCTATGACCTCGACTGTGAAAACCAGAGCACCTTAACACCAAAGAATACCGTTCATTCCAAGCAAAAACAGTTCCAGATGCAAGTCAGGCACCGTATTTACTCGAAAATAAGTCAACCCCTATATAATGAACCCCCATAAAAAAAGAGAAGATAATACGAATATAAGTGGACGTGTATAATAAGACAACAGTACAGGAGCAGCAGCAACTGGAGAACGACACGGCCAGAGAAACAGCTTAAAAATCATGATAGCAGGTCGAAGAAGGTTCGCAAAAGAAGAACAAAATGTGACGGAACTAACGAATCGACCCTCGCAGTCATGATAATGTTTTGTACTTCGCTTCTCTTTTCTGCAAGGTGGAGTCACTGTGCATGCCACTGCTGTTAGACGTACAGCGCAGATGTAGTGATGGGCGCAAGGGCAGCCCATGATCTTTGATGACGATTACAAGTCGACATGCTTTGGTCACGTTGATCTGGGTCCCCCTCAGTCTTCGGTTGAAGTTGTTGAAGGTGTTGTTGTTGAAGGTGAAGTTGTTGAAGTTGAAGGTGTAGGCTTCACACTTCCTCGAGCGGCTCCACACCAGACAGGTCGCTCTCAGATGTGTCGTCTTCACCCAGTTCGATGACGATCGGCTGTACATGGGCACTTGTAGCACCGCCTTGTCTGTAGCCTTCCTCCACTCCAACGACATGCCTCACAGCATTGCGCCAGTTGTCAGCCGTGACTTTTTCGGCTTCTTCCTTGAGCAGCCTTTCAACGTCGCTGATCTTGAACGTTGTGTTCCTGGCTGCAACGCCGTTCTTGATTTGTGCCCAGATGAGTTCAATGGGGTTGAACTCACAGTGGTAGGGTGGAAGTCTCACTACCGTACAACCAGCCTTCTCTGCAGCAGTATCGACGCGATACTTCAAATACAGTGGCTTGACCGACGCCACGATGTCAAGGAGCTCCTTCTTCTGCATCTTGGCATCCCACGAGATGTCCTTTGACGTGAGCCACTGCTGGATCACCTCCTTCCGGGAACCCGTCGCTGGCACTGCTTCCAACCGCCGAGAATGGTAGGAAGCATTGTCCATTACGATGACACTCCCTGTCGGCAGCATCTGAAGAACAGCTTCGAACCACGTCTCAAATCGTGTGCCGTTCATCTCCTCGTGGTAGTCACCGGTCTTTACTCCGCGGAAGACGTCCAGGCACCCAGCGACGAAGCCGTCCTCGCTGCCGATGTGCGTGACGATGAGGCGCTGGCCCTTCCCCGATGGCTGCTTCAGGCCCGTCGTCAGACCCCTCATGAAGGCGTCGTGGGACGAGGTCACGGTGCAGTCCACCCATACCGTCGGGACAGTGTGCCCTGCCGTCACCCACGTTTCGTCGAGGTAGAAGATCTGCCGACCCTCTTGCCTGTGACGTGCAATGTCCCGCAAGTACCTCTCTTGCCACGTGATGATCTCGTCTCGCTCGATCATGCGCGAGTTTCGACCAGTCTTCTTTCGCTCGAAGCCAATGTCGTGCAGAAGGCGAAGCACAGTCCATTTCTGCAGCGAAGGGAGCTCAGGGCTTGCACAGAACTCAGCCATTATCTTTGCGACGGTCGGGATCTCGTTCTGGCGAAAAAAACGGTGCACACAAGATCTCATTGCACACAGCACAAAGTCGCCGTACTTCACGCTGCGCCGTTGCTTGCCTGAACTCGCAGGTCGCTTTCGAGAGGGTGTCGCAACCTGTCCGTCATTCTCCTTTGCCTCCTTCCTGATCTCGTGGACGCTGGACACGCCGACACCAAGCAACCGGCTGACAGTTTTACAGACCTCGTTGACTGTCAACTCTGGCTCGGTATGTCGCGTCCGAACGTAGGCGTTCAGGATCAGCTCCCGCTGGCCGCTGTTCAAAACCCGACCTCGCTTGTGCTTCTTGAAGAACCGCTTTGGTGTCGCCGGTAAGGCAGCACCAGGCTGTTTCGTCCAAGAAGAATCAGGGGAATCGCTTTCCGATGTCACCTCAGTGGGATCCATGACGGAAGACAAAGAGCGGGGCGCGGTGGTGGTGTCGATGACTTGGGAGGGTGCCGATTTGTCAAAACCCTATAGACGATTGCAAACAGGGCATCTGGCGGCCGCCATGCTCTTCCTCGTGTGAGCAAGCACGTGGAATTCCAGGCCTGCCAAGGCTATCTTCACGTGCATGCTGCACGTGCTTGCACGGATGGGGCACCAGCCGGGACGCCAAGCTTGCAAACGTCTATAATTATTCTTGTTTTCTATTCATCCAACAAAATAAAGGCACACATTTCGTGCGCAAAGTCCACAAAACTAAGTAAATCACTAAATATTTATTATTTGCAGGAACTATAAGTGCTTCGCTTTCCCTCAATCGAAGGCGCTGGAAGACGGTATGTTAGACAGTATCTTGGACAGAAAATGAATTGGGAAGACGGTACATTGGACATGACTTTCTTTCTTTACTAAACAGCTATTTCGTTGACAAAAACGTATTCTAACTTATTTAAACGTCCTGAATGAATTAAATAAATATTGTAGTAGTTTAAGACACGTTTACTGGAGGAAGAAAAAGCAACGTTGCTAGCGAACTACTTTCTCGACGGCGGAGCCACTTCAGATGGGCGCAATGCGCTTGTGGGTGGAGCTAAAAGATTGTTCTTAGGTTGCATCCGACTATAGTGTCTCAATGTCCTTGTATATTTATTTAATTACTTACTTCTTAAAACTGCTAGCCAATTAGTATGCACAAACTAACAATCATCCCGCGAATTGGAATGGAACCACGCATACGCAGTTTACAAAAACAAAAACAAAACAAACATATGAAGTGATTGTAAGGGCGCGAACGAGCTGGTTAAAATTGAACATGCCACAAACCCCGAGACTGCAGGAATAGACGAGACCAACACTAAAACGTATCTCAAGAACAGACCTCTTAGTGTTTGTGTCGCTTTTATCTGCAGTCTAGGTGCTTATGTCACATTCAATTAACATATGAAAGGAAAGAATAGAGCAGCTAAAAAAGTAATTGTACGATATCAATACCAAATATGGCCAAAGTACGTAAATACAATAAACCTGGAAATTGTTTACGGGGGGGGGGGGGGGGAGGGGGGGTAAATAAGAGTAGAATATCCACACTTTCAGCTTTAAATGTACCTTGATGTTGATAAAATTACAGAAGGACACTTAAACTTCGCCTTTAAGAGTGGAACTCGAAAGCCGTGCGAGCGTGTTTGCTTGGCTTATCAATAAATAAAAAAAGTGTCTGCTTGGCGTAGTCAGTAGCGTGTCTGGTTCGCAACAGAAGGGCCGTGGGCTCGAATCCCGCCTAAAATTATTCGATAAGGCAAGTTATTTTTTTTTTTCTATAAGGTAAGTTAATTACTTTATAATGTAAAATCCTTTGACACACGCGGAGACCTTTAATTCGCATTACATATCATGTTTTGATCACTTTCATTCCACGCGTGACGTCATGTTTGACGTGAGCCTTGTGAGTTGTTTTGAAATTCCCGCACGAGGTCATGCGACTGTGCCGTCAAGACCCTATCGACCAATCACGATTTTCTCTTCCCACCGACGCCGACACCGACGCAGACGCCGGTTTTTCTGCAACACGAGCTCCTTGACGCTCTCGCTTTAAAATATAAACAGAAAGAACCGCAGACAGCCCATAGCTGTACGGGGTACAGCTATGGGCTGTCTGCGGTTCTTGCGGATCTGTGGTTCTGCGGATCGCGTGCAGTGTACGCGATCAGCGAACACTCCCCCCCCCCCCCCCCCCCCCCTTTCAACTTTCTGCTTATCTGTCTGTGACATATGATGCAGCATTTTATTTTTTTTTTTTTTTTCACAATACTGCGGGGCCCCTTTAGAGCCGAGGCAGGAGTGCGGGAAGAAAAAAAGGAAAAGAAAGGGATGGCAGAAACACAAACACCCACATTCTTCAACACAACACTGGTACTAAATAATATATCACAGCAACCTTGAAACAAATACATCAGAGGTAGGGCTATCAACAGTGCCCTTTTTGTTCACACATGCAGCGGAGCGCTACAAGCATAGAGCTGACCTCGCGCTAAGCCCGTGCTGACGGGAGCGTTCACCAGCTTTATATCGCACCGTCAAAACTGTTGCTTATGGCAGACGATAAACAGCTGACGACACGTGAGTAGCGCTACATCAGCCGTTAAAGACCCCAGGCTAGCGGTTGTACTGCACTGGCTAAATTGCTCATCTACAGCTGGGAGACTCGTCGCCCTTGGAGGCAGACCAAGTTCTAGGCTGTATAAACATACACACAACCCAAAAAAAGCGCTACATCAGCGCTTCGCTGCATGCGAGAACCGGCCTTTATGGTCGTAGGAAAAAACGAATTTTTAAAAATATTGTTTGCGCTTTGGTCTGGTTCTGAAAGACTTCCATGATCAAAGTCCTTACAAACGGCAGCAGCCGGACTAAAGCAGTTAAAAAATTGGAGGCCGGAAAAATGCACATGAAAGGAGGTTGAGATAGCAGTAAGTCCGTTGCCCGCGCTTTTAGATCTCGCTTAAGGTAGATACGCCACGTGGTGGCACATATTACATATGATTTTCTTTAGGCCCTCTCTGCGCGACCAGAGAAAAAACTTAGTAACTTCCGGATATCACCGGACAATCGCTTTAACAAGGCTCACGCGCGACCCAAGCAAACGAAAGCGCCTGTTGCCGGCGCTTTGTGCTCGGGTGGAGAGGATAACGTGGGACGCAGCTGGCCCGATTTTGGTTGCTGGTGCCGCCAGCAAGGGCTCGCCGGCGTTTGACCTATCTCACAAATGTCTGCAGTCAAGGCAGAGGCACAGGCGCGGGAACCTAGCTCAGTAAAATGCTTCTGTCTGCACGAACACTCGTACATAGGCGTTGCTTTCCAAAGCCACGCGCTCCTGCCAATGCCCTCGTCTGCACTGCATATGTTTGTGAGATGGGGTCGAGGTATCACTAGCGGCCATAGTTAAGCCCGTTATTGCCGAGCGCGAATGAACCTCAACACTTCCGCAACAAGCACTGATCTCTATTGTAGTAGGCTGGATCGCGGACCGCGGCCTCGGCAGCTGGGGCCGAGTGTCGCCACCGGCGGCCATTGATTGACACCAGCCAATGCATGGGACTCTATGGGAAGAACGAGAAAAAGTGCCGTTTCCCCCGTTTCTAAGCTGTTGTCGGCACTGAAACGTTTTGGATGTTTTTCGATAAGTCCGTCAGATAGCTTGCGTACAAACATTAAAACTGACAGCCCCCGCAGTTCTTATAAATAAATATTTTGTGGTCGAGAGTGACTCCGCTGTAGTGCAGCTAAATGAGGCGAGAGTCACCTAGAGTCACCGCGGAGTCGGTGGCGGTTTCATTGGGTTGGGTTTAGCAGACGACAAGCTCGAAGGCTTTGCTACGCGCAATTCGCTCGCTCCCGGAAAGCCGCTGTCGAGATGGAACTTGTTTGTCATTCATGAACTCCTGGGCTTCCCCGAAAACGGTCTCATTGACGGCAAGTTCCTTTGTTTACTCCACTACGAGAGCAAGCTTGCCAACTCAGCCGTAGGGGCTCCGGTACGTTATGACTTTTTTAATCGGCGTTCGAACGTTTGACAAATACCTATTCGATCTCCAAATATCCGACATAAAAATCGCTGCGCACCATAAAATACTCGCCTACCAGCACAGCTCACATGCTTCAATATTCTTACTGTGGTGCGTTTCTCCCATAGACTTGCCTGTATTACCTGGTGTCCGGCAATGGCCGCCGGTGGCGACACCGACGGGCTCCCGATCCGCGATCCAGCCTACTACAATAGAGATCAGTGGCAACAAGCGCTTCACGCCGCCAACATTAGTCCTCTAAGAAGATAAGTGGAGTCTCGTTTTGAGCCCGCGTCCAGAATGCCGCACTCGGGTATGGTGCCCGGTGAATAATTCTATAGCGACGCTCGCGGTCAGGACAAGCCGATCTTTAAAGAAGATGAAGAAAGGGCGAGGCTCGCGCGGGTCGGGCACATAAACGCAGTTCGAATCCTACCGCTGTCTGTACCGGTTGTCGCAATCCAGCTCCTACAGATACTGGTGACCCGGACGTGATGATAGACTCCGACCACCCGCCATCCACGAGAACGTTTTCACCTAAGCTCGGAGCCGGTCGCACCATCCCTTCCGTCCTCAACATCGAACGCGCTACACTTCTTCACGTGGTCACGCTCCCGCCCACTCATAACAGAAAGCGGAGTCAAGTGACGGAAAGAGGCGTTTGATTGGTCCGACGAGCGCCTAGCCCCCTCCGCACTGTCGGCTTAGGGGTGAACCGAGCGTGCGTGGCTCGTAGCATCCACGGCGGTCCATGGTAAGGTGAGACGGGGACTAGCGGCGAAGCTCCGTCGGCACCGCCTCCTCGATGGATGTCACTAGGTCAGAGAGCGGAGGAGCTGCCGCGACGACCGCGCGCGGGGAGCGAGGAGTGTGACCTTGGCCATGACCTTCAGTGCATCTCGCTTTCTTCTGACCTCGGCGGAGGGAGATGCACGGCCAAGAAGAAGCCAAGGTGACTCCGCTTCCGAGCATCAAGTCGCCGCCGCCCTGGCCATGCCCACACCGGAAATGCTTTTGAGACTGCGTACTTTCACGGCCCCTCCGATGCAGGCATCTGAGCACGCTCCTCTTGGAAAGGGAGGCTGGGAATCGAGAGAAAAAAAAAGAAAGTGGAGAAATAAAGAAGTAGATCAAGTGGCCGTACCGAAGACTTACGTAACCGAAATCCCCCCTCCCCTCCCCGACGTGTTGTTTGGATATATTTTTTTTTGTTTTGTGTTGTTTGTTTGCTTCTATCCTGCCCCCTTCTTTGCTCATAGGGTGACCGTAATGGTGTTGGCTCAAGGGGAAAGTTAGAGACTTTTGCAGCTCGCGGGTAGAGAGGCGTGTCTCATTGAAGCACGTGCGTTTGCTATAAGCGCGTGTGTACACTCGTCTTCGTGTACAACTGTAGACGTGCGCGTGAAAGCGATCGTCAATTTAATAAATCGAATTAACATCGGTGTGCCGAAGCGCGGGCCAATATGACGCATGAAACGCGCTCATCACACCTGAAACACTGAGGCAAGAACATCATTCAAGAAAGAAATAACTATGTTGTCGGTGCATAATAAAAGCGCAGTTCAAACTGATATATACAAAAATTGTATACCCACATTGCCTCTCTCTCTCCTCGCTGTGAATATTTAAAAAAAAAAAAGAAATGCAAAGAAAGCACGCGCGCCCGTCAAAAAGAAGAAAAAAAAAACATTGAGAAAGGAACCAACAAAAAAAAAAAAAACCTGTAAAACGGATTTTTTTTATTGCTTGCGCGTTGGGACGTGTAACAGCTATTTCAGACACGCGGCCGATGCTGTGGGAACCATCCCAGTTATGGGGAAGAGGGAGAAAGGAGGCCCTGGCTATTATGATCCCTGATTATTGTGCATGTGCTGCGAGAGGGAGAGAGAGGGTCAGGTATACAGGCCCTTGCAGCTTTTACCTTCGCGTGACTTCGCACCCCCGGTTCGATCCCCCCTCGCCCGAGCCAAACGCTGTCTGGGGTTTTACGACGGCATCTCAGGGACGTCGACAGATGCGCTTCAAGCTCGTCCGAGGAGGAAGCCCCTAACGTGCTGGCCTGATCCGCACTTTTGTGGCCTTCTTTATTTTCAAATTTCTTATTTAACTTATTTTTCCTTGGGCGTGCGTGTGTATGTATGTGTCGATCCTTTCCGAAAGTGAGGGCTTCTGTTGGTTCGTTGATTCGTGCATTTTCGTCGGAAGGAGAAAACTCAAGCTCTGTGACATTATGGAAAGACAAAACTAATAAATTGGTACGCTTCTAATCAAAGAAAATAAATAAAACGAAGCAAATTAGGCGCCCCTGTTTAGACCAGCGTAAGGTCAGTTTTCCTTTGATGTACGACGACATTGGTTTATGTTGTAGATGGCAGGCGTAGCCAGTGCAGTAGACGACTGCTAGCTGGGGTCTTTAACGCTCCCCACTGCCTCACACCAGTACAATGTTCATTCGAATTGAAACGGACTGAAAAAGTGCGTATGTGTGTGTGTGTGTGTGTGTGTGGGGGGGGGGGGGGGGTGATGGTTGATCCCAGGACCCCAGGGCTCTGCATAACGTGCTTTCGCTCCACCTGCTCTAGGCTGCCGTGCGTTGACACCAGATACGTACACGTTACAGAAGAAGTAACCAAATACCGCTGATCGCTACTCCCTCAAAATTCCCGAAGATTTCTCCGCGGCACACGCATTCCGCGACGAAAACGTCAGGCTTTGCGATGTGCAAAAGCCTCGCGTTTTCGTCTCGTGAGGAACGTATTGTGTTTGTGTTTGCCTCGCTACGAAGGTGGCGCGCTCACTGGCCTGTTACGGGAACGTGCAACGGGTTCGCAGACCGAGCCCGGTTCAAGCGGTCTATGCAATGTAAAAGATGAGCGCTGTTCAAACCTTCGACCCGTTTGCTCGTCTCTTTCCTTCTCCTCGGCGGGTGTGCTTGGTATCGGATTACAGACGTTCCTTGAGCTCACGCAAGGCGATATGTAAGTTCTTCCATTCCAAGCACGTCTTCATAAGCTCTGTCTCTTTCTTTCTAGTTTCTTTAGTGACTATCCCCTTGCTCCACCCACCACCAAGTTGACGGTGCTCTGGAAGCTACGCGCTCCCCGGACCGACCAACCGCCTCCCTTTCATCACACGCTGTCTGCGCGGTATGGGCTGCAGCGCGATCACGGGGCCAGATATCGACATACAATTGGTTCAACGGGAGCCTATGTGGGAAGGATCGTGTGCAACGGGTACGTGAATTACTTTCTAGAATTAAGAAAGACGAGACCGTCTCAAGTAGAAAATGACATTATATTAGAAAATAAAATGCTAGGATGAAAACACACGAATTACGAGGGGCGTTCATAAAGTTCGTATTATTGGCACAAAATATTGAGAAAAAAAAAAACGGAACAAAACAGCATCAAAATGAGCGCGCGTCCCTCTAGTTTCCGCACAGTATAAACATCGCATGCTATAGTAGCTCGGAACGCCGCTAGAGAGTCGAAATAAAAATGGCACCGCCCGTCGGTGCCAAACACATGCAGTGATCCGTTTTTTTTTCATTTGAAGGGAAGCAATGCCAAGGATATTCATTCCAATCTGGGAGCGTTGTTCGGGGACAACGCCCCAGTTTATGACACTCTGGTTAAATGGCGCAGACGCTTCCAGTGTGGCCAAATAAGAGGAAAGCATTTCAAGGATGGCGACCAAGCGATTGCTGAAGTGAAGCGATTCCTGAACACTCAAAACGAGGAGTTCTCTAACAATGGCCTCCGGCATGTGGTGTATTGCTGGAAAAAGTGGGTGACGTTTGGTGACGAACATGTAGAGAAAGTCTCAACTCCTACTCGAGTTTGATTGCTGAATCTCTATTCCTTCGTTACAACAATACGAACTTTATGAACGCCCCTCGTAAATTCACAAATTCGCAGGCGTTAAAGCACTAAAACAAAGGCGAGTTGAAGTTCGATGGACCACTTATCAGTTCTTGTTGTGTAGCGTTCGGACGTCGAAACAAGGGTGGTTCGTTAAAAACGACGGGTGAGCTCGAAGGGAAGGCGTTGCGGCTCGGCTGCGCTGGATCTTCGGGCAGCCGCTTCAGGCGGAGAAATTTTCATAAGCGACGGGGAACGGAAGGCCCGGGGGAACTCTCGCAGAACCCGGGTCTGGACGTCCGGCGGTTCTCTTCCACACGGTCTGCCCACTCATATCCACTCCATTTTTTTTTCTTTCTCAGCCTTCTGTTTCTTTCTCTTACTTTTTTTCCTGAATTTCGTTGCAGGGCGCGTGGCGCGTGCCACGAAGATGACCTGGCACACACACACACACACACACCGTCGAAATCCGCGCACGTTACACTATGGCTTCGATCGCACTGTCAGGATATATGGGTGAACAGAGTTTCATCTACAGTAGAGTTCCTGTATAGGCTCCCTACGGGAGCCAGAGTTGCGCGTTCACGCATGGCATGTGGATCCAGCTCCTCACGTGACTGTATTCGGCGAATAGCAGCGCCGCGCGTTCGAGGCGCGCGGCGGGCTCAAAAGCCTGGGAACGTACGCCGGGGCGCGTGCAACGTCTACTTTGCTGCACGACACTTGATACGGCTCCTCACGTGATCGGATCTCGGCGAATAGCGGCGAGGGCGGCACGCGGCATGTGGAATCAAACGCGCAACTCTGGCTCCCGTAGGGAGCCTATACAGGAACTCTAATCTACAGTGTTCTAGAGCGTTGTAGTGGCAAGAGCGGCTCCCGCTTACAACGGGTCACGTGAAGACGGTCGACGTAGATGGCCGCGAGGGGAGAACGTGGCGCTGGGGTTCCGGGCCCTAGCGAAGAAGAAGGCGATGCTGAGGACGGTACGCTTCTCCCGAACGTCGCACCGTAGCACTTTTCTTTGTGGTGTAGTGGTGGGGAGCCTTCACCGTTCCGTTGCCGTCTCGGTCATGAATGCAATTGGAAAAAGATGGGCACACACTGCTTCGCGCCGGGAAGCAAGTCAGGCTACTCTGCCAACAAAGGCAGCCGGAGCTGCAGCAATTGAAAGCCGTCGCTGTTTCGTGCGAGAAAAGGAGGAGTCGCGCATACTACAGCGGGAACAATATCTTAAAGATAAACGTCTCGCCGAGACATCAGCGGTGTGCGAGAAACATTTTGAACCGCGCCTTATCCTTTGGGACTATGTGCACATAGTCATTGGCGAAGAGGTTAGGATTCTATGCCGCAATATATTTTGAGTAGTTTGTAGTCTTTTTGCGTATTATGTTGCTGTGGAGACAAAAGTGTATCCACAGCAAGGACGTTGCCTCTCAGGCTCTCGGCGTTCTCCCACTGTTGTCTTTTTCTTCGACTTGTAAGTTTCCTATTTTTTTTCGCACTGCGATTTCAGGTGTTACATTATGATTAAAGGGACCATGAAACGATTCTGAAATCGAATTTCATCCACCGGACGCCGTAAAAGGTGTGAAAAGAAACACAAAAACACAAAAATTGGAAGCCAAAAAAATTTTTTTGCTATAGAACTTTTAAAAGAAAACTGGACTCTTTTGCGCCTTCTTTCCTTCGAAAGCTCTGTGACTTTTCACTGCTATGCATCCGCGGAACTGCAGCACGTCAGCCGAATCCACGTCGCCTATTGGGTAAGCGCCTACCTCACCAGCACCGCGATCATAAACAATAAATAGCCGGCAAATGTTTCCTAAAAGTTTTGTTAAATAATATTCAGATCCACATTTTGTAGCATAATTAGAGATGTGTGGCGAAAATTGCCAAATTTGATAATGCTGAGAGCCAAGCGCCATCTATCGTGTGGTAAACGAAGCTGAGAGCCAGCTCCGGAGGAACTCCATGGGACAAATATGTTGCGAATAACCGACGAATTTTGCCCGGCAGCTTTTGCTCTGCGCGTGGAATCAGCACAGTGCCTGCTACGTTGCGCGCAAAGCAAGCGTGCCGTCGGGCGGCGTTCGCCAGTTATTCGTCACATAATTCGTTCCATGGAGTTCAGCCTTTACGCACTTTTTACGATCAGATCAGCATGGCCGACAGCGTCGCTTGGTCGCGACGACCAACGAACGTTTTTTTTTCTACGTGTTCTTCTTGCGCGTCCTGACTTCAAGCAGCAAGAAAAAAGTACTTGAAACAGACCATGACGAACAAGAATGCTGGATCCACGAACACCCGAGAAAAGCTACGACTGTCACGAATCCACCGACTCCGACCAAGCAAGCTGCGCAGAATATAGGCCTAGCAGGCACTCCGTCTCTGTGCAGCGTTGCCGCGTTGCTTCAACGGTATTTGGCCAAGACCGTCTGCCCACGACCGGCTGGCGTGCTGAATGGAATATGCCCGCGCCACCCTTGTGGACCCTTCCCGTATTTTGATCGCTGACCTCAATTTTAAATTACGAGGTGAGGTCAATCCCTTCCCCTTGTTTTCCGAGGCAGTGTTGACGAACACTGTCGTCGAAAAGAGACTCTCGTCGATTCTATCTTCTTGTTTTATGTGATATAGAGCTCAAATAAACGCCGTATGGATTACCTTCGTAACACGGTATGTACACTTTGTTATTAGTATGCCATTTTTATTCTGACACGACTGCACGTCACTGTCGAGCTAAAAAAGTTTGTGGGAGCTACGTGCAATGCCGGGCCAACCTTCCTTTGCCGAGTGTCGCGTCAGTATCAAGTTGCAATCGTAAAAGATCGGTCCCGAAGCGCTCACTAACAGCGCGAATACAGCACTTCCATCAAACGCGCGCGTCCGCTCAGAGTGTGAACAGGTATTTACGTGGCTCTTGCTGACACTGTCGTAGTTCAAACGTATCTTTTTTAGCGTCGGCTCGCTCCTGCATCTCCGAGGCCGTGAAAAACGCCGCGGCGATTTGTTTCCATCTACGTCGCTTTGCAAACGACTGACACGGGTCGCCTTTTACCAACAATGACAGCTGGGTTGACTTCTGGAGTCTTCACCGGAAGACTCGCCGCACTTCCCAACAGGCATACCGGCGTATGAGACTAGTCCCATGCTGTCGCTGTAGCGCAACATATCTCATTGAATTTCGCACAGCTGCGATGTGTCCATGGCTATCGCGGCGATGAGAGGCGTCGATTCAGAAAATACGTCGGTGACATTAGAGCACTATATAGCTCCTACGGAGCAGAGTAGCGCAATCCTTTGATCCGCGTGTTTTGCCGACAACATGGCCGACAGAGCAGCTCGGCGCGAGTCACGTGGTACTCAGGGTTCCAGGAGGCGGCCCGCCCTATGGGAGAATACATGGAGATCGACGCAACACGGCTGATTAAAAAATAAACGGCGAGTTCACACTTTTCAAAACTAGTCTGTCGTGAAGTTAGTAAAGCACTAAACACTTTATCAAAGTTTTAATAATATCGGATGCGTGTGCAAATTTTGAGAAGGCAATTTCCAAGGCAATGGCGTTTGAAGCAGACGATTCTTGCTCGCAGCGGAGATGGGCTTTTTGGGTTGGCTGGAGCGGGTCACGTGAACGCTGTGACGTCGCCGCGTCGTCTGCTGCTTGATGCCGCTCATGCAATTTTAAAAAAAAATTACATCCTTATTTGGCACACAACTCAGCGCAAATTATTCTAAAATGTTCCTTTATTATGTCAAAAACTATTGTCGTTCCGTACATCTCCACAATATTGAAGAAACAACGATTTTCTCACGTTCCCCATGCATTTCTGACCGGAGTTGGAACCTCCTTTCGTTCGCCGCTAGTCGCTAAGAGATGGCGTTCAGGATTGCGCTACTCTGCTCCGAAGGAGCTATATAGTGCTCTAGGTGACATCAGCGCAGTAAAACCTACCGGCGCACTACCAACTCGCCGCCGCTAACACTCCCACTCTCCTACTGCCGAGAGAACTTCCGGTTCCTGTCCCAGCGTACGTCACGACCGTCAAAATTACGCCGCAACTTGTTTTGCGGTCAGTTGGAGAGAAAGAAAAAGTCGATATTCCATTATTTTTTTGTGTAGAAATTAATGAACCGAGACGAAAACGGATGCCTGTTCGGCATTCAGTGAACGTTGAAGGTTTAATGTAAAAGTTATCTGGCAAAAGTAAAAAGGTCATTTCATGGTCCCTTTAACTATCTCCAGCTCGCCTGCACACCCACTGCTATTTAGGAAACTCGGGTTATGGGAGCAGCCATTGCAATATCAGGCAAACAACCGTGTTTCACAGCAATGTCATGGCAGCGGCTGTTTGCTTTCTATTTACATGGCGGCGTCCACTGAATCGGTGTCGAAGAAGTGTGTTTCAAACCCCAAACTTGCTGGGCCAATAGGAAGTCGGTGTGTTGACGACGCTCTATGCACCGCGCCGGAAGCATCGTCTGGACGGAATAGTGATAGCACGGCTTAAAGGGATCATGAAACGGTACTGAAATCGAATTTCATCCACCGACCGTCGTAAAAGGTGTGAAAAGAAACACAAAAACACAAAAATAGGGAGCCAAAAAAAAATTTCTTCGCTATAGAACTTTTTAAAGGAAACTGGACTCTTTTGCGCCTTCTTTCCTACGAAAGCTCTCTGCCTTTTCACTGCGATGCATCCGCGGAACCGCAGCACGTCAGCCGAATCCACGTCACCTATTGTGTAAGAGCCTACCTCACCAGCACCGCGATCATAAACAATAAATAGCCAGCGAATGTTTCCTAAACGTTTTGTTAAATAATATTCAGATCCACATTTTGTAGCATAATTAGAGACGTGACGAAAATCGCCAAATATGATAATGCTGAGAGCCAAGCGCCATCTATCGTGTGGTAAATGAAGCAAGAAAAAGACCCTAATACGCTTGCGCAGAAGGGCCGACAGCGTCGCTCAGTTACTTGGTCGCGACCTATTCTCCATGGTCGCGACCACGACCAACTCTACACTTACGACCACTCCATCTGGAAACACTCCAGCACGCACCTCCGGATGGATGGATGGATGGATGATGGATAGATGAATACGGCCGAGCCCTTTGGATCGGGCGGTAGCTTACGCCACCTAGCCATTTTGTCTTACCCTTTAAGCTTAGAATATTTAAATGTGAAAACTATATTCACTCCGTACTGAAAAGAAAGTGAGGCTATAAATCCCCCTTGCCATCAGTTAATAAAAAAATGCCTAGTTTTCACTCGCTTTCTGCCACCATTCACTTGATCTTTGCTTGGTAATCTCTACTGTCTTGAAATCCACTTTTCCTTCGCTGTCTCTAAAACCCAATGACCTTATTAAATCTATGTTGTCTTCGGTATGCATAGGGTGAAGCCCTTTACAGTAGAGTATCAAGTGCTCAGCCGTCTCGTCCTCCTCTCCACAAGCAGCGCACACTGTGCCCATTTCCTGGTACTTCGCTCTGTATGTTCTGGTTCGAAAAAAAAATGTCCTTGCCTCAAACAACAATGAGCTTCCCCTAGAATTGTCATAAATGCTTTCTTTGGCAATAACTGTTTTGTTTAATCTATAGCCTTCCAGAGCCTTCTTTGTCTGCATTCCGTCTAGCCACCGATCTCTTTATGTGGCCTCGCCTCGTGGCGGGGCCTGGAACTCGGTATATTTTTTTCGTATTTTTCCGCGCTGCACCAGGTTGTGTTGGCCTCTATGGCGTTGGCGGCGTGCGGGCGCAGCCATTACCATCTGGTGTTGGCTGCGCGAATTAAAACGAAAGCCAACTATACCTGTTTTCACCTCAAGAAAAAAGTACGTTCTGCGCATTGTTCCTACGCGGCGCGAAATAGTTCTCACGATATTCGGTTGTCGGAGGAAAAAACGATACCTTTGACGTTTGGAACGTGTACATCTTGATAATATAACATATATCTAATCTAAAATTCACCTACATATGTCTTCATTATCCACATAAAGGGGGAAATTAGTAACGTTCCGCGAGGAGCCGGACTTGTTTTACTTCGGTTCTTAAGGTGAAAACAGGTATAATTAACGAATTAGACTCCTTCCGTATGCCTTACGTAGAGAAAAACATTTTACTGCGTCAACGAGCTTGAAACCAGAAAGCGTGATCAGCTGGCACGTACCCACGGATAACAGAAGAACCAGATGAGGTAGGAGTTGGGTAGGAGGACCGTGTTTTCGTGCTGCCTAGTGAGACCGCCTCTCACTAGGTGGCGCTAGAACTCGGCCCTCAGCCGAGTTTTATGCCGTCTGCCGAGGCAACAAAGAGACGATTAGAGGACTGGTATAAAAAGATGTACCTTAGGGGGCAATAACACGCAAATGCCCCCAGGCTTGGGCACGAATATTGTTCGAACCCGCCCGATCTAAAGGGAACAGCCACATCATCATCATCATCATCATCAGCCGGGAGCAGGCTCTTCCATAGGCAGCGCTCAGATGGAGTGGTCGTAAGTATAGAGTCGGTCGTGGTCGCGATGACCAACGAACGTTTATTTTTCTGCGTGTTCTTTTCGCGCGTCTCGACTTCAAGCAGCAAGAAAAAAGTAAAATGTACTTAAAACAGACCACGACGAACAAGAACGCTGGATCCAGAAACACCGGAGAAAAGCTACAACGGCCAGGAATCCACCTACCCCGACCAAGCGAGCTCTGCAGAATATAGGCCTAGCAGGCACTCCGACTCGGCGCAGCGTTGCTTCAATGGTACTTGGCCAAGACCGTCTGCCCACGACCGGCTGGCGTGCTGAATGGCATATGCCCGTGCGACCCTTGTGGACCCTTCCCGTATTCTAGTTTGATCGCTGACCTCAATTTTAAATTAAGAGGTGAGGTCAATCTCTTCCCCTTGTCTTACTCCTTGCTTTCCAAGGCAGTGGTGACGAACACTGTCGTCGAAAAGGGACTCTCGTCGATTCTATCTTCTTGTTTTGTGTGATATAGAGCTCAAATAAACGCCATATGGATTACCTTCGTAACACGGTATGTACACTTTGTTATTAGTATGCCATTTTTATTCTGACACGACTGCACGTCCCTGTCGAGCTATAACAGTTCGTGGGAGCTACGTGCAATGCCGGTCCAACCTTCCTTTGCGGAGTGTCACGTCAGTATCGAGTTGCAACGGTAAAATATCGGTCATGAAGCGCTTACCAACAGCGCGAATACAGCACTTCCATCAAACGCGCGCGACCGCTCCGAGTGTGAACAGGTATTTACGTGGCTCTTGCTGACACTGTAGTAGTTCAAACGTATCTTTTTTAACGTCTGCTCGCTCCTGCATCTCCGAGGAAACGGAAAACGCCGCGGCAATTTCTTTCCATCTACGTCGCTTTTCAAACGACTGACATGGGCCGCCTTTTACCAACAATAACTGTTGGGTTGACTTCTGGAGTCTTCACCGGAAGACTCGCCGCACTTCCCAACAGGCATACTGGCGTATGGGACTAGTCCCATGCTGTCGCTGTAGCACAACATATCTCATTGAATTTCGCTCAGCTTAGATGTGTCCATGGCTATCTCGGCGATGAGAGGCGCCGATTCAGAAAATACGTCGGTCACATCCATGTGACATCAGCGCCATCAGCGCAGTAAAACCTACCGGCGCACCTCCAACTCGCCGCCGCTAACGCTCCCATTCTCCTACTGCCGAGATAACTTCCGGTTCCTGTGCCAGAGTACGTCACGACCGTCAAAATTACGCCGCAACTTGTTTTGCGGTCAGTTGGAGAGAAAGAAAAAGTCGATACTTCATTAATTTTTTGTGTAGAAGTTAATAAACCGAGACGAAAACAGATGCCTGTTCGGCATTCCGTGAACGTTCAAGGTTTAATGTAAAAGTTATCTGGCAAAAGGAAAAAGGTAATTTCATGGTCTCTTTAAGGAAGCGAGCATATCAGGCGTCTTTGGTACGAACGCCGACGGCCGAATTCATGAACGCTACTCGTTTTAAAACTCCACTCAAGCTCCATTTGAGGACTGTTTGGCACTCTAGTTCGATCTCGACTCAAAACTCCACTCCACTGAGGAAATACCCATCAATTTCTTCAAACATCGCAAGCTAGCTTCAGATCTACCTCGAGATTTTCTTCGACACTCGAGTTGGTTTTTGAGTGTCATGGCGGCCGGCACATCGTTCACCGAGTTCATGAATTTTGTCCTGAAAACCGACAAACTCCCACATCACAAGAGGAGAGCCTTCCTGTGTCCACGCGTCGATTCAGAAACCGGCTGAATGCGATGGAGCTGTTCAACGACTGCGGATTTCTTGCGTGCTACTGCTTTACGAAAGCGATGGCGGCCACTCTCCTAAAGCCCCTGTCACTGGAGGGGTGCGAGAACAGTCGTGGTCTGCCGGTTTCTTCAATGCTCCAGGTCTTGATTTAGCTGCAGCTCTATGGCGCTGGGACAAACAGGTGCACAGTAACCGGCGACCTGGTAAATGTGTGTCTCAACCACAGTGTGCCGGGTGGTTGGGCAAGTGGCGCGGCTTGCCGCTTGCACTAGACAGAACGTTGTGCCACCCACCGTCTTGTCCATTTCCTGGTGAGAGCGGCGGACTTTGACTTTGTGACGTGAGACTTTTACGAACTCAACGTACGCGGAAACATTTATTGTTTGACACTGAATGAGCGAGACTTGTCAACGAGGGGAATTCGGATTTTTGCTGAAGGCCCTTCCACATAGTAGCACTTGACCGATTGATACCCCGGGCAAGATTGACGGTCGCACTAGTCATGCATCAGTAAACGTATTTTCAATCAAAGTAATGAGGGCTTCCGTCGAGCTACGGTCGCCAGACACCGGGACTTCCGTGCTTCGCACATGGCACCCAACTAACGGAGTAGCTCTGCAGCCGACATACGAAGCCTGGTGACTCGCGATCGCATCAAAACGTAATGATAAAAACAAAACGAACAATGAAACGTGGTTGAATATTACTGTGTGCAGGCTTAATCTTCCTTCGGGCTCAATATATGTTCATGAAGCAATAAAAACATGCTAGAGCAGTTTAATGGGGTCATCACCAGCAGCTATTCTATGGTCATGCATAAGCTTTCGAGCCCCCCCGTACGAAGTAGCGAAATGACACTTCAAGCTCGTACTGAAACGAGCATGTTGAATATTCGGGTTACACAAACACTTGTACATTCGTTCTGCTCTTCCTACCAGATGACTGTGGTTTCACACCAACGCAAATACAAAATGTCCACAAAAAAACTACATGTTATTATTTTTTTTTTGCACAGCATAGGTAAGCTACGAATCGCCAAGTGATCATTCTATGCCCGAATGTAGCGCTAGGACTCCATACCAGATGCTGAAAGTTTAAGAACTGACCGTTATTTTAGTCAAAACCTATAATTGATTTTTTTTTTTAAATTTTCAATGGGAAAATGGCGGTTACTGAAAACGGATGGAAATGGGCCCCATTTTTTCATTGCAATTTTCACACAACCCTTGGAATGAGATAATGGTTAGCTCTGAAACTCTGAAACCTGGTTCGGACCACTAGCGCTAGATTTGGATGGAGAATGAGCGTTCGGAAATGCGTAATGTATATTCTGAATATTAAAAAAAAAATCATCTTTTCTTATTTTTATTTTTTTACACGTTGTACGTAAAATATGCTAACCGTCGTCCAGCGGCATCCGTACTTGGTATGAATGTTACAGGTGCATTTCCAGTTATGTGATTGCTGCGCCAATTGCGCTGAATTGTACCAAAGTGCTATACCCGCTACATCCTGCTACATTTTACGAATTTGTAAGATATGTGCGCCAACATCGCGCTGAAACTTAATTTCGCCCTAATAATACGGCGTGCAAGTTCTTCTGCTCCTTCCACATCACCTCGTGCGTTTTTTTACCTCCCAAACGCCCCCAAGTGCGTTTGTTTCCACCCGACCTCAACCAATCACGGGGTTGAGCTTGGTTGCCTCGTCATCGCGCGCGTTGTCTACGCGTTCTCTATGTGGTCCTTTGATTGACTTTCCCCTTTTTTTTACGTTTCGAAGCTCCAGAGACACATTTTAGAACACTTGCTCGACGCATACTGAAAACCTAATAGCTCAGACTTCGCTACCCGGCCGGATCGTTACGATTGGCTTGTGCCAGATCTAAGAAATTATGACTATCGCCTCAAATAAAACACTATTCGAGTGACTTCCGTATCAAAGACTGACGGTACACTCGGAAGTCTCGCGATCATTCTCGTGTTCGTGGTCCGTTCAGGCAGGTTAGTTAATTTCCTTGAGTGCGCTTCCCATCGCGCACTGGTGTAGTGCAGAGAAGCGGCAACCACGAAGTGAACATCGCGATTTTGCGCGTCTTGCTTCGCTGCAGCGCACCCTCGTGCTACGAGGAAAGCAATCCTCAAGAGCGAGAGACGACTCAATTTCTGAATACAACTTCGGCTTGTACAGATGAGAGATTGCGATCTCCTGGCGGTACCTTTTTTCCAATTTGAGGTTTAGCGAGGATACTTCGGTATTGCAAGATTTATATACACTCTTCTGTAGGCTCTATTTTTCATGCCAACTCTTTTGTTTAGTTATAATTCTATATAGGCGTGAATAAATTATAACTAAATTGGCAGGAGCAGTGAATGGAAGCTTGGGAAGAACCTTAATGAGTTGGGCGAGATTGTTTTTAAGAAGTAATATTAATCGTTCGCATGCCAACTTTTGTTATAAAGTTCTACATATAAAATGTAATTGATGTTCATTATCAAATGACAAGTGTTTTTTATCTGAATTATTACTTACTGTTTTATCACATCCTCTAGAACTTGAAGGAAACGTCAATTTTTAGGTGCTCAAGATTATTGTACTCTAGCATTATTTTCGTGGGATTCAGTACCTAAAATATCCATTCGCAGCAGTTCGTGCTGTGCTTCATCAGCCATTTTCTTGTTACCATGTCTGCTGCTTCTCCACGAAACTCAACGCTAGTTCTGTGCCTAAAGGAATCGCCCCTGCTGTGCAGTCGATGCTAGCAAAGGGTTGCACGTCAGTGAGAAGCCAAAGTAGACGTTGCATTTTACTAGTTGGACAGGCCGACACATTAAATATTAACATAATACTTGCAGTGGTGTGTTGGAAAGTGAAGTGTGCGTTCATGCTCCAAAAGTTAGTTTTGATTCTGCGATATTAGCTTTTGGCTGTTACAAGAGCTGCTCCAAAATGACTGAGACCAATCACATCACTGCATTTCGGAGGATGCCAAAAATGACAACTAGGCTAGTTAGCAGCCTCCAGTTAAACCAACACAGAGCAGAATGCACCCCTCTCTAAGAGACCAGTTCGAAAGCAGGCTTGATGCCGTAGTCCGATTCGGGCAAGAAAAAAAAAAACTGGCAGCTGTTAGTTTGGCCACATTTGGAAAGCGCTTGTGTTTGTTCTAACGGTGAAACAACTCAAACTTTCACCCTGGCTAAAGAATAGCTTGGAATCCATCAATACAGTGCTCGTAAAGCAGAGTCTTTCAAATACAACAAACACATGTATTTATATTTTGAACAAAATTATATTTCCGACAAACGCGTTGGTATAATCTCGTCTAAAGACATCCCCGGGAACACTGGAGTGTAGTAAGAAATCTGGAGGAATTCCTCCGTGGAGGAATCGCCTGTGAAGCCAAATGGCTCTTGAGTGGATATGTTCTTTTTTTCCACCACTCGAGTGAGTGGAGGTGGTGATGGAATCGAGTAGCGTTTAAGAATACGGCAGGGACTGTACTTGGAGTTGAAATCGAGTAGAATACGGCCCTGAGAATGGCACCGGGTTGAGAAAGTCGTAGAAGGCCTGCTTCCAGAGCAAGCTCGTTGCCTCCCGTGTGATGAGATTGTGCTTGCGCACCTAAACCTTTTTTGGTGAGCCTATATCGTATCGGAAGCCAGCCGTGACAACGGGAAAACGAAGCAGACCACAGGCACGGAGCAGACATAACCTAATCCTAAAATAGCCGACCAAGCGGAGAGCAAACGATGGGATCAGCGTCGGTGCACAAGACGGTCTGGTATTGACGGTTCCTTTTTCGTCGACGCTGAGCATGATGTCATGCCGGGTCCTGGGGTATTTCGACGTCCTTGCATTCGGCAGATACCAGACAGCTCGTAAGAATAAACTGATGAGCAAAATTGCGTCGGTGGATATAGCCTATTGACATGCTACGAGCTGAAGGCGGCTCCGTGTCAGCGTACACTTCAAGATTATAAACAGATTAGTTTTCAGGCCGAACAAAAATTTATATTGAGTTTCGAATGTAACGCTTCGACGATCGACGTTTAATGAAAGAAGCAAAATCGATATGTGGATAATCGAGTATATAGATGTGAAATTGAGCCGTACGGGTTCCTGCCTTTTGGTTTCCTCAGGCTCTCGGGTGTGTTAACATTAAGCAAATTAACCCTTTGACGTTTGACTTTGACTTTACATTGGGTGCGAACACGAGATGCACGCGCTGCCCAGTCAGCACGACACATATCGAGTGCCAAAATACACATGAAAAGAGGAAAACTATATCAAAACAGAAAGGAACCTGACGAGCAGTCGTCGGCCGGCTAAACGTCTCAAAAGGAGCTAAGTCGTCAACATGCGCAAAGTGTGAAATCGATGTTACGTATTTCTGCCAGTCATGGTATATTTATACAGTCCCGCGCTTGTTCTGCTCCGATTTAGGAACATCTCTTAAGTTCACTGGTACATAGGCGAGGACACACGCAATCGGCACTCGATGTTTTTCTTCAGTTGCGATGTGTAAAAACGCGAGCATCGGCCGACGTACACGAGCAAACTCATAACGATTATGCTTTTGGTGAGTGTCCAACAGAGCACCTATCAACTCTCTGCCTTGCTCCGTTCACCACGAACAACACGACGGTCATCGATGATCACCGAGACTCCAGCGAAGACGAGAACCGAACGCCACGCATACTTGCACTCGCCGAGCGCGGACGATGCGAAATTTTACTGTGTCGTTACGTTATGCACCTTATGCGCCGCGTTTTCTCGCGACAAGCTCTCTCGTAATTGGCTGTACAACCATCAACAGCCGCGAGCATCACGGGAATGGGGCCTCCAGTTGAGGAAGTTTGTTTTGGTTTGGCACGGGAGAGTGAGAAAGCGTGATAAAAGGGCGAGCGTCTATTGAGGCTATGGCTTGCGGGAGCTACGGGACTGACGTGATGCCCTCTCCATGTCTTTTAACCTACCTGGATTGTACTGCCTCAAGCATAGAGTTATTAGAAGAAACGCTAGAGGCTCAGCTGGCGCTGGTGTCTACGGGACTTCCGGTTGCAAATTGAAGCAGACAGCAACCAGGCTACTTGTCCAGTCTTCCCCTGCATTCCTATGGGAAAACGTGCGTGATATCTTTTTCTTCGCCAGGGAATAATAGAAATGAGTGTAGTATCTTACTCGTAGCGTGTACTGTGTAGCTTTATTCACATTATAAATTTGTAATTTATCTAGTTAATGTTTTTTTTTCTTTCATTACTGAGCGATGTTTAAGTTAGCGAAAATTGAGGCCCAAGTCTTTGTTGTACAGCATATGTCAATACCAGCTATCAATTCGAGCAAAAAGAACAATTAAAAAGTGCGTAGGGTTTATGCAAGCCGTAGTAGCATTCAGGTGCCGGAAACAGCTTTTTACTAATGCAGTACGTGTTCCTCGTTCCATAGCTCGTTCTTGTCGTCTGTCTTAATTGTTTGATTTGGCATATATTAGCATCTTTTTGGTGTTTTGTCAAGCTGGTTGACTCTGTGTGCTTCATAGCATTGACTATACGCGTCAATACGTGCCCTATAATAGCAGTCTGCAACGTCAACACGTATTATAGATGTGTGTTGGGCTGTTTTAACGCAATGTTCGACGCCACAAATTCTAAAGACAAACGCTCTAACTGACACATATTTTTGTACATCCGATTGTGAAACGTTCCAAACTTTTTATTCTGTCACAACACTAAGCAATATTTACTGTTATAATCGAGCGCAAAGACGAAACGCATTAGCGTTTTCCCATAAGAATGCATTACCCGAAGTCAAAGTTTGACTGGTTGCTGTCTGCTTCAAAATGCAACAGTACACTAGCGCCACCTGAACCTATAGCGTTCATTGCTAATAACTCTATGATCCGCCGCATCAGCGAAAATGCTGTGTTCGCGTACCATTCACACATTGACGGGAGAAATGGTTTCAAAATTGCAAGCATCTATCACTACCGCGCATATAAATACTCTTAAATGTTGCAAAATTATATTTGTACACACTTAGATGTTCTTCCTAAAGTCAGTAGCTGGTAACGGAAGAGAGTTAACACCGCACATAATCATAAAGCATAAAGCGGAGATCGCCAAGCAGAAGCTATCGGTGGCATAAGTCGAGGAGAATAAATGAAAAGGACCCAACGACGTAATCAATTCTTCTGGGTTCTAGAGCGACGGAGTGTTATCACCTTCAGCTGTGTTCGAGACGTTGTTTTGTGCCGTCCTCTTTTTCGTGTCCTTCGTTCTTTCCTTCTTCCGGTGTCTCAGGCTTCGTTATGTGTGCAATTCACCAGCTTGCCTGTACTTTGACCCTTCTCTCGGGATGGATGAATACGGCTCGTAAACCCTTTCAATCGATCGGCGGCTCGCACCACCTAGACAGCGCTTATGATTTCAACAGCGAACTGGCTCCTGATTCCTGGTTCCAAGACTTACCATTCGTGTGACTGAAGCGCCTCTTCGTAATTTGTTGCGCGCACCTTCTGTGCTATGAATCGGAATGAAAAGAACGACAAACTTTATTCTCCTCGAATTATGCCACCGATAACTTCTGCTTGGCCATCTCCGCTTTCCCAACATCTATTTTTCTGTCACGCCGTTAAACATAGACGCTTTTACTAAAGCGTTCTCGCCTTTAGAAACAACAAGGTGTCTTGTGTTCAGACACCTCCTCGTCCTCTCCTCATGCTCCACACACTGTATCTATATTTTTACATTTCGCACTGTACACCCTGGTTCGTAATACTCTTGTCCTGGCCTCAGACAACAACAGGTTTCCTCGAGATGTTTCCTAAATACTTTCCCAATATCTTCTCTAAATTGTATGTGTCTCCAGAGCCGATTGAGTCTGCATTCGCGCTCCCCATATTTTTCTCGAACTGCTTTAACGTTATCTTTTCTTTTTTTTTAACTTACATTTCTTGATTAGCATCCCTATTTTTACCAGAGACTATAGACCAGAGTTTTCTAGTTCAATCTCCCACCCCCCCCCCCCCCCCCCCCCCCTTGTATCAACACATTTCGTGTACGAATAGCTAAAACCTCTTCGTGCCCATTGTTCCTCATCAATTTCTCTGTCTCTTTCCAATTCTATATTAAAGGCCTGTTCACACGATGCATTTTTCTCGCGCATCTAGTGTCGCGAAATGTAGTTTCGCGAAATGGTTGCGCCGTCTGAACGAGTCCGAAAAGGACGCGCGCATCTAAAAAAAGTTGCGCGCACACCTCGCTTCTGGAGCGAGCTTTTGCTGAAACTTTGCCGAGTCCTGTCAATCACTCTGAGGGCGCCGCCAATGGCCGCTGAGAAACGCTCTCACGTGGCCTTTGAGGGGGGAGCGAGCTGTTTGAGAAGACCACTTCACTGCCGGTGTTGTAGCCGAGCCAAATCCGAAAAAACCGAAACCACGAACGGTGGATACTGCCGGCACTTCCGCAAGCACGTCAAGCACCACTGAAGGAAAAGTGAGTAGCATATCGGAAAAAAAATCCAGCGATGGACGAAGACAATTAGCGGGAGTTGGCGAGATTAGAATAGTGCTCATAGCGTTGTTGTCGTGACGATACCGCTGGATAATACCCCTGTTACACGGGCACCCTCAACCGTTGTTAACTCAGCTTTAACTGCTGTTACGTGGCACCACAGTTACCGCACTATACTCTCAGAGAGCTATTTCAGAAGAAGTGAAGAGCGCGTGTGCACTGCTTTGATGGGTGCTCAAAATGCTCAAGCGCACGTTCGCCAATAGCTCTGACTGCATAGCCGCAGAATGTTGTCCGCAAGTATTGTGCGCTAACTGTGGCTTAGCGTAACTGCAGTTAAGTGCGCCCGTGTAACAAGGGTATAAGAGACCATCGAGTAAACTGAAACCAAGTTTGCTTTGTTTACAAGCGAACGTGAAACCATTTGCGCTCTCTGAAACAGTGCACAGTAAAATCGGGGCAGACATGGGCGCCGAGAAGTAACCAGATTGGGCACGTAGCGTTTCTATGAATACTATGTGCATTGATATGAGCTTTGGCAATGAATTGGCTGCGTACGGGCTCGGCGCCGGCACATGTCCTGCACGTAAAGGTGTCCGCCTCAATCGGCTTTGCGCACATGCGAGATCGCTCCAGGTAGTGCAGTATGTGAGAAAAAAAAATTAAAGTGAATTGACTGCATAAAATGCGCAAAGCAGGTCCCCAGATAAATAGCGATCTGATTCGGAGCGCCACATCATGGTCAACACCGAAACTATTTTCGCGAGTCTAAACGTCATCGTTGTTGCACGTGAAGCGGTACGTGTGAACGAGCACATTTCGCGAAACTTGAGTGTCGCGAAACTGTTGCGCGCCTAAAAGATGCATCGTGTGAACAGACCTTAAGACTGCTACGACAGCGTGGAAAAGCATTGCCAATAGGAACACTCCTACGCTGTAGATGAAAATATTGTCATTTCTGTGCACCTGCTTACCTGGGGTCAGTGACACACTACCGCAAGCAGATACGACGCTCCTCCAGGTTAAAACACGCAGGGGGGGGGGGGGGGGTGCACTAACGTAGACGTTCTGAGTTTACACAGTGTAAGTTTAGTCTCCCAGCGTATGGCGACGCTTTTGAGCCTGATTCACGTGGTGCTATTTTGATTGCGATTTCGCAGCTGCGGCATTGAGCCATGCAGCCTCCAGCACGCTTTTTCTGCCGCACGAGCGGGGTCGCAACAGCAGAATTACACCATGTGTATCAGGCTTGACACGTTGCAGACGAAAATGTTCGGCCGGTCCAGTGCAACGGCCGTGGGGGCTTTAACGAGCCTCATGCAGTAGTGACACGCTGACTTGTCCTTTACTCATTAGGAGTAATCCAATTACTTGTATTTAATTACTTCTTAAAGTAATTTTTCTAATCCTTTCGTTACTTTTATTAGGACGTTATTACAAAGTAATCTCAGTACTTTTGAAAGTAGTAAGATTACCTGTAACCGTGACTATTTTTACCTCCCCTGCCTAATGGCATCATTTGTTTTTACAAGTTTCCTCCCCAGGAATCCTCAAACCCAGCCTCCGATTGGGGCATGCTCTATCATAATTTGCCTATACAGTAGACGAGTAGTCTGTAATTCGGTGGTTCTAATTCAATAGTAGACCGTACGAAAGGCACGTTTTCAAAGAACAAAAAAATCTGTCGCTTTTAAATTTTCAAGTGGGTACTAAAAAAAAAAGTACTGATTACGTCCTCAAGCATGGGTCACTTACTTTCCCCGTTAAGTAATGAAGTAATATAACTGAATACGTTTGAACCAAGAATACTTGCAATTGTAGTCAATTACATTTTTAGTAGCGTGTACAAGGCTGATGACACAAGACCGTACGCTGATTTCACGTACAACTATATAAAACCGGACAGGGGGAGAGAGGGCACCCACTATGCCTCCCTTGAGTACTGCAGGCGATTTGACTAAATCAGACGATCTTGTTTAGGCAGTGTCAGTTTAGCCCGCCAGAGTATGGCGACGCTGTTGTACGGGAGCATTGAAGCGGGAAAATTACACGCTCGAGCTCATCGTGTAAGACGGTACGAGCGCTAATGAACCGTGGGAATGTCAAATACCTCTCGCCATTGTCCTGTTTGCATAATTATACGCTGCTCCTGTTTAAGCGTTTTTGCTTCGCACACTCTCGGCCGCATGTATATTGTATAAGTTACCTCAACCAGACACGGTTACGCACTGCACTCTAAAATAAATCCGTTCTTGAAAGGTTCTTCGACGCCCCAAGAACTTTTTCAGCTCGAGAAGAACGGTTTCGCTCCAAGTACTATCGCCCCCTGCCGCACTAAAAAGGCAACTGGGCTGCGAAGAACTCTTTCGCATAAAAAAAAAGAGCTTAAAAGAAGCCCTTATAGGTTGTTCACGAAGAACCCTTTTAGGGGGTGATTAAAAGAACGTTTTAGGGTGCAAAATATGGACAAGCCCAAGATCCCCTAAGAGTTATTTTACAAACAGATTTTTTTAAGAGTGGAAACAAATTAGCGAACCCCAATAGTTCGACACGCAAAAAAAGAAAACAAAAAAAAAACGTGTTACAGAGTTTTGTCAGGTCCCGACAAATGTAACGATTATTTTTAGTTTGAAGAATTTTCAACGATATTGTTTCGTAGGTCTTCCGTTAAAAATCAAATTTGGGTGTTTTTACGTGCCAAACCAACGACGGGCATCTGGCACGCCCCAGCGGAGGACTGAGGAATACCTGGGGGAATCTTTCGACGTACAACCGAAAGCTCGGTTACACGGCGCCCCTCTCGCAATAAGCCGCCGTCAAATTGTGGGCACCTCGGTCGGGATTCGAACCCGCCACCAGGGGATAGGTTTTGCGTTATATTTCTTTATTTTAATATTGTCATTTGGCAATACGTCATAACGAGCCATCGCTACTATACTCGTAGCCCCACCAAGAAAAAAGAAGGTTCTCCTCGCGGTTCATACACTGCGCGAAGTATACTCCGTTTCACCTTACGACGGACCGCTGCGAACGCTACGAGCCAACGAAGCCAAACCGGTACTGTGGACGTATCACGTGACTACGACCCCCGCACCTCGCTGCGACCCTCTCGAAGGTCACGTGACACTCAGCCAGCATCAGATTGGCTTCAACGGCTTCTAGCGTCCTCTGCGGTTCGTCGTAGGGTGAAACGGAGTATAGTCCTTGCACGATTTGTTGGTTGGGGGAAGAAACAATGTTTTTGACGCTTGAGACTTATTGGGGAGGAGATCGAACAGTCACGCCTCTAGCGGTGCGCTTCAGCTGTGGGGACAACAAACCGTATTTTCTTGTTTGTTTTTGATCCGAGAAATCGAAGATGGCGATTCGAAGGCCACTCCTCGTGCGACCAAGGCACTGGTCAGAGCGAAGCGCTCGTGCCCAGACCGTGCTCGGCCAGGTTCAATTTCTTTGTTATGCTGTGTTGGTAAACACCGGGCTGTGGGGACAACAAGCTCGATAAAGCGCCCCCTATAGTTCGATCTCCTGCCCAATACCCGTGCCACACGGGCAACTCGAATGCCATTTACAACGAATGACATTTGTGTGATCGATGAATCGGCTCGTGATCTGTCGCGCGTGGAATGCGCCACGCCCGGAGCGTCGCGTGCTGATTGGCCGATCGCTCAAATGTCATTCGTTGTAAATTGCGTTCGAGTTGCCCGTGTGGCACGGGTATTAAACGTCTTTATACAACAACACAGTTAATCTAAAATTCCCTTTCATAGCATAATTTACCACATAAAGAGGGAATTAGTAATGCTCCACCAGTAGCCCGGCTCCTTTTACTACGGCTCTTGAGGTAATACACTAAAAACTTTCGTCTTCTGAACTGGCGTTCATTATTAACAAAACGATTGATTTTTTCTTCTTTTTTTTAGTACGGCGGCACTGTTTTTAGGCCTTCTCCACAAAACATGCACAAATAAAGGCTGCGGGATTTGTGTAGGGATAATGCTGTGTTTAACGGGATGTAGGAGCGTTAAAAGCTCCCAGGTGTAGGAATGTTAAAACGTTTTGCCCAGATGGCCATAGAATGGCGCCATAAAGATACAGTGTACTAGAATACGGGGTAGCGTTTGAACCGGCGCGACTCGACACTACGAAATTAGAGAGTTTTAGAATAGGGGGCCCCAACGCTTTGGGGAACCCAACGCTTTGGGGTACCCAACGCAACGACACCCCACGCCGCGTGCTTATAGAATAGGGTTTGTGACGACGCAACGCGGCACGCTCGCCTTTTTCGCATGCAGCGCCATTGTGGACAACGAACGAACTTCTTAAGAGTGAAAAATTATTAAAACGCAAAACATTTGCGCTGAAACGATACTTTATTGTGGCTTGCGGTACAAATAATAGGGAGGGTAACACCAGTTGGAACGGCACAGCAAGACCCATCTGCCGACCGTCTCTGAATCAGAAGATTTACTTCTCTGGTCTCAAGAGAGTGCACGCCCACAAATAGCAGGCTATCATGTGCGCCAATGGAATTATCTGCGAATTCGACGGGCCATTCCCCGGTCACAGGCACGACGCCGGTAAGCGTAGCTTGCTTTTAGCCCATCCTGTAGCTGAAGCAGCACGACAGTTATAAAGAGTTATATAATAGGGGGTCCCAAAGCTTTGGGGTCCCAAAGAAATTGAGGCTTAGCACTGCGCACGCGCAGAACCCAGGGTCTTGGGTTGGCGCGCGCCCCCAACGTGAAATTCGAAAAATAGCGTGGGGCCCCCAAATTGCTTGGGGCCGAATTGCGCCGGCAAACATGGCGGCGCCCCTTCTGCTCGCTTCGGAGCAAATTCGTCATGGTCGCTCCAGCATTAGCCAATTTCATTGCCAATGAATGGTGCAACCGGCTTTCGCTTTGCTTTATCTCGCCCAAGTCGCAAAGAATGAGCGGTGGGCTCGCCCCATTTTAAAGATCGTACCTGATTCTGGCCGTTCCTAAGCCTAAACATACGTCGTAACTGTTGGCATGGTAACGTATTGCTACTCCGTGGCTAAAAACTTGTTCTTACAGACCCGTTTTTTTTTTTTTTTTCGTTACGTTACCAAAAGTCACCGGGAAATCTGTGTTTCGTATTAAACTGTGCCAGCAGCAGGTCGACCCGGTCGCGGATGGCCCGCGTGGAGAACTTTCTTCCGATTGCTTCGGAGACCCTTTCGGCAATTGAAGTCCATCTCCTGGAATCCTGGAATGGGTTAGTGGCGTACACATCGCTTAGCACGTATATGTAATCGTCGATCGAGAAGCGAACGCGCGCGGGGGCCTTCTCTTCCGCCATTTTCTTCTGGCCTTGGATCGGCCTCGACTCGTTCGGCCATCCCGCTTCGGGTGTAGCCGAAACAATCCAATCCGTAGCGCTCTAATTTGGCGCTTGTTCTCGTAGTAACATAGAGAGTTGAGCTAGCTGGTACTTAGAAGACATACCTAAAACAGCGCACAAGCACAGGAGGAAGATAACAGAACACAGGAAGGGGTGCTGACTCTTAACTTGTGTATTGTGAAAGAAAGAAAAAGAGGAAGCTTCAGACATGAAGCCCACGTTGTTGTTTTTCTTTCTTCTTTTTTCTCATTTTTTCTTCGTCGTGACCTTATAATGTCAGTTTTCTCCTTTTCTACTGCAAATTTGTAATGTATCTGTTTTTATTCCTTCTTCTTTTTACCTTTTGGGTGCGCGTGGGCTTCATGTCTGAAGCTTCCTCTTTCTCTTTCTTTCACAATACATAAGTTGGAAGTCAGCGCTCTTTCCTGTGTTCTATTTTCTTCCTCCTGTGCTTGCGCGCTGTTTTAGGTATGGCTCGTTCTCGAATTTTTTGGGCGTTTGTGTGCGCTTTGACCATCTGCAGCCGAAGATTTAGGCCTTCAACAATGCCGAGACTGAGACGAACGCGAGCGCGCATACTCTGCAAGCAGCTGCACTATTGAGATCCGAGCTGGAGCGACTTTGAAGCCTTGAAATACTTGTTTTCAAGCTGCAGGTATCGTGCCACGAACGAAATCCACTCTGAGCCACTGAGTAGCCATACGTTGCCATGTCAACGATTACCGCGTCTCTTTAGGCTTAGGAACGGCCAGAGTCAGGGATAATCTTTAAAATGGGGCGATCCCACCGCTCATTCTTTGTGACTTGAGCGAGAGAAAGCAAAGCGAAAGCCGGTTGGACTATTCATTGGCAATGAAATTGCCTAATACTGCAGCGACCATGACGAATTCGCTCCGAAGCGAGCGGAAAGGGCGCCGCCATGTTCGCCGACGCAACCCGGCCCCAAGCGCCAACCCAAACCCCCAAACGGAGTTTGGGTTCTGCGCATGCGCAGTGGTGAGCCCCTATTTCTTTGGGGCCCCCAAGCTTTGGGGCCCCCTATTCTAAAACTCTCTATTGTGTGGCTGCGCTAGGGGGATTGGTGGCCGAGTGGGCTAGCGTACACCAGCTCGGAGCACGTGGAGCGAAAGCTCGCGCTGCAGAACCCAGGGATCCTGGGTTCCATCCCCACCCCCAGCCCGTTTCGACCTGGGTGAGCATCGTACCGGCGTGCGGTCGTGTATCACTGCGTGGTGCACGTTTAAGACCCTATAAAGGGCTGTTTATACTCCGACGTTGAGCGCAGTGAACGCAGCGTAGCGCAGAACGCCCGCCTTTCATTGGCCGGCAAACAGAAACTCGACATCTGCAACCAATCAGTATCTGTGCGCGCTGCGCTACGCCGCGCCCGTCGACGTTACGTTGGAGTATAAACGTACCTTAAGACCCCAGGCTAGCGGTTGTACTGCACTGGCTACATTGCTCATTTACAGCGAGTGACTCGTCGCAACTTTGAAATCGCTGACCATTTACACGCCGTATAAATATCCACACAACCCCAATTATTGTTGTGAGGCTGCGCGTGCAGCCAGAAATCGCGGCGCTGCAGTCGTTAGGGCATCAGAAAGTCGCTGCCCTGATTTATCAGGGAAATCGACGTCACGCCACAGGACGTCACGTGGACCGTACATGAGGTTAGTTTCCCCACTAAATTTAGCCCGAACATTTCTTCGTGTGACCTAAATACCAATGTAATTCCCCCGCTAAGTTTAGCGGGAAAAAGAATAAAACGCGGATTTTTTTTTATCCATGAATCGACTGGGCAATATATTTGAATCTAATTTAAATGACTGTTTCAAAAATACCGCTTAATTGACGTAGGTTACGTTAGATCAATTTCCCCGCTTATTTTAATGGAGAAACTAAAGTGTTCTAAATTTCGCGTCACTTCAATTTCCCCGCAAAGTTTAATTGGAAAACTGATTTGGTGTATAGGTCACGTGACATCAGTTCACGTAACCTCAATTTTCTGTTTCAATTTCGTGGGGAGGCTGGATTAGTGTTCAGGACACGGGACGACAATTTCCACGCTAAGCTTAGCAGAGAAATTGAATTGGTAAAGATCAGGCGACATCAGGTCACATTACGTTATTTCCTGCTTAAATTGAGCGGGGAAACAGAATTGGTGTATAGGTCCGTTTTCCCGCTGATTTAAGCGGGGGGCGGGGGGGGGGGGGGGGGGGGCTGAACTATTGTATAGTTCACGTGAAGTAAATTTTGCCTTCTAAAGTTAGTGGTGCAACTGTAGGTCACGTAATGTCGAGTTCATGTCCATGTTTTTTTTTTTTTTTAAATATATAATAAGAAACTGATTTTAAAAAAATTCTTTCTCGCTCCCCGAGAAACGACTGTTGAATGTCTTGTAGACAACTTTATGGGATCCATCCTTAAATACAGCATCCATGCGCTACAAAACTTTGGAAATAAAGGCCGCTGCTTTTTTAAATATTTTTTGTCTCGTTTGTTTTATTTGGAACACGATTTCCGTAGAATGAACTGACCTTTCTTTTTGTTGTAGCGCTGCTGCCAGCTTACAGATGGAATCAGGTTGATAGAGAAACGTGAGGCATAAAGCGTCGGACCGCTCTCGGCCGCTGGGAGAAGAAAGTTATCGCCACAGCTCGGCTTCTAGCCCACCATGTCCCGAGCATCTGTTCGAAAATGGTCACCGTGCGTCACAGGACCCCCCAGTTGCCACGTGTTGTTTGTCACGTATAGACTTTGGCGGTTGCCGCCGGCGTGCGCCTCATCTCACGGGATCGCGTTTCAAGGGCAAGGACCCTAAATGAGCCAAGGCATCGGTGCTTCCGCTGACGACAGCAGCTGCCCCCTTCCTGTCGCTTCCGTCATGACCCTAGCCAACGTGACGCTTCGCAGGACAGCGCTGACGTTACACTGACTGGAGTTCCTTCATTCAACTATATGTATACTCCCCTGACAGCGTGCGAATGTGAAAAGCGGAGTATGTCCGCCATTACTAATACCCCGGTTCTTACGGGCACCTCACAGGCGTTCAGAGCAAACTCCATTAAAGAATCGGTGAACCAGGGCACGCCGATAGGCAGGCGCAGAACCGAGATCGCAAACCGATTCGCCGATTCTTCGAAGGAGTTCGTTCCGAAGACCTTTAACGTGCCCGTAAAAGTGGGGTATAATCAAGAAGGTTATAACTTATAATGGGCGGGAGCTGGTGTCCGTGTCCTCCCTATATGAAGCGAAGAGTAACGGAAGTAGGCGTGGCCACGAAGTGTTCCCTCAGTCTCTCGGTAGGGTGGGCTGAAGGGGGTGGTGTGCTCATTGCCTGGTTTGGTATAGCGATGGTGTGGGTGTTCTTTGCTTCTCCGCATTGTTGCAGAAACACCACCTGTGCACGCTCCACACGGCGGCGCAGACGCTATCAGTCAAGACACACGTGGTACAGGACACCTTGTTTTAGCCAATTAGTGGATTTCTTATCTAGGACCAGAAAGAAAAGAAGAGGCTGAAGTTGTTTTGATATCCAGTGAGCTCCTGATTTGTTTAGTTTTAGACGCCAGTATGTACGTTTTACCGTCAGAGCTTTTATAGACGAGTAAGTAGTCTTTGTCACATGAACATAAGGAGCGTCTCAATACTGTGGTATTAGGTCCGCCTAGCCCACTTTAATTTAAGCACATTGAGATACGGCTTCAAGACAAGTGTGGGGGCGCTGGGATGAAATCTTATGCAAACGTCATAGATATTCTCAGCAAATCATCTCCCTGACCCGGGCCTGTGTTTGTTTTGACATGAACGGGCATCGTACAGGTGTGCGGTTGCGTAATCACAGCAGCGTGGAACAGTTTAAAGACCTCAGATTAAGTATCACACCTTACTAGATAAGTCGCCCCTCCACAACGTCAAACCATATGTCACCGAATGTCAGAGGCAGATTGCCCTCTCGGTTTTTAAACGTTCACGAAGCTCGATTTTTCCTCATTAACGGATCCCAATTTTTCCCCCGCTTCAAAGAATAAATTGAAAGACGAGGAAAGTTACGAAGTGCTCTGTACGAGGAGATGTGTTTTTATATAAACTTCACAAAAATTACTACCTACTTCCCCTGACGAAGGACGTTTGAGAGGGGGAAATACTATACAACGCCACCGCCCTGCTCCAGGGTGAAAGTTGAGCCACCTAACCTTACGGGTAATTGTTCTGTCCATCAAAAAACTAGGTCCATCTCCAAACCTGGAAACCAAATAGCTTAAGATAGTTATTTGGACAGCAAGTTAGTATTCTGCGAACTTTATTTTGAAAGCCGCTCATGTCGGGGTGCGCAGATACATCCATGTTATTAGTGGAGACACTGCAAGATTGCACGAAGCCGTCTTACTTTTTTTGTAAGGACAGCACCATGTGAAAGGTTGCCCCTCGGTCGAACTGATTAGTTCTTGCATTTATTTTCCGCCTGCTACGGTTTCGTGAAGGCCTAAATTAATTAGCGTAAATGTGTCTTTGTTCGGTGTACCCGAAGACGAGGAACGGCGAAAGCTGTGGGATAAGAGCTTGCATCGGGCGGACAAGGCGTTGGATGGGACCTCTGCTGTGTGCCAATTACATTTTGAACCACAGTACTTAATTAGAGAGTACGTGCACGTCATCAACGGTGAAGAGGTGCTAGTTCAGCGTGGGAAGCCAATTTTCAACAGAATTTCCCTTATTGAGGGAAGCTCAGTTCTTCGACGATGATCTTTGTACGCACCATCGACCATGTTGACCAAACCGGGAATTAGTCAACGCCCGCGACTCTGATGACATTACCACGCCCGATGTGACGTCACGAGAAGATCTGTCACGCATACTTGCGAAATTTGGCATGCAGTGGCGTATTGATGTTCGTAATTGATTTAACAAATATTGAGGCGCCTTTTAATGAAATGAATATCACATTCTGACTATAATTTAGCCCACTCTATGTGACCAGCGCACAAACTTAGTAACTTCCGTATATCACAGGCCAGTCCCTTTAAGATGCGATGGTTTAAATTTGTTTGGAAGACTTTCGAAATTCCTTAACGGGAGGGAAGGCATATTGTTTATTAAGTGTCATCACCTTTCTCTACAACATCCCCATGCACTACGGAGAGTATCGGGATAGACTGCAGTAGGCGACCTATACGCATGTACAGTGCCCCTCAAAGTTAACGACGCCACTCGGTTACGCAAATATTGATCTATTGCATGCTACCCAAAGATAAATTAGTCGCTGCAGCTGCTGGAATACCTTCTCCTTGTAGGGTTTTCATCGAGGACACAAATCTTCAGCGAATTGTTTGACCGCTAGTTTCACGAATATATCAAAAAGTGAAGAAACCAGACCATCTCGTGGCGGCGTTAAGTTTAGAGCGCACTGTACCTTAACGGAATTTGCCGGTGAAGTTTTGTGTTTCCGAAAACAGCGAGATTATGTTGTCATTGCTTTTAGGAATACCTTCCGCATAACATCCGAATTTTTAATCCTCCTCCGCACAACTAATTTAATTTTAAACGAAGCCCAATTACTCAGATTTCACCCGCAAAACACACGGCGTTTTCGTTGGTAAATGCGGAAGCTCTGACGTAACATTATGCAAAGAGAGCTACGATAGCTTTTGACTGCGGTCTAAGTAAAACAACTTCGTTCTAAGAAAGACAAGATTTACGGTATTGATTGAGTGAAGCCCAGTTGTTCGACGATGATCTTTGTCGATTTGATACTTCAAACCCCTGTTCCGGACAAAAAAGCAAGCGCGGGATGGCAAAAAAAAAAAAAAAACACAAAAAACACGCTTGTCGTACGTAAGGCTCGTCAAATTATAAGGCGCTGGAGAAAACCAGCCTTCTGCGTTAAGTCCTTATATCGAACCGTTTTTGTTCCCGTTCCGCACATTGAAAAGCATGCGGGAAGCGCCTCAGTACGCACCTCGTATCGCTGCGCCGCAGTGTTCTTCCACAGCAAAAAGGCCGTCTGGTTTCATCGCCGTCACCATGACAACGAACGCCGAATGACCTTTACGGACGCGTGGCGTGTATCACTGGGGAGCTTGTTAACCCTCTTCCCCCCTGCGTTCACGCCGCTTTGCGGCGACAGTCTGCGGTTTCTCATTACCAAACAAAATTTGGCTAGCTGACGGCGTTTGGAAAATCGGCGTTCGTTGCGATATAGTGACGGCGATGAAACCAGACGGCCTGGCAAAAATGGGCTCCGAATCTCACCTGTTCGACGCCGATTTAGTGGACGCCGCATTATAAATACGGGACAAACAACCGCGTTGCCAATGGCATTGCCGTGGCAACGCGGTTATTTGCCGCCTCATATTGACATGGCGACGTTTATTAACTGAGTTTTCATGATAACAGTGAGTCTGCAGGCGAGGTGTTGATAATTAATCATACTGTAATACCTGAGACTGTGGTGCTGAGAAATTAAGTACCTTTCAAGTCGAAGACAAAGACAACAATATGAGAGCGCCGAGAGTAGGATGGCTGAAGGGGGAGGTGTGCTCAGTGCCTGCATCGATTCAATCCAGAGATCCAGGACAGAGGTAGATGGCGCAGTCATCGGATCTGATAAAAACATCTGCCAAGAATCGCGCCTTTCGCCGCGTCGCTGCATGTGCTGGGATCATCTAGTATTGATAGCGGCCAGCAGAACTCAGTTGCTTGCTGCTACTGACCGATTTTCCACCTATTGCGCTTTATGTCATTTCCTCTAACGGTCTCCCGCTACATTAATTAATTAATTTAGGCCTTCATTATTTTAGTAAAGTTTTGAGGAGTCGGCGTGGTCTGCGAGAGCGGCGGTAACAGGCCAGCAGGCGAATATGGCGGTTCCAGAGGTAAATGCGCGTCAGGTGCTGGGTCGTCGTCCGATACGGCTAGCCGCTTTGTGGCAGACTTGGGGGCGGACTAGATGGCTTGTATGATGTCGGGGAAGCCAGCAAGTTTCATGACAAAAGTAAGGGCTGCTCGGAACTTGTCCCTCTTAGTGAAGAACGTGTCGCGGTTGGCGCGGCGGTGAGCTGGGGTTGTGGATGGGAAGTCATAGCATAAAGTAATGGGGAGGTGATCACTGCCAAGGTGTTCGGCGGTGACCTGCCATTTTCAGCGTTGAGGGAAGCAAGCACAGGTAAGGTCGGGGCAGGTGTCCTGCTGTCTGGAGGATAGGCCGATGCGTGTGGGGGTTGCCCGGGATGTTGAGGAGCGAAAGTTTCAGCTCCCTGAGGTCCGCAAGAAACCGCGTGCCGCGGGGAAGGTCGATGTCGTAGCCCCCTGCCGTGTGTTTGGCATTAACATCACCGCATACGAGAACGTCGTCCTATGGATAAAGACGGGCGAAGTGCTTAACAAAGGCGATGTTTAGCGGCTGCCTTGTCCTGCTGCTTAGCGACGTGTCATTGAGGAGTGAGAAGTAGGCGGCAACCCGTGACGCTGGTCATTGCAGAGCACCACTGTGAGGTGTCGAGAGGAGTGCAGCACATTGATCGATAAATGTACAGGGCGGAACGAATCCGAGGCAAGGGGGCACTTGTCTCAATGTCCGGAACCAGTCCATCGTAATGTGACAAAGCAGAGAGGGGGACGATGATTTCTTGTACAGCGAACGCAGCGGGCGTGTCAGATGACAAGTGAAGAGGACATTTTTTGATGAGGCCTGCTTTCTTGCGCCTAAGCGAGCGACAGTTCCACTGAACAATCGTGAGGGTACTAGCCATGTTTGGGTGATGATAGGGGGGGGGGGGGAGGGGTGAGAGAGAGGGGCACCGAACGGAATGATGCTCTGCATCGTGAGTCGCTCGATTACTGCTCGGGTGCGGGTATCTACAAAAGTAGACAGTGAGTTTTGCATGACCGCAAGTTGCTGCGAGGTTGCCAGCATTTGTTTCGTGGGAAGGTCGATTTGTTGTTGTAAGCCAGTAAATTCTGCCTCTGCCGAAAGTGGGGCGGGCGTCTCACGCGTGGCGTTGACAAAGAACAAGGTCATTGACCTCGAATGTATTTTTGGACAGTTTGAAATTCCTTTCAATGTGATTATGTTAACTGAAACTTGGTATTCTGATGAAAGGAACTTTTTCACTTGCCATCCTACAATGGCTATTGCTTAAATCGCACCACCAGTCGTGGCGGAGGTGTGTGTGCACTAATAAAAGAAGGCTTGGACTGTGAACTGTGATCATGTTTTGCTCTGTCTCTAGTGATTATGAAATCCTTTCTTTGCTGACAGATAATACGCTTGTTTCTGTAGTTTACCGTCCACCTGATGGCAACATTCCGAATTTCCTTGCTTTCTTCGGCACTCTCCTGGAATTCTGTAGTGACAACAAGTTAACTGTGATATTAGAGGTGATTTCAACATTAACATGCTGATTAATACCCCACCGAAAATTATTTAGATTTTTTGCTTGCAACGTATGACTGTGTTAATGTGATAACCAAACTAACTAGAATCACGGAAAACACGGAAACCCTTATTAACCCCTTGATCACAAATTTTGATAACACTTGCGTGATTAGCGGAATTATAAATTATGATATGAGTGACCCTTTGCCAAATTTCTTTTGCATAACAGGCAAGTGATGCCAGAAAAGTAATAAAAATTTTCATCAGTCGTGTTCAAGATATCACGCTTGATAACCTTGAGAGGTTTCGTGAATGCATTAGAAACGAAAATTGGTCTGACGTTGTTAATGAAACAGGCCCTAATGTAGCGCACAATATTTTTCTGGACAGGTTTAAAAAAAAGACTGTATGGAAGCAATTTTCCATATAAGACATTCACAACATTAAAAAATTCGTAAGCCCTGGATTGCCTCCGACCTTTTAGCGAAAATGTATATAAAAAAAACGATTGTTCAAAAATTTAATAGAACAAGAGATCCGACGCACCTAAACAATTTAATATTATATAGAAATAGGCTAACAAAGGAACTTCAAAAGGCGAAGGCGCGTTAGTATAATAGGAACTTGGGCTCGTCAAGTGGACGTGTTGATGTTCTATGGAAAAGGAGCAATTCAGTCTTACAATGCGACTGGTCTCACGATGGTGTGGAAAAGCTTTCTGTGAATGGCACAGAACTTACATGTGTTGCTTTAGTTAATGCGTATAATGATCATTTTATAAACTTAGCTAAAACACATATAGTAATGAAGCCTGTTCATACATTAAAAAAAGGAATGAGAATTCTGTTTTTCAAGATCCCGTTATTGATATTTTTGTATTATTATTATTATTAAAGAACTTTATTTTCCATTTCGATACATAAACGGAGGCAACAAGAAAAAAAAGCTGCAAAAACAGCTTGACGGAGCCCCTTGCTCCCTTCTAGTGGCATATTCAGAAGTCAAAACAAAGCAACAGCGAACAACACTGAGAAAACCGACATTACAAAATAAAATACAAAAATCAAACAGGTCTCATAAATCGATTCATTCGTTTTCGCCCCACATTAGTTCAGTTCGTAATTCCTGAATTGCAATAGAAATAATATCAATTTTTTTATTAAGGTGTTCAATATAGTAGGAAGTGAGTATCTGAGTGACTGCTTTGAATAGTTGTTATGACACAATGGGACAGTCCAATGTTCCGCCGACCGAGTTGGGTAGGAAGTTGCATGTTCTTCTAGCTCCGCAAGGTTTACTAAACTATCCCCATTTTTTTTTTATTTTCTAACTTGAAACTGATCGCGAGCCTGTGCTTGTACATTTTGTAAACAGGAAGTATACTATTTTTTTATGAACGGTCCCTGGGTGCTAGAGTCGTAAGCAGCATTCTCAATGAGACGTACATACTGTTGTTGCAGTAGGAGTATTTTTTTTAGATTTGTGCGGGTGGTTGTGCCCCAAACTAGATAACAATAATTCAGGTGAGAAAGAAATAGAGTCTGGTATGAAAGAAACGTAACATTTCTCGGTAGAATAAAACGGTTACGAGAGACTAGTCCAATGAGCTTTAAAAATCTAGTGCGTAAATCATTTACATGATTATCCCAAGATAAGTACTGATTGAAAACTACACCTAAACTCTTAAAGTTATCTACAATATCTATATACTTTGCATTTAGGACAAGGGTCTTGGTTGTAGAAACATTTTTGTTTTTAGACCGAAAAACGATTGCCTTCGTTTTACTCGCATCGATGTGTAGCGCGTCATCTGATGACCATTTTTGCAACGCTGTTAGGGTCACGTTTGCGCAGCTGATAAGCTCGTCGCCAGTCTCGCCAGAAAAAAAACGAGGCTCGTGTCATCCGCGTACATTACGAATTTAGTCAGTGGATTTATGTTTACAATATAATTAATGTATATATTAAACAGTAACGGCCCTAATATGCTTCCTTGTGGTACACCGGATATAATTATCTTTGTTGAAGACGCGAAACCATTAAGATGAACGAACTGCTGACAGTGACCTAAATACGATATAAGCAGGAGTAGTGCTTGACCTCGAATTCCGTAAATATTGAGCTTTTCTAGCAGTAAATTGTGATTTATATAATCAAACGTCTTTGTAAAATCTACAAAAATGCCAAGGGCCAATTTATTTATTTCAAAACTCCGTAAAATTATTTTTGTTCAAGCAATGCAAGTTCCGTTGATCGATTTTTTCGCAACCCGAACTGAACATTAGTAATGATATGGTGCTTATCCAGAAACTGACATACTCGAATATGTGTGATTTTTCTAAGCCCTTTGAGAATTCCGGAAGGACAGAGGTAGGCCTGTAATTGCTTATGTCGTTCTTATCTCCCTTTTTGTGCAGCACAGAGCTTTTTGTATGAGTTGCGGAAATACACCGATTGAAAAACACAAGTTAAAAATATGAGTAATACATGCAGTGGTCAAAGGTAAAACATACTTGATTGGCCTAATCTGCATATCATCCGCGTCACAACTATGACTGTTATTTAATTCCATAAAAACCGTAAACACCTCAGCGTCAGTGACTGGACGTAAAAAAAAAAAAGATAGAGTCGCTGTTTCTAAACGTGACATTTTTACAAGCGTCGCCGCTATAACTACGTTGAGGTAAATTTATGAAATAGTCATTAAATACATCTGCTAAAGATATTCCAGTTAACTTGACGCCGGCAGAAGGAATGCTTTCTATGTCATTTGAGCGCGTACCACGCCCCATAAACGCGTTTAAATGTTTCTACCTAAGGTCACTGCGGCCTACTGAAGATCTAAAAAAATCATGATGGTAACGCTCCCTGACCTTTTTCAAGTCCTTAGTTATTTGATTACAATAATTTTTAAATGTCTCGAGGTCATTGAGATCTCTAGTCTTCGTAAACTTTTTGTAGAGGGCGTTTTTAATATTTATTCTTCCGAGTAAGTGAACCGTTACCCAAGGTTTCCGAATCCGCTCTTTTACTTTAATTAGTTTGTATGGAAAATGGACACTGTAAAGACTTTTAAAGCGCTCCAAAAATAAACTATACGCCTCATTGGGGTCTCCATTTTCGAAAACATCGTCCCAGTTTGTGTTAGCTACGTTCTGCGCAAACATCTCCAAACCGTCCGGCATAATACACCAGACTGACACAGAAGACACTGGCCCTTGTTTCTTTATACAGCGGGTTTTAACACACATAAATATAGGAATATGATCGCTAAGGTCGTAACTTATTACTCCAGACCTTACATCGCTTTCCTCGTAATTTGTAATGAACAAGTCGATCAACGTTTCTGAAGTAACATTTACCCTAGTTGGTAAACTGATTCACGTTAAAATCACCACCACATTTAATGTTGAGTTTATTTTCATTAGCAAACTCGAAAAGAGCTCCTAAAAATCCGCACAGGGAGCCAAAACGCCATTGGGAGGTCGATAAATGACAGAGACAATACCGTGCTTGGTGTGCAGTGACAAAGCTTCATAGTCCTTAGTGATTACGCTAAACGTAGGCAATAATTCGCACTCGATGTTTTCCTTAATCAAAATTGAAACACCTCCCCCTCGGCCTTCAGTGCGATTGAGGAAAAAAGATTCGTATAGCGGTAGCCTAAAAACGTCAGTTATATTCCGTGTACCAGGGTCTCGGAAAACATGATAATGTCAAAATCAACGAACTCAGCAAAAATACACTCAAGATCAACACTTTTATTTTTAGCTGATCGAATATTAACATGCAGACAACGAGTCGAGGAAGAAAATTATTTTCCAATACATGTTTCAAACTGTGACGGTAACACATAATCTGAGACCTGCCATGATAGAAAAATAAACGCAACTTAAAGATTAAAAGTGGATTTAGTGCCAGCACTTAGTTCAAGTTCCTCGAGTCATTTTCGCTCCTTACAGGAGTAGCACGGTCGCCGGCTTTCCTCCTTACAAAAATCTTCCCATTCGGTGCCACACAAACTGATTGTTACGCTCCCTTGCCCACTCCTTTGTGGTCAACAGGAGAGCCTTGTCCTGTCGAGTCGTGTGTTTAAGATACTCGCTATCTTGAGGCCGTTTTAGGTTATGCCTTTGATCGAACCAGTGATCGCGAGTTAGTTGTTGCGCAAAGCGCACAATGATTCCAGGGATTTTATCAGGCTTGGAAGAAAGCCTGTGCATCGAAGCTATGTCAGACGGGGTCAACGTTGAGACGCCTAGCTTAACAGCTACTTGCTTCACCAGAGACAGCAGGTCTTCGTTTTCAGCCTGTCGGACACCGTGAATTTCCAAATTTGGTTTCCTACGACTCCATTCCAGCTGATTCAAATCCTGTTTTACCTCTGCTAGTTGGCTATCATTTCCGGCGTTCTCGATTTTCTGCACGCGTTTCCTTAAACTTTTTTATGTCGTTGTCTTGTTGTCGAACATGCTCCAGCAAATCATCGTACTTGTCCGACATGATTTGAACGGAGACCTCAATGCCGTCGACAGTTTCTTTCATACTCAGTAGGCTGTTAATTTGTTTATTCATGCAAGTCAGGATAGCGACCACGTCAATTTCGGTGTCTTTTTTTTTTTTTTTTTGCTTTGACACTTTGAACGCTTCGCGTTTTTGACGTACTACATGTTTCGCACTGCCATGACTTCTGGAATTTTTCACCTTTTGATTTGAAAGTCGATTCCGCGATACCGGAACAAGTGCCAAAATGATACGTGAATTTACATTCCGTACAATCAGCGACATCGTCTGATAACGGCTCAAGACACTTGAGTCAAATGTACTCGTCCTGGTTACTCATCTTAAAGCACAAGGCCCACTCAACAAAAGTGACAGCAGTATCGGCAGCAGCAGCAGCAACGGCGGGAAAGTGCAAAGCAAGTAAATATACACCAACCTGTAGAAATCAGGAACGAGTGGTCAGACACTGTTCGCTGCGTGCCGCCGCTGCTGCCGAATGCCGGAATCCAACTCGTATCAGCCTTTATGTAGACTTGGTAGGTAGGTGTCACCCCAACGCAACGCTTGCAGAAACCCACGTGTAGATGACGTTTGCAGTCTGAGCTCGGCCGGTTGAGGGCAGGGGGTGCAAGGCCTTGTCTTCGCGGCGCTTGCCGTTGAACTGGAAAGGTGTTTTTCATAAACACTGAAAAACATCGAGGTGTTTTTCAGTGTTTATGGATTTAAAGAACACTACGAGTAGAGATGTAGATGATATCCAGATTAATCCAGTAAAACATTTTTTAAACATTATAACACCTTATGTAGCATATTTTCAACTTGAGCATTTTGACAGGAATATTTCATGTGCATATTCAAGTAGCCAAGGATTCCGTTCTGCACAAGAAGGGAGATTGGAATGACAAAAAATAACTACAGGCCTGTGTCAATACTGCCAGTCTTTTCAAAGACACTTGAAAAAATTATTCATACCCGCTTGTCTAACTTTTTTGACAAACATAAGCTAATTACGACATCCCAGTTTGGATTTAGAAAGCATCAATCAACTGAACTTGCCTTACTTGAAAAAAAAAAAGAATTTATTTTAAGAAATTTGGAGAAACGAAACTAGTACTTGGTATTTACGTATATTTTACTAAGGTTTTTGATTTTTTAAACTATGAATTATTATTGAAGAAGCTAGAATATTATAAAATTCGCGGAGAAACTTTAGCTCTTCTTCGATCCTACCTTGAAAACTGCAAAAAATACGCTTGTAATAATTTCATTTCCGCAATAAAAACGGTAATATCGGGTGTACATCAAGGCAGTATTTTAGGGCCTTTTCTTTTTAACGTTTATGTCAATGATATTGTGAACATTGACCAGACGACTAAATTTGTTATATATTTATTTATTTATTTTGTTTATTTATTTCAAATACCTTCAAGCTAAGTACATTGAAGAGGGGAGAGAGCTGTAGAGTATTAACTATAAAGTGCACATATTAGTAATAGCATTTTTAAGCATAACAATATCAGTGATGTTAGCAATCGAGGCGGGAAGGTGGTTCCAGTCTATAGATGTTTGTGGCGTCCTTCTTCCACAAGCTACACCATGATTCATCTCCTTTCAGAGATTCATACATCCAGCCTCCTCATCATGTCTCATCCCGCGTAGATCACCCCTTCAAAGTACGCCCCATTTTTGCTCGCACCAACCTATTCAAAACCTCCCCTCTCCTCCTCGCTGTCTCCGATTGGAACAGCCTACCCAGCGATATTGTGTCGATCACCTCAGCCCAGATGTTTACCAACGCCCTAACCAATGTAGAACAATGTATGCAGCTTTTGCTCACCTAATTTTCACTAAGCATTTTTTTTTGTTTTTTCTGTTATTATATGTTGCGCCAACATCATCTTTTTGTCACAAAGTGCACTACGTCTGTCTATGATTGCCCCCCCCCCCCTCCTATGTAATGCCCGAAAGGTTTTTAGGGTGAATAAATAAATAAATAAATAAAAGAATATTGAAATAATTAAGTTTTAAAAGATAATGATGCGACGCTTCTTTTTACTGCTGATGAGGCACATCGACTTAAATCTACGGTCAACACAGCACTAGATAAATTAGGAATATGGACCGATAGAAACGCTTTAAAATAAATACCAATAAAACAAAAGCCATAGTATTTAGGCCAAAAAATAAAGTTATTTCTTCATTAGGAAACATTTATATACACTCAATAAATATTGCATTGGTTGACTAATTCGAAACGCTTGGCGTTGTGTTTGCAAAAACATGTCATCGGACCATCATATTGAGTACTTAAACCATAACTTTGCAAAGGTTGTAGGTCTGGTTATCGGAAGCGATATATATTTCCGATCTTAGTGAAAGTATGTACTATATAAATCTCTATTTTGTGCTCATTTAAATTACTGCCACCTGGTTTGGGGTACTACCACGGCAACAAATCTTAAGATAATAACACTTACTCCAAAACGAATGTTACGTACAATTGCTAATCTGCCGTTCTTCTCGCATACAAAAAAAAAAAAAAAACGGTTCAGAATGTAGGACATATTAAGTATCTACAACATGTATAATTATAGGCTTTCTACAAAGTATAAACATGAGTTTCTCAATAACCGTACTTACATAATTGAACTGTCCGGTTTAAACCAACGCGTTCAGAATTATCAATTTCGCAACCCTAAATACTGGAATATACCTACTACTTGCCGATTAAACCTAGGAAGATAAATGTTATCTTACAGACTACCTGAACTGCTTAATACTTTTATTCTCAGTGATGTTCACTTAGATACCGTCAACATGAAAGAGTTGCGTGCGTTGATGTGCCATTTTGTTATAGCCGACTAATGCTTTTGGTGCGTGTGTGTGTTTTTTAGTACTCTCTCGCCCTGTCACTGCTGTAGAACGCAATTCGGGGGCTGAGAGCTCGTCAAGCCATCTCGTGCGGCTTTTTTTCCTCAGCCTCCATCATTGGAAATGGGAAATCATGATGTTATTATTATTATTTCTCACTGCTTCTGCGAAGGCGGTCTGAGGCGGCTCTGATGTTGGGACCTGCGTGCGGTCGGCGGTGGTGTTGCCAGCCGGCGCTCGGGGTTTGGTGGCGAGCACGGGGCGCGAGTCCGTCTTCTGCTTCGCAGACCTCGGTGCAGCGATGGGGGCTTTGGGCGCAGCTGGCGGTACAGCTAGCTGAGCAGGAGCTCGAGTTTTGGGTACCGCTGGTGGTGACGCCGGCTCCTCCTTGGTAGTTGATGAAGGCGACTGACGACGCTGCGTTCTGCCGCGGACTCGCTGTGACATTGCGAGTTGAATTTCTTGTGTTTTAGGGCAGGAGTGGGCCGTGGCGAGATGCGCTCCACCGCAATTTCGGCACTTGGGTTGGGCAGAAGGGCAAGCGGCCGCGCCGTGCTTGGGAGCGCCGCATGTGGAGCAGCGGGCTTGGGTGCCGTTGGGGCACTGGGCACTGCGGTGCCCGATGCGGTGGCACGTGTCACACCTGAGTCTGACGATGAAAGGGGTGCACTCGCACTGTGAACGAGCCCAGTACCACGTGGAACAGGAGGCTGGTGCCGTCGAATGTAATGAGTGCTCTGCTGACCCAGAGTTTCCAAGAGGACGGGCCTCGAGGATGGCACATTTCAGGCAATGAAGATTTCTCAGGAGTGTCGCGGAATCCAGGCCGCCAGACTTTTTTATGAATCCGCGAATCTGGCCGCGGCGAATGGCCTCGTAGGCTTGTACAGAGATTTGCTGAGTGCCGATCGGGATGTGTGTGACCTTGAGTAAGGCGTCGCGCACTTCATATGAAGCGGCGTCGACCGCGAGTTGATTACTGCGGTCGAGGTACCTCACTTGGAATAAAGGCTGCAATGGTGTGGGAGACCGGAGGCCTATCTGAGTCGATGGCAAGAAAGGCCGCGTTTGTGATGCGGCATGGTTTGGTGGGTGACAATGTGGGAAAACTCACTGCGGAGCGATGCTGCTGGAGGCGCCGCAGACAGGGCCATCTTGCGTCCACGAGAAACAGGATGCCAACCATCCCTCCAGGGGGGCCGGGTCAGGGTTCAAGCGACGTTGGATGCATTGGGGTGAGGCCGTGGGCTTAGTTGCGGCAGTGCCAAAACAAACAAAAAATGCCCCGAGTACGCTTCGTTCTGTCGGCGGCGGTGCTGATGTGGCAAGTGCTGTCTAGAGGCGCGACTCGCCTTCGGGATCATCGTTGCCGAAGATGGAGAATGTATTGTGAGTAACGATCTCAGGTTGAACATGAAGTTGTTACAGGCAGTGAGGCTAGCAGTTATATTGTCTTGGCATTTTCTTTGCCTGTGATCAGGCATTTCTAAAACTCTTATTATTTAGTAGGCGAGTTAGATATAACTCAAGTTTGCATTATTTGAAGTTGATTGAATATATTTCTTTCGTCCTGCGGCAACGTTGTAGGGTGATTTCGTCGAGGGTACTGGATGCCTGCTACCTTGGACTCATCTCGTGACAGTTCTTAACACTGCTTACTGCAGGTAAGCGGAGTCCGATATTTTACTTTTGATTTTCTTGTTCCCATTTGTGCACTTGAAATGGGGCTCTTGATCTTTATGTTTATTTTGTGTGTGTGCTGTTTGTTGATTTCCGAGAGAAAATTAAGTGTATACGTCGAGTAAATAAATTAGATTAAGACACACAAGGCGCTTGAGTGTGTCTTTTTCGGTGTTATTTTTTTTGTGTTTTCGTGCTTGTGTGCTGTTCTTCTCATGTCTAAATAAAACATAGATTCAATTTTAAATTTTATTCTGGCAAATTACTTCGGCAAAAAAATTTACATATTTGCCGAAGTTCGACATTCGGCAGTTAGAAATTATTCGTGGGCTTCGCAAACATGAATAGTAGTATATTACGGAATAAGGTCATTAAGTTGTTGCCGGCAGAGAGACTAGCAATTATAGTGTTGTCTTGGCTTTTTTTTTTTCTTTGCGTGTGATCAGACTTTTTTTGAAAGTCTAATCATTCAGTAGGCGAGTTAGATATGGCTAAAGTTTGCATTATTTGAAGTTGATTGCATATATTTCTTTCGTCCTGCGGCAACGTTGCAGGGTGATTTCGTCGAGAGTACTGGATGCCTGCTACCTTGGACGCATCTCGTGACAGTTCTTAACACTGTTTACTGCAGGTAAGCGTAGTCAGATATTTTATTTTGATTTTCTTGTTCCCATTTGTGTACTTGAAATGGGGCTCTTGATCTTTATCTTTATTTTGTGTGTGTGCTGTTTGTTGATTTCCGAGAGAAAATTGAGTGTATACGTCGAGTAAATAAATTAGAGTAAGACACACAAGGCGCTTGAGTGTGTCTTTTTCGGTGTTATTTTTTTTTTTTTTTGTTTTCGTGCTTGTGTGCTGTTCTTCTCACGTCTAAATAAAACATAGATTCAATTTTCAATTTTATTCTGGCAAATTACCTCGGCAAAAAAATTTACATATTTGCCGAAGTTCGACATTCGGCAGGTAGAAATTATTCGTGCGCTTCGCAAACATTAATAGTAGTATATTACGGAATAAGGTCATTAAGTTATTGCCGGCAGAGAGACTAGCAAGTATATTGTCTTGGCATTTGTTTTTTTTTTTTTTTTTTGCGTGCGATGAGGCATTTTTTTAAAGCTGATCATGCAATAGGCGAGTCAGATGGCTGAATTTGCATTATTTGAAGTTGATTGAATATATTTCTTTCCTACTGCGTCAACGTTGTAGGGTGATTTCGTCGAGGGTACTGGATGCCTGCTACCTTGGACGCAACTGCAGGTAAGCGTAGTCAGATTTATTATTTTGATGTTCTTGTTCGCATTTGGGCACTTGAAATGAGGTTCTTGATTTTTATCTTTTCTTTGTGTGTGTAGTGTTCGTTCATTTTCCAGAGAAAATTGAGGGTATACTTCGAGTAAATAAATTAGAGTAAGACACACAAGGCGCTTGAGTGTGTCTTTTTCGGTGTGTTCTTTTTATGTGTTCTCGTCCTTGTGTGCTGTTCTTCTCATGTCTAAATAAAACAAATTCAATTTTCATCTGGCAGAGCACTTCGGCAAAAATATTTGCATATTTTCCGAAGTTCGGCAGTTAGGGTTGGCGGTCATAGGGATCTGCTGTGGTGCTGAGTAGCTAATGTGGTGTAGCGCTCTGTGGTGTATGTTCTTCCTCTGTCCTTGTCTTAAAGCGCAATCATGTTTTTTTCACGTACAATACCAACTCGCCCAACAATCAGCACTTGTATATACTAACCTGCTACAGTAGTTGTACCCCTTTGACTAAGATTTGTTAGTCACCTAAGTAAATCGGGGTGACAAATTTAAACATGACCGGTGAATACAAGGTGCTTACTAATCTATGATTACCACCCGCCATGTGATAATTTTAGTCAGTGGTAGTTAGTCAACAGTTAAACTGGTCACGTCTGGTAAGTATGGTCGATGCTTTATAATGCTGGAATCAGTGGCCCATCAAATGCTCCAAATGCGTCTTAGAAAAATCTAATATTTCTTCACAGTTTCTTCAAATTGGGGATGATATGTTTCAACTTCATATCACATGATTTCCACATTTTTTTGGTTCCAGGCAGGCAGTGTAATCTACCCGGTGGCTGTCAGCTCAAGCCTAATTAATCCTGAGGCGCCCAGCTATGTGGCAGTGGAGGGAGATCTCGAAGCCGCGTCGCCTGCTGAGGCAGTCCTGGTTGCATTCTGCCTCTAGTTCATCTTTAGCTACGACTAGAGCCCCGAAAGTGTTGTTCCAGATGCCTTTATTGCGCTTAGTGGTTTCATCTTAGAACTTTTATAAGATGTCTAGTCATGCCATTGATTTTTATGCCATTTTGTTCGTGACAGCCACAATAAAACATTGTCATGTGATTCCAAAGTGATTCCATCAAGTCTGCATTTAACCTGTAATAAGGTGGTGAACTGGGCCAGTTGGTTGCTGTTATACATGATGGGGAAAACAGCTCGGAAAGCCCGGACTACAAAGAACAAACATGACAGGACAGCACTTTTCTATCGTGTTTGTTCTTCGTAGTTCGCGATTTCTGAGCTGTTTTCCTCATCGTGTGCATTCAACCGCAAAGTGGATCATAGTTCCCTCCAAAAGGAGGTAAAAGCAGCGCCCTCAATTACGTCGTCTTACCTCTCAAAAGGGTTGAAATTCCCCCCTAAAGGAGGTAAAGGCTGTGCACTTTTAACACCAAAAGTAACTAAGGTTACCTCCAAAAGGAGGCAATGTTGCACCCTAACTCAGGGGGTAAGTTTGCACCCTCATTGCAGGGGGGAACGATACCTCCAAAAGGGGTTGCCCTGTGTGCAAGTCGGTTACCCCCTTAAGGAGGGTACTACAGTACCCGTTTTTTTAAGAGTGTACTATCGCGGACAATATGAGCTGAAACAGCGCTCCGGCCTGTGCACGGTACTAGCTGCGCTGCCTGTCGCATCGCTCCCTAAACACGGCGCACCCTGAGGCCGAGATAAATTCTCACTTGCGCTCACTGCGCCGCTGCGCTCTTCCGGCCGTCTGCTAGCGAAAATATTGGCCGACGGAACCACCATCACGATGTGTGTGCCGTGTAGCCCAATGTTCACGGTTTTCAGCTAACATGCATTTCAGTGCATTTCAAGAAAGCGCCGAAGTGGAAAATGCGTTGTCACGCTCGTATCTCCTTGAGGAGAGCTGCCTGGCGAAGCTGCCTTGGCCCCCAAAAAGGAGCCGATCTGAATATCATCAAGAACATTTGGAGGCGCATCAAGGTAGCCATGTCACGGCGTCCCCTGCCCACACATTGTGGAAAGCAATGAGAGGTGAATGGGAGTGGTTTCGAGCTGAGCCAGACTTCGTTGCCGCGCTTTATGATTTCTTACCAGACAGGATGGGAGCCGTGGTCGCGGGTCAGGGGAGAATGACGCGGTATTAACTTATATTGTAAGTATTACTGCGCCTCAGGACCCCCTGAACCGGACTTCTGCCGATTGGAACAAAGCTTGATGCTACGGTCGCGAGACACTGTATGACGACGTTAACCACGCATACTTTTGTGTGGTGTCTCCTTCATCCCGATCTCCTTGTATAGTGCAGTTGAACTCCCAAGCCGATGTCTGACATTGTCCTCTGCAAATATCCTTTCACTTAATTTTCAATCTTCCTCTCCTGGCAAATATATGACTGGTTTTCTCACTTTATTAATACTTAGAATTTGTAAAAAAAAAAAACGATGTTTTGTCAGCAACTTGTTTTGTTTGAAACAAACACGTGGGCCCAGTAAAAAGAAAAAAATTTTTTTGACCCTTTCCATACCAATCAAGGTTGCAAAACCTTCTCAGTAACATGTATGCCTACCGTTTTTTTAAACACCTGTATTCAATAGAAAAAAGAAAAACAAAAACACCTTGGAGCCGGACAAATTCAGGCATACAGATTTTGGCCTATATTTTACGATGTCCGAATTTGTGCATGCACCTATAATCAAACAAAAACAACCTGCAGCGTCTTTTCATGTAACTTTCAAAAACGAAAATCGCAGCTGAAATTGAAGACACTTCAATATTTTTTCTTCACCAGCCAGCGTTTTCTTCTACGGGATTCTGCGCGATAGATCAATTCCAAAAGAGGGACGACAAGTGTAATACTTTCTTCCCCTGCCGCCCTACCACACACATGCCCGCTGTCGCACCCGCCGTCTCGCTTGCAGACGGCCGGAAGAGCGCAGTGGCGCAGGGAGCGCAAGTGAGAATGTACTATCTCGTACTCAGGGTGCGCCATGTGTGCGGAGCAAGGCGACAGGCGGCGCAGGTAGTACCGTGCACAGGCCGCAGCGCTGTTTCAGCTCATATTGTCCGCGATAGTACATGTTTACCCCAAGCATCTTGGGAACACGTTTGCTTCACACATACGTAAGCTTTGGGCATGTCTGCAGACAGATTTTTGTATGAGCAAGATGAACGGAGCCTCATGCAGGAAAGACGCATGACTCAGGCAGTGTCTGCACTGCAGACTGATTTTGTATGATGACGCGACCGCGGTTTAAAGATACCTATAATATATAGGAACCTCTGTGGTGGGGGAAACTCAGTTCGCGGTCCTCCGTGCGTGGCGTACACGCGCGACCGAACGGTGCATTTTAGTTCGGCAGTTGCGAGGTGAACCATAGCCTCCTCTATACTGACAAAGCCTGGCAGATCGCCACGAGAAGAGGCCGCCGAAATTGAAAAGGTAGAGCGGCAGACAACGGATGAAGAGGAGAGCCACGTGACGGGCGCCCCGCTGCGACGAGATGCCGAAGCACACTTGTCCCGACCGATGTAATGTCCTCTCCTCGGAGCACGTGGAGCGAAAGCTCGCGCTGCAGAACCCAGGGATCCTGGGTTCAATCCCCACGCCTGCCCGTTTCGATCTGGATAAGCATCGTACCGGCGTGCGGTCGTGTATCACTACTGCGTGGTGCACGTTAAAGACCCCAGGCTAGCAGTCGTACTGCACTGGTTAAATTGCTTATCTACAGTGGGTAACAATGTTGCCATGTTCTGGCAGACTAACCTCCTGCTGTATAAACAACTAACGACTAATTTGACCTTTTGACCTTTGAATGCCCGCTCGTGCTCCTCGCTCTACCGCTTCCTTTCTCGTCGGGATTGAACATGGCCTCAGAGATCCGACGCGCACGCTTCACGCGCTTCCGGATCTTGGAGGCCATGGTTTGAAAACCATGTTTCGGGTCCTCGCCGTTGCAAAATCTGTGCGCTGACGTCTAGGTTCCCCCAGAGGTTCCCCGAGAAAGGTTCTGTGCTAGCAGATCCTCGCGCTCCAAATCTGCGACGGGGCACTCTATGGCTCCCTCGTCGAACTGCCAGGCTTCGCGAGTACTGTAATGTTCGCGAGCTCTTAAATTTCGCGAATTGAAAAATACGCGAAATTTAAGGGCTCGCGAGAATTTTGGTCCTTAGGAGTTTCAATGCAGTCGTCTGAAATTTGCGAAATTTAGTGGCCGCGATTATGTCCACTGTGACCGATTCACGAAAAATTAGAGCCGCGAACATAAACGGTTTTACAGTATAGATGAGGCTATGGGTGAACTTACGGCATATTTCCGTGTCACTAGTTGTGTTCGGTAGAAGAGAAGGCAACGCTAGGCGAGGGGAGAGAGGGACATGCACTAGGAAAGCTATGAAGAAGGAGAGAAACCTACTCTCCCTAACGTTCCTAATGCTCAACCTTTCTGCCCTTTTCCTCTGTTGCCCTCCTCTTCCTTCTCGCCTTCCTAGTGCTCGCCCTTTCTCTCTTCGCCTGGAGTTGACTTCGGCTGCACTGCGCGCAACTAGTGACACGGAGTATAGGTACAGTCATGCAGATATTAAATAGCTCCACGCGAGCGGGTGTTTTTTTTTTTTTTTTTTTGAGGAGTAGGAGCGTATGACTGGTGGCTTACGTTCGAACTAGTGCTGACTTCAGGACTCGTCCATGGGAACCAGATGGAGGGTAGCCTATTAACGCGAAGAACCGTTGTCATCTGCGCCTGCGTCACCGCGGTCTGATTGAAAGGGGGACAGGATTCTGAAACGGACGATGACAACGGCAGTTCGTGTCGATGGGCTCCCTTCTATCTGCTCCACATGGACGATTCCTGTCGTCAACGCTAGTTCGAACGTAAGCCACCAACCAAGCGCTCCTAGAAAAAAAAAAAAAGAAACGCCGGCTCGCATGGAGCTATTTAGTATCGGCAAGACTGCAACTAGGCTGGCCGTGTGAACGGGGTACTGTTGCCAGACTGGATGCACAGGAGAACGAAGGCTACAAACACGACTCAGACAAGCGTCCAACCCGTGTTTGTGTGCTTGACGCATTTTTTTTTTTCTCTTCCTTTTTTATCAGTCTCAGAGTAACAGTCACCGGCTCGCTGCATCTCTTCTCATGTTCAATAAGTGTACGACGTCCGGGAACACAATATACCCTGGAGAAAAAGCTAAGCAAGTAAAAACAAATATACTAAAGTCGCGCACTTCATCAATACTCAAGAGAAGCACTTTGCACTGAAGCCCTGTACGCTCCTCAGAGCTGAATGGGACGTCGCGCATTGGCACGATGCACGACGCACACGTTTGAGACGCGGTTCCTCGACAAAGCCTCGAGGAAAGAAAACAAAAGGGAAAGAAAGGCGTCCCCTTCCCTCTTTGCAACCCACGACGCGGGAGAGGACGCGTGTGCACCCCCTCGACACGGCGAAAATACTCCAACTCCAGGCCCGAGAACAACGGCCCACTCGTACCCTCCGCGCTGACCAGCCTTCCAGGAGGGCGCCTCAACGTCACGCAGCTTCGGTCCAGGTCAAACCGGTGTGACCGTGCCGCTCGCCTTGCGCCGCGCTGAGCCACGAAGCAGTGCCGCGGGGCGGGGTTCCTCCCCGCCGATACGCGTGTACTACGTGACCCCAGCCGGGCGCTAGATAAGCCGAGTGACCGCAGTGAACCAGAGGAGGTGCCGTTCACTGAGTCGAGACGTCAGCGGCGGGCAGCTGGAGGCGTCCCTCGGCTCGAGTGTCCGGGAGACGACCCGGCGCCGCCGCCCATGCTGCCTGCTCGGGCGTTGCGGACTCACCCTACTCCCTTCGCCCCTTTGGCCCACAGTGCGGTGGAAGCCACGTGCACGATAGACCAGTCGCACGTCTCGTCTTTCGCCACGTGGTCCCGCTCTTCCGCCCATGCCTCACGCGCGGAGAGCGGGGTTATTCGATGGAAAGGACGCGGTTATTGGTTCCTCGTGCCGCGTAGACTCCCACCGCCGCGTCCGGTCAGGGTGTGTGCGGAGCCGGTAGCAACAGCAACGGGCAGCCGCCTCTATCATTCAGCGAGTCTGAGAATGAGGAGCCGGCCTCGTCGGACCGGTTCACTTTCGGGTTTTGGGCGCTTCGGGATGCCCCACAAAACTGGCCGCGCAGGGTTGTGCCGGCGTTTTTGGGGCGATAACGGAAATGCATTCGTAACGCGCTTATCGCCCGCCGTGTGTGTACACGTAATGTGTTGGTGCGGACGAGGCGGAGATGCTGGTGCTCCCAACCCGCTCGCTCGCTTGTTACCTTTGTCGTGTGATTTTTTCTTTTTGCGTTTGTTTGGCTGCGGGATTCTGTATCTGGTGTTGCTTTCTCGACGCCCATTTATGGCCCTTATTTGTTGGTTTGTTTTCGTGTTTTTTCTCTCTCCCTATATTTCGTTTCTCTCTCCCTATCTAAGCGGTGGTGCGTCATTCGAAAGTTGCCGGGACTTGAATTTGACCCAACTGAAACTTTATGCGAGTTATTTATTTTTCGTTTGCTTCAATCTTGAGATGAACACCTGAGTTCGACGCAGCTTAAATACTGCCTTCCTCCGAAGACTTCATTTATGATTCTGCCTACGTAACCCGCTTTGCTTTCGCTTAATAGCGAAATAAAACCAGTTACGTTATCGTAATTCCGGGGCCTTGAATCCAAGTGAGAAAACACGAGTAAATACACGCGAGATCTCAGATATTTTTTTTTCTTCTTGCTCTCTTTGGATGAGTTTTTAATTTACGACTTGTGAGAGTGTAAGCTGCACAGATATTCAAAATGATTGCGTCATCACTTCATGACCAAGGTTGCCGATTATGTGTAATTTTGCATATAATTTTTCATCGCAGATTATGCGACCAGGTACGAGCGGATACAAAGACCCTTGATGCGTTTGTGTTTGCAAGTAGTTTGAAATGCGCCGATACACAAGGCATGATCCTCGTGTGGCCCTTGAAAGCAAATGGCGACGATGCACTGAAATGAGCGGCCTTTAGAAGCGAATGGCGGCGGAGTACTCGCTCGTGACATGTACTAAATGAAACACATGCGTGTCTTGCACGCTCCCACAACAATGGTGGTAAGAAACGCCAAGTGTGAATTTTATCCAAGGCCTTTAGGGCGGAGAGCGTTGCTAGAGCCACCAGCGGCTAAGCCTCCACGGGCACCGGTGAATGACCGTTCTCGAACGACGCTCCTTTTGCGCAAACCCTTGCGCAAACATTATGCTTATCATAAAATCCACAATAGAATCACTTTCCACCGCAGGCAAGGAGTATCCAACGTTTCACAGGTCCCTCAACTTATTTCCATAGGGCGGGTGGATATTAGGTCAGGTGCCTTCATGCAGGTGCCGATCGGCTTCCAGGGTGGAGACAGCGCGCTCGCCGACGCCATATTGGGTCAATCCTCCGGCGCCGTAGCGCGCTGTGCAGCAGCGGGGCGTGAAGGGCATTTTGAAAAACGAAATGAGCAGCAATTGGTCGGAAATAGGAACACTTGCTGGAAGTGTTAAAGGGGCACTGCAGTCATTTTCGAAAAAGGTCGTTTTTGATCTTAAATTGTTTAAAATGTGTTAGTTCCCACATATACCCAGTCCTATATTACAAAACCGCCTATTCCTCTCAGGGCAATAAAAAAAATACGTGGACTCTTTTTTCTCGCGGACTACATTGTGTGGACAAACGAAAGCCCTACGATATGCGCAGAACCCGAATGATTTTATTTAAACTCGTTTCGAACAGAGTCGGATAGGTACACATTCGGATAAGCGTCCTTCGTCGACCACTTCAGTCGGAAAAAAATTCTTCCCAAAAAGGGCGTGTCGCGATCTTTTAACACGCTTCTTCAGTGCAACGATTTTAAGATTAAAAGAACTTGCGTCTCGTCATTTTTACGCTGTTTATCATGTCCCAGAGAACACAGAAAAGATCTCCTTCATTAAAAAAAAAAAATGTCATGATTCCGCTGCATAATCGCAAAGAAGAAGTCGAGCTTTTTTCCCCACCTGCAGCCGCGAGTGGCAGCCGAAGGAACTACGGCGAGAAGCTTACGTGACTTCTCTCGGCTCTAAGCTGCAGCATAACGCCAGCTAATGTCAGCAGAGAGAGGGAGAGGAAGCGTCCTCCAAGAGAGCACACGGGAAGCTACACGGCACCCCGAATCACGTCAATAGGAGGGGACCAGGTGTGTCCCTGAAGACTGGGAGTGAACTGATGGCAGAAGTGCCAATATTTATTTTTTTTTTACACTACAACTAGGACAGGCTGGCGAAATCGGTTTTCTGTCTTTTTTTTACTTTAAGGACCCGTTCATACTCTTGCTACCGAGTAAGACCGAGAGAGACCAGACCGATTTTTAAGCCTCTTGCGACTTCTTAGGACCGGATGCGCTGCAGCGGAGCTGGTCCTAAGAAGTCGCAAGAGGCTTAAAAACCGGTCTGGTCTTTCTCGGTCTTACTCGGTCGCAAGAGTGTGAACGGGCCTTAAAAGTGTGAGAGGGCAACTTCCAGAAATGTTTGACCGAAATCCAGAAATCGTTGCACCCCCCCCCCCCCCCTTTAACGAGGAAATAAGCTACGCACGGTTGTGATTTCGGGTTTGTTGGGATGCTCTGAGCATCTAGATTGAGTTGTCACCACAAAAGGAATATCTCGAAATTGACTTCAGTGCCCCTTTAAGTGTTAAGTTGTGTTAAAATGTTAAATTGTGGTAAAAAAAAAAGTGTTGCATTTGAAACATTGAGGTTTTTTTTCAACTTCCGCCCGGGGAATAAGAAGTTACGATTAAATGCAAAGTGATTGCCTTGGCTTCTCGTTCATTTAGTTTTTATTTTGTGGCGGCACTGGGATATGTACAGAGGGGTTTATGGGTCGATAAAATATTCCTCGTCTTCTTTTAACAGTTACTTATTTTCTATTTGCTTGTGACTTTCCTACTTTCACGAAGGATTGTCCAAAGTGCTTTGCTCAACTGGTAAAAAAATAGCTCTTTTGCAGCCTCATCATGTCAAGCATTTTACAAGCTTGTATATATAGTGACATTGAGTTCTTCAAAATTCAGAATCACAGGAGAAGCCAGTATCTCACGATTTATGCACAACTCATTTGAGAGGGAGGTTGGCGTTTATTAAGCAATGATGTCAACTAGCGCCTAGTGCCGGTTTGCTACATTGTGAAATAAACGGTGAACGGAAGCGAAAATCATAAAAATAAAAGAGAGAAAGGTAAACAGAAAAAGATAAAGGAAGAAAGCACACAAAAGCGAAATATTAAAAAATAAATAAAAATTTCAAACAAATTAACGAAAACATCTTATTGGAAAATGTTATTGCCCATTGCTATTCATCTACTCCACTACAGTTTCTTCTGTAAGCGAGTAGCTGTTAGACATGTTATCAAAGCTTTCGTGGCTTTATGCCCTTCAGCAGCAGAAATTCATGGACCAAGCAGAATACGAATGTTTACATCTTGTTCATTTTGTAGCCTGAGGTCTGTCTACAGATGGTAACAGAACCTACACGAACTTCCATCATCGAGTGCCAATATTCTTGATCTCATTTTGTCAACATCACCTGACTTGATTAACTCAATAACCTACTTGCCCGGTCTAAGTGATCATCGCTTTATTAATTTCGCTCTTAAAGAATCTGTTCATCGTTCAGTCAGTAAACCAAAATATATTAGGGACTACAACAAGGCCGACTATCAATCCATAAACAGAGAGCTTGAAGTGTTTTTAGATGAATACATGCTGAATTTTTCGGAACGTACTATCGAAACTAATTGGTATCTTTTTAGGGACAAGGTGAATTATTGAGTACAAAAATACATACCATTACGCGTAATCTCATGCAAGCATCGAGCCGCTTGGTTCAACGTTCCATTAAAGCGTCTTTCAAATAAGAAAAAGTAATTATATCTCAAAGCCAAACAAAGTCAGAGTCATGTCAACTGGTGTGCTTATCGTCAATTTACAGCTCTGTTTAAAAGCGCAGTGAAAGAAGCTAAGAGGGTTTTCTTTAATAACACTTCCTTCGTTACTGATAAACAACGCTAAAAAGTTATGGAACGTCGTTGGTGGTCCGAAACAGAATAAGATATACCTAAACGACGACAATGGTGTGACTATTCCTCAGTCTGAATGCTGCTCTGTGTTTAATGAAGTGTTTGCAAAGTCGTTCTTGAATCTACCCTCCGTTTGTCTTCCTTCTGTTGCTGATTCGAGCTTTTTTTCCTACGGATCCTGTGCTGACTGACTGGGTTGGTGTGATGCATTTAATCCGAAATTTAAAGGTTTCATCGTCATCTGGACCTGATGATATTAACTCAAAGTTTCTGAAGAGCACTGAAGTATACTCCTCCATAGTCTTGTCGGAACTTTTTTCGCAGTCCCTAGACACCAGTATTGTCATACAAATACCTAGGGGTTCACATAACAGCTAATCTGTCTTGGCAAATGCATGTCAAACATATAGTAAATAACGCTAACCGTATGCTTGGATATTTACGTCGTAACTTTTCTATGGCACCATCATCTTTAAAGCTTCTCCTCTATAAAACTCTCGTCCGCTCTAAACTGGAGTACGCATCTTCGGTGTGGGACCCAGGCCTGAAATTTCTTATTAATAACTTAGAATCGATACAGAATCGCAGCCCGCGTTTTGTCTTGTCAAACTACTCCCGCTCATCTAGCGTATCCTCTATAAAGGAAACCTTGAACCTTCCGATTCTTTCGCTGCGCAGAAAAATATCGCGACTCACGCTATCTTATAAAATATATCATTATAACCCGCACCTCAAAACCGAACTTTTTTCAGAGCCATCATACGTCTCATCTCGTTCGGACCACCATACCAAAGTAGGCGTGCCACATTGTCGCACTAACTTGTTTTTTGATTCATTTATCCCAAGGACTAGCAACGAATGGAACCACCATCCTCCATCGCAACGACTACCGACGATTTCACTTTCAGATTGTTAAGGGCTGGGGGACGGACAGGCTGGCGACCGGGTTAGGGCTATATGGTGACGATGTTTTAATGGGACATGAGATGATTGTAGCGTCCGGTGGTAAGTCCCATTCCGTCTCCGCCGCGCGTGTTCGCTGGTCCCCCTTTTATAGCCCCGGTGACGTGACGATGTTGCGTCACCGGCGGGATCCTGGTGATTGGTGGTGGCTGCTGGCTTGGATGAAGATGAGGTACAGCAGCCACTCTTATTGGCCCGGAGGTTTACGTCGTCGCAGCAGCAGCTTCTCTCGATGTTGGAGAAAGAGGAAGACGAAGACCCGTTGGTGTTGGTTCCTTCAGCTGATGTTCGAAAGCCTTGTTTCCGGGTCTTCGTGAGGGTCTCTGCCAAGCGAGGGTGTTGCGGACCGTCCCTGTAAAGGGTCTGTTACACTCCGACGTCGAGCGTAGCAAACGCGGCGCAGCGCAGCGTACAGAGCTTCCTATTGGTCGAAGATATCGAGGTCCTGCTCGCCGGCCAATCAAAGTCCTACACTCTGCGCCACGCTACGTTCGCTGCGCTCAACGTCGGAGTGTAACAGAGCCTTAAGTGTGCCCTAGATGGAGCACGGCGTCGCCGGGGCTTGGAACATAACAAGATCCGCCATTGAGTGTTATGTACTTTCTCAATAGCCTGCGTTGTCTGCATTTTTCATTATATGTTAAATTTCTGAATTAACTACCTGTTGTTTGTTTTTATGTTTTCCACCACTCTCTTCTGTAACGCCCTCTGGGCCTTGAAGATACTGAAATAAATAAATAAATAAATAAATAAATAAATAAGCTCCCTTTCACGGCTGTACTCCTTGCATTCACGCAATACATGTTCGATGTTATATGCGACCCCGCACGAAGCACATTCAGACGACTCAGCTCTACCGATTTTATGAAGGTAGCTGCTGGTGTATGCTACATTCAGTCTCAAAGGATGTAGGACGGTCTCAGCTGCCCTTGGTGGTCCTCGTGGTGCCCGAAATGGAAGTTTGGGATCAATATTGTAAAGATAGGAGTAATGATATCGAGGATTTCTCTAAAGAGAAGATGCTATTTCTTGGCCAATATCTCTAATCAAGTTATTAGCATCTGACCTAGATAACGAAATTGACACGGTAAAAGTGCTCTCATAAGTGTTTCGGGCGGCTCTGTCAGCGATAACATTTCCGGTTATACCAGAGTGACCAGGAATCCACCGTATAATAAACTGGTGCCCTATGCATGAAGCTTGGCGAGCTGCTTCCAGAATATCATGTGCGAGTTGCAAGTTCGGGCTACATTTCTTCATCGTAGAGAGGGTGTATAGAGCAGATTTAGAGTCCACAAAGATAGCCCAAAAACCCCAAAACAAAGACTCTCGGCTCTCACGTGTGCAACAGCTGCTCAAATCGCTGCGAGTTCCGACGCTGTTGACGACGTAACGTGGCCCAACCTTGCTTGTATGCATGCGTCCAGTAACGGAATGTAGGCTCCCAGGATTGATGATGCTGACATTGTAGACCCGTCGGTGAAGACAAGTCTAAATAAGGCATAAGTTCGGTTTATGTATTCTAGCACTGTCTGAATATTCTAGCACTGAATACTCGTTCTGATTTCTAAGTGAGGGTACCTCCATTGGGGATAGCCTGGAATTACCGCAGCTTCAAAAGAAGTGGGGATGTAATCCTCCAAGAGTGTGATAACTTGTGCAAAGCCAGATGGTGGTCTGTCTGTTACAATATTTGCGAGCTGATGCTTATATGTACGAGATTTGTGACGAAGATGAGCTCTTAACGTTTCTTGCGTTTTTAAAACGGCCGGTGAAATCACTTGTGCTTCCGCAAGAGATCCCAAATTAGAAGTGCCTTCCGGCAGCCCTAAATATGTGCGAAGAGCTTGTGCTTGAATAATCTCGAGTTCTTTTAGAAGAGTACGTGACATGTTATGCATAAGAGGCTGGCTATAGCGCAGAAGTCCGAGAAATAAGGCATTATAAAGGGCGAGAAGTGGAGAGACAGAGCATCCCCATTTGGTTCCACTATAGACATCCTGATTATATTGATGAAAGAGGAGAGCTTCTTCTTAAGGTGTTTTACATGGGCGCACCAGGTCACCTGCCTATCGAGAGTGACCCCCAGGAAAGTTATGTTCCGTGACATATGGAATTTCTTTTCCGTCTATTTCAATTAAGTATTTGTCCGTGTTTTTTTTTTTTTTTTTGTGAATGCCATCGCCGCTGACTTGTCCGGTGATATATGCAGGCCTCGCAGGTATAGGCACCGTGCGGTAATGTTAATGGCTTTTTGTAGTCTTGCTTTGTTCATGTACAGAGATCTACTGCAAGCCCAGAAGCAGATATCATCCGCGTATATAGACACGTGAACGGTTTTTGGAAGAAGTTTCAGAAGACCTATTAGAGAAATGCTAAAAAGCATGGGGCTAAGGACGCCTCCTTGTGGTACTCCCCTAGTAATATGATGAAGACATGTGTTGCCGTCCTGTGTCGATATGTAGAGTTTATTTTCTTTTAGGTAATTGGCTATCCACTTGTATATACGTCCTCCAAAACCAATGGCCTTCATATCTTGGAAAATAGCGTTGTGTTCTACACAATCAAATGCCGATTTTATGTCCACAAATACAGGATTTTCACACTTTACTACCTATAGCATTGATGTGCCGCCCTACTCCCGGGCGGCCCCCGGTCCCGCGTCCTGTTTTTTTTTATCCGCAACATGGGTCTAAAGTATCAATCTACCAATTTCTCCAGCGCCTCATAATTTGACGAGCCTTACACGAAAAGCATGTTTTTTTGGCCATCCCGCGTCCTGTTTTTTTTTTATCCGCAACATGGGTCTAAAGTATCAATCTGCCCATGGTTTTAGCATATTCCAGCCGAAACTCGTGTGCCACTTTAACTGTACTAATTTTTTTTTTTTTAATAAATTGACCAACTATCCGTACAATCAATGGTGCGCCTCGGGCACATATTTTTTTTTTTTTTGCTTTATTGTTGTACGTTTGTGGTCTCTCTAGCTGCTCCGCAATTTGTAACACGGCTGTCGACGCCACTCACAAACATGAGGCACAAGTTTAGCCAACCGTAATCTCTGATATCGTGCCGCTTCGGCAAACGCGAAGAAACTGCGTGCCTGTACGGCGCAGGAATGAGCATAGGCAAAAAAAGAACCGCTCGCTACTGTGGCCCGTGTCTCGCAGCTCTCATTCGCGCTTCACAATAAAACAAATAGGCGGCGAGGGGCTGATCAAACATACGTCACCTTCGGACGGCAATTGAACGCGGTCAAGAGTGCCATCGGAGGGCAGTTCATAGACAGAGATAATATTAATAGCCAATTCACACGACGGACCGAATCGGAATTTTCGTCCGCGGACCGTGCACGTAGTGCACTACGTGACCTCGCGTCTCCGATTCCTGGGATCCGCGCCTCGTCCGCGGAAGCGCGGGCGGATAATGTCGAGCGCCTTTTCACTCGCCGATGTTCGGAAAGAGATTGACCTGAAAAGCGTTTATTCTGGCAACGGTTCAATGTTTTGTTGGTTTTGTGTTTTCTGACGATTAAAACAAAAAAAAAATGGCGCAACGCTATGCTTTGTGCGTTCACTGGTTCATATTGTCGTGCTATTCTTGGTTCCACGCGTGAAAGAAACTGCAGACACGTTGTCCGGCTGACGCGACGCAGGTTCCGGTATTCCTCCGGGCCCGTGCAAAAAAGCTTCCTTCAAAACTCGTCTTGCGCGCCGCGGTAATTCTTGCAAGCCCAATCAGGCTTTCAACGAGCAAGACCTTTCTTGTGGCAGAGGTGTACTTGAGTGTTGTGCACGAGCGCGGAGTGCGTGAAGGATTATCCAAACGCCCCATCCACGAGCCCAGAACGTCGTCGCTTTCACGCTGAACCCTTCTCGAGCAGGACCATACGCCTGTGTCACTGTCATGCTTTGGGTTAGTAAAGCTAGTGGCGCTTCGCGCGAAGCCTATTACGGTGTATTGTCTCAATTCGTACGTAACAGCGACGTACGATTCTTTATCGTGGTAACAAACGTCGATTTCTCTCTTGGACAACGGTGCCGCGGTGTGATGTTGGAGTTTCGCGGCACTGTGGTGTGGCGAACAGGTTCGGTCCGTCCTCGCTGGCGTCTGCTCGTCGTCTCCCTCGTGTGGATGCACTTGGGAGACGGACGAACCGCGGAAGTGTCGTCACGTGATTAATCCGTCCGCGGATCAGTCCGTCGTTTCAATCGGCCATAACGAGGGTCGCACAAATCTTACATTTATAAACGTATTTCCAACCAATGATAGAATACGGTCCACTCGAATGCCTTACCTCGCATACGACTTTCCCAAAAAGGGCTCCTGGTCGGTTTAATTTCCAGTGTTCGTGCGTAAGAAAATGGGGCAATGTGAACCAGCCTTAAGGCGCATTCACACTGCCCCAGTTTCTTAAGTTAAGTTATATTACGAAATATTACGTTGAAGTCACCGGTACCTCTGTGCTTCATATTAAGTGAGGCTACAAGTTCAAGGAGAAAGCATGACACGCGACATTCGAGACACAAATGTTTCGGTGACTTATACGTAACGTAACTTAACGTAAAAAAATGGCGCAGTGTGAATGAGCCTCAAGAGTGAACTGAGTATCGCGATCACGTTTCACTGCACACCCTATTTCTTTCTTCGCGCGCGATCGCGAGGAAAACGATACAATCGGTGCCCTTTTTCAGTCGAGCCATGCGTACAGTGGAACGCAGCAGCCCGTCATGTCTTCCCAGCAAACCGCGAACTCCATAAAAACAAAAGGAAGCGGTCTAGCATCCTGACACATCACATTCCCACACTGAAACGCGCGCCAAGCACTTGACTCAATATGGCAACGACGCGTCAAAAAAGCGGCGCGGCCTAGGTCAAAGGGTGTCTCCACCGTGGAAGAGGAGCAAGTCCTGAGTTTAGGATCGGACAAAGGGCACCACGGGTCGAGAGCTATCTGCCCGAGCTGCCAGTGCAGAGCACTCTCCTCCTGCCGAAATGCGGCGGTCGCCCGGGAGTCAAAACCAAGGTATGTCAGGGCGCAACGCTATACTTTGTTCACCCTTAAAGGGGCACTGACACGTCAAAATCATATTTTTTTTTTTTTTTATTATCCGAAACGATTGAAAACGGTGCCGGGAAATTACCCTCAAAATTCGAAACTTGGGAATTCAGTATTTGTGAATTAAAAAAACAATTTCCAAATGCCGAATTTGAAGTTCCCGCGCGATCCCCGCCAATGCAGTCAGTCAAATTTTGCGGTCTCCTGCGACTCGACTTTTTCTCGGACCTCCGCTGAACCGATGCGAGGAGGAGGCGAGCTGGCGCGCGGGAAAAAAACGGTTTCTTCGCCGACTCGCCGATCTGCTCGCACGCCGCCAAGTTTTCTGAGAGAGGACACAAATCTAGGAGGGGACATCTCACCGAACTCTGATTTTTGGTATTTCAAAAAGAGGGACCGTAGTGCGTTCGCAATTGAGTTAAAAAACATGTTTTACGATTGCCGTTATTAAATGTTATAGAAATGTCGCCTACAAAGCTTCTAAAGTTCCTGATTTTTGACGTCACCGATCAAAAGAAGCAAGGAGGTAGCGGTGGGAGATTTAAACGCCAAAACTAAAAAGGCGCGCGCGCGCGCGGGGAAATTTTTTTTTCGCGATGCGGTTTTTTTTTGCGTGTCTATGACTACAACTTGCGTCGTTTTAGACAATAAAAAAAATACGACCTTTGGGGTGTCAGTGCCCCTTTAAGCTGAGACTACAGCCAAAGCTACAACCTCGACATAGACCACGCTCCTGGCTTTGGGACGTGCATTTATAGCGCGAGTGCTCGTTCTGAGGAAGAACGATACAAAACAGCTACCTCGAGCTCTCGCGCTTGTGGCATTGGCTGCAGTAGCAAAATATTAAAGTGGACTTGTTGGATATGCAAATTAGAAATAAATAGCGCAAATGTCGAATACACACTAGGGCCGGCGCTGGCCAATCGCGACGGCGGGTCCGTCGTAGCGATTGGCCAGCGCCGGCCCTCGCGCCTTCCTCGAGGAAGTGGAGGGGCCCTTAAGTTTGAGTGTAGTTCGAGTGAGGTTTCTGAATTCGGCGGTAAAGCACCTTGATAAAACTCGGGTTTACAAGTACCGCCACCAACCATTGTTGTGAAAGCGCGCAAGACACGTGCCACGAGCGGGTGCTCCGCCGCCATTCGCTTCCAAGGGCCGTTCATTTCCATGCTGCGCCGCCATTTGCTTCCAAGCGCCGCTCGAGACATTGACCTCGTGCACTAGCGCATTTGACGCTACGCCAACCCATCGAGGGGTTTCAGTACACACTGATGGAAAAAGGGCTAACTCACAACTGTCGTTTTAATGCCCATACAGAAGACGAGAAAGAGGTAGCGTTTCTCTCTCGTCTTTCTTTTTGGCATATAAAAAACTTCCCAAAATGAAAATGCTTTAAGGCGGCGGTCCCACGGCGGCCATCTTGAACAAGCCATTAGTTCAACCACTAGATGGCGGCACTCATCCGTGTGGCCAGAAAGCAGGCTCGTGGCAGTGATGTTCCTCCTATGCTTTTAATTTCCTCCTCTCTGCTGCTCGCCCGTGCTCGTTCAGCGCTCAGCGCGTGTTCCCGCTGACACAAATCCCAGCAAATGTGCCAGTGGTGCTAGCAGTGCCCAGTTCGCACAGAAGCGGAGCCCAGCTAGCTCATCGACCCGATCGGGAGTGCCTAGCTGGGCAAAATTTGTTTTTTGATCCTGGCTTTGTTCCACGCTGCAGGGTTGGTAAAGGGATTTCGTTAGAGGCTCACAAATCAGTAGCTATCGTTTTAACTATTAAAGCATTAAAAACATAGTCATTCAATCAATGAAGAATGTTATCAAACGATTAAAGAACATATATAAGACATGCCTTGTCAGCATTTTGTGAATGAAAGACGTTTTGCACGACATAAACGTTTAAATTCATTTTCGCTGTAAGTCGGAGCGCAGCTGGCATAACAGGTCAATGAGGCCAGTCAAGCAGAGCCAAAAAACACCATGTCACGGAGCTCAACGTCTTATAGTGCGTTTTTTGTTTTTTGTCCCCGGTCAAAGCAATCAAGCGCAAACCATGGACCATGGCCTTGCGCTTTTAGTATGCGTGTCTGTGCTTGTGTACCTTAGTCTTTGACTGCATTTTGATCTATGATAAAACAAGCAATAGCAGACTCTTTTTCAAGACGGGTGTTCAGAGGGACGCTCCATATAACTCATCATTTTGATGATAGTTTGATTAAACTTGATTATCAGTTATCTGACCTTATAAATAACCACCCCAAATATTGTTGAAATAGTACGCCGAGGTCGAAGAATCTGCATGTTCAAGAAAATAGTAAAAGTGTATTTTTTAGTCCCAATGACCTAAACTTAAAAAAATGTTAGTCGAGTGGGTAGCAGATTTCAAAGTGTGTTTTATAGTGCTTTTGATATTTTTTTTCATTAATAATTAAAGTATTTGATAATTTGATGTTGAGAAAAATATACCAACGTCTTACATGTGTGTATATATATACAGGGTGTTTTTTTTTTTAAGCTTAACAGATTTCTTTAAAAAATGCCGTGAAAGTTACACTTATGCCGCTTGTGGAGGTGAGTTATTCGCGACTCCAGCGACCTATAGGGGACGCCACTATCGGGCAAATATGGCGGTCGAATCCAGGTCGTGCGGGTCGTGCCGTGCCATGTGCCAGCTCAACGCACAACGCTGGGGCATCAGCGAGCGGGAATTGGACTTCAAAAGGTTCGCCCCGCTTTTTATTCTCCACGCTTCGAACCTGCGGCGATGTGTTGGGGTAAGCGAGCTTCCAGAGGCTTGACTTTCTTCGAGGAAAGGACTGCCCACTGTCCTTCCACGGTGCTGATGAACGCTGATAAACGCAGAATGTCTGGCTCACGCGGTTCCATAGGTCGCGTGCAGAGCAACCTGGGTCACAAGGCAATACTACGGTTACGACACAGTCACCGGTAGAACTGTTCTGTCGCGCAAACCACCGACAACATGTAAACACGGAAGCCAGAAGAGACGAGCAGAAATCGCGAAAGGACCTGTTCCGGCCAGTTCAGTGTTTTCCCGCTAGGTGCCGTTCGTTTTGCTGGAGTCGCGAATACGGCCAAGGGGACATATTATAGGGGGCCAATCGTAACGATCAGTCGTCTAATTAATTAAAATTTGTTAATTAACTTTTTAATTAATGAAAATAGACATATGGTTCCAATTAGAAACTTGCTCAGCGTCATCGAAAACCACTAAATCAGTCATTTTCATAAAGACTTTCGGCGCGTGAAAAGCGTAGTATTGTACTAAAATTACCACTCGTGGAGCAGGTACAAGGCTGGGGCTAGATAAGAGACGGAAAAATCCCGCGGGCGCCTTATCGCAACCCCTAGCTTTGTACCTGCTCCACGAGCGGTAACTTTAGTGCACTACTACGCTTCTCACGCGGGCACACTTAACTGCAGTTACGCTAAGCCACAGTTAGCACACAATGCTTGCGACAACATTCTGCGGCTATGCAGTCAAAGCTATGGGCGAACGTGCGCCCATAGCTTTCGCTATGGGCGCACGCAGTCGGCACTGAGCAATATGAGGCCAGAGGTTGTACCATATGTACACGAAATGGCGCACAACGTCAAGAAGGTTGCGAACAGGTACGGAGTACCTCTCGTGTTTTCAGCGCCAAAGAAACTCGGCCAACTTTGCCCTCGAAGCACGCCAGGCCGTACATCGAATGCGTCACAGGGGTCGTGTATGAAATCCTCCTAACGTGTGGAAAATCTTACGTTGGACAAACGGGAAGATGCACGAATGACCGTTTAAGAGAGCACGCACAACATTTAAAGACAAATGACAGGCACATTTGCCCGCGCACTGTAGGGCCTGCAAATGCGAGCCACGCTTCGGCGATACCAAGATTCTCGGTAGAAGCAGAATTCAAAGAGCACGCGAACTGCAAGAGGCATATTTTATCGAGAAGAGGGGACCCCAGTGCGTCAGCGACACGTCAATAGCATTGTATAATGCTGAGATTCGTTTATTCGATAAATATATGTAAACGGGTTTATGCTCCTGTAGCTCGCGCATGTGTAGCCTGGGTGACGATAAGATATATATATATATATGTATATATATGTACTTCCATCTTCCTTTCCCAATACAGTTGTGAGTAGCGCCCATGTTTGTCTTCTATCTTGTGTATGTATTTTTAGTGCTTTTAACCATGGTTCAATGTAGACCCTCCCCCGCGCGTCACATCTGATCGCCGCGCGTCCTGGAGTTACCTGTTCCCACTACGTGTAGTTCCAGATATCCAGCCTATGCGCACAGAACACCACCGTGTACTAGGACGTAGGGGCTGAAACGAATTTACTTTTGAAGATGGGTGTGAAATGTGTTAGTTATTGTATTTGGGGAATGTGGACTTGGACATCCCGCAGTCCGATGACGTCAAAGGATTGAATGTTCACACTATTTGCCTCATTGAATATTGGTCCTTATACGTAGCTGGGGAATTTTCTCTGATCACACGAGGCGACCGCCTAGCTAACCGGGTTCGGTTGCTATGGTGTACAGTTCTGTCGGTTGAGTGAGACCTCGTATTACAAGTGTCCACACGGGTACGGCTTCCATTTAATACTATGTGAATGCACACGGCTGTGCTGTGCAGCACTAGCGTGGTTGTGACCTGGATGAGTAACACCTGCTCTTTCCTCATAGGGCAATGGGTAGGCGTTCAAAAAGTGGAACTACGTGCTGCATTCCAGGATGCCACTACAACAACATGCGCAATAGGCACGTATCATGGCACATCTTCCCAAAAAACAGCCACCTTCGACAGCTGTGGATCGAGGTCATTGTAGAGAAGACAGTGTTACCTCAGAGCTGGGAGCCTAAGAATAGCTACAAGGTCTGTGGTTGCCACTTCAATCAAAGTGGAACAAGAGGGTACATGGATAGTGTTCCCCAATTCCTTGAGCCAGGCACATTTTCTGTGGTCACCAATGAAGCTGCAGGTATGTACTTGTCAGTGCTAAGATTCAGCATTCTTATTAATTTATATCCTTCATGCCCATGACAGAAAGTCCCAATGAGGTCATTGCCGCCGCAGCAGAGCCAATGTCCCCAGTGCCAGCCTTGGGGAGTGTGAGCAGCACCACAACTGGCGACTCAGTCGGTAAGTCCTTTGCGTGAACAGCATACTTAAAAAGGTATCATCTGGTTTTGAGGCATGTCCACACACTGCACTTTATCTTGTGTCAATGGTTCATTTTCTAGAACGTAATAGGCAATGACCAGAGTGAACAGGGACAACCTGTAGGAAATCCAATGGTGACGAACGACACTGCTGCTCTTCTTTGTGTGTCACCGAAGGTTTTCATCCGAGCCTAGATTTTTCTATGTTTATTGTTTGGAAAAATTTGCAGATATTTGTCTATATTTGTTTTGTTTAAAAAAATCTGGGTGCATTTTAGTGATTACCAGACATAGATGCTTAAATATACTTTTATCAGTGATTAAAGTTTGCCATGCTTTTGGTTTGTTCCATCCTTCACCATGTTCACCATATAATGCACAAGCAATATGGCGCAGTGAGTCCACGCTCCTTTACCCCTATTGCGACGCTCTAAGTTTCATACTCGTAGTGCGACAGCTAAACGACCATTACGGCCAAGGAGCACCCTGCGCCTTTCCCTCAAATATCCATCAGTCGCCGATTGCGCAAGTCACGCACCTCTGTCTCCTACCACGGTGCTACGCCGATATACTTGCCGCGACCTTCAACATATTTTTGTTAAGTTTTTAGCAGACCAACATTGAAAAAAATACATGTTTTGGAGCACCTGGAAGACCACCGACTGCAAGGTGTTGGTGTGAGTGGCAGATGACGGGGTAATGGCCACGGCAGGATTGCGGCTTCAGCACTTTCGGTAGTTTGGTAGCTTTGAAGTCAGGTTTCCGCGTTTTTCTTCACATTCGGCGTACCCAGATGCAGCACCTATCCTTTTTGATAAATGCGCAGAAGGCTAACTCAAACCAGGCCAGAACAAAACTGAATCAAAGAAAGCAACAGCGATGTCAGGGATTGCTTAGAAGCAACTGACGCTTCGACAAAATGTAGTTACAGACGGGGGTGAAAGTGTGGATACCACGGGAGAAGCTGCAGAAATGCATCGCTGCCCCACCTCAAGGTGACACCTGCTGTCAAGACCTACGCTCGGCACATTCGTTTTGCATGTTTTCACTGGGCGCTGACTCTGTACTGGCACGTTTGTTTACCCGCTTCAAACCGGCATGCAATTGCTTCTCGATGCATACGGCTAAAGGGTCTCGCTTCGTTCAGCAGCATGCTCTACAGTGTGAGTGCTCTCTGAAACACGCTGGCACATGATTTGGAGACATCTCGCCTTAAACAATTTAAGAGCACTTGCAGATAATGGGAAGAAGGGTTAAAGCGAGTCATACAAAGCACCTGAATTATATTTTCTACATGTCGTGACACTGAACGATGTAGCAATGTCACCGCCTCAGGTAGGCCAAAGCGAGTGAAGGAACTTGGCAAAAAAGAACCGGCACCTTCCCAGAACATGCAAAAGGAACGTGCCAAGCGTAGCTCTCGATAGCAGGTCCTAACGTGAGGTGGCGCAGCGATGCATTGTTGCGGCAGCTCTCGTGGTATCCACACTTTTGCTCCCGTCTGTACATGCCCTGCAACACCAAGCCTCTGCGCTCTGGAGCATAGACTTATGCACCTATTATAAGAGAAGTCAACCACACCATCGACAAATTTGTCGATGATGTGCAACCTCGCCTGTCTTGCGCTCTATAGGCATTGAAATATATTCTTATCTTGCCATCTGCAGGACTGCTTTGGGACTCCATGAGCTTTCCAGCGTGTGTTTCGCACGAAATAACCATGGAGTGTGATGAGGAACAGGGCACAGATGAGTGTTCTTAGCATTTTGGCAAGTCAAAACACAGGTTGCTACAAATACGGGAAGAGGGCAAAGTTAAGGAAGGACTGCAGATATAGGGATTATTATACTTTGTTTATTGTTGAACACGGTCTCTGCTGATTTGACGCGATGTTGCAGGACATGCTCAAGTCGCTTTTGAAATAGATCGAGTAGCTCTTGATGCAACGAAGTCAGTTGGATGAAACTCAAAACGTTTTTTTTCTTTTTGCAGTCTGCTTCCGAGTGGCCTAGCCACTTACAGTGTTGGCCTATTGCTTCTTTGGCCGGGCACTGTTACCACCTTTTTTCTGCAATGCCTGCACTTTTTCATGGCGAAAATAGACACAAACACCTAGTCTCCTGAATTAGGCTTGAAAAGAATACCTCTTCAATGGCCCTTCTCAACCTTTGCATCAGTGACCATGTGGAAGGTGTCCTTTGCTTCCTGCAAAATGTGGTTCAGGTTTGCACGCCATCTTCGTAAATGCGGGCCCGCAGCCTTGCTTTCTTCAGTTAAAGCTTGGGACATTAGCAGAGCTTGCTGTTATTGGACATGGCATGATCAGAATACTTGCAAAGCAGCACTGCGAGAATACACTCTTATGCTATCAAGCATGTTCGCAATGCAACAAACATGTATCGTCATCAACAGTTGACCTTTTAATTACAGCATTTCACCAAACCGTTTAAATTGTTCTATACTATTGGACATTCAATGGTGCAGTCAATGTCAACCTTAACTCGTCACTGTGAGCACACGACAGGTGCTCACACCTTTCACTTGTGGCCAGTGAACTAACTGAACCAAGAGAAATAGAAATAATGGTACTAAAATAAGTCTGCTTTGCTCTTTTTTTGCCCCTAGTGCTAGTTGGATATCTGTAGCTAAGATAGATAGATAGATAGATAGTTTATTTAGTGCCGGTCAACAGCCGTGAGGCCTACAGGACAGTACACTTTGTCATGTTTCGCACAGTGGCGTTAACAATAAAAAGGGTATTACATAGGACAGTGTGGTTGCCGAGGAGCACAATAGAAATCAATCTGACGCGTCATCAAATCCTAGTTAGTTAAAAATAAAAATGGTTGCCACGGGCACACTAAGATAAAGTCAAGTGAATATGTCATCTTGTAAAAACATTGAATTGTATGTATCTTGTAACCGAGTCATTGGTTACAAGATAAAAATTGTTGGCCTAGTTGGTTCATTCATGCAGTCTAGAAGATTTTGTGCGACACAAGAGACAATCACAAGGGAGTAGACACGGACAAGCGCTTGTCCATGTCTACTACCTTGTGATTGTCCCTTGTGTCGTGCAAAAACTTCTAGACTGCAACATGACGGACATCACCCATGTTATGAATTGAGCACAAACTGCCTTTCTTGTGGCCGCAAGCTATTTTTGACCGTAAAATGTTTCAATAACAACTATTCAGTATATTATTTCATGTAAGTTATGCTAGTTTTTTGTGTGGGTGTGCATGCTAGTTGTTTTTTTCTTTTTTTTTTGCATGCAAAAGTTTGGGGTTTTTTTCTCCTCTATTAAACCTGGTAGTGTATATTCCAGTTTGTAAAACTCATATAGGGGGCCTCAGTCTAGCGGAGAATGTGCTAAAGTCGACCCTCAAAGTTGGCACCTGCATGTAACAAGCTTCCATTTTCATCAGAGGTGTATTTTGTAGGTGCATTTTACCTTGTGAAATTTCAAGGCATAGCTCTGTTCCTGTTAAAGGTTAGAACAACATTCTCGGAGATCTAAAACATGTGTCTGCCATAGACAACCAAGTTTTCTGCCGGTAAGCTTTGTCATCTGCGTTGGATTACACAGGAACGGAGCGAAAAACATTACCAACTTGAAACAGGAATGAAGCTACGCCAGGAAATTTCAGATTGTAAAATGAACCTACAAAATAGATCCCTGGTGAAAATGGTAGTTCGTTACGTGCAGGTGCCTATTTTGTTATTGATTCCAACTCGTTATTTATTACCTTGAGGCACCCTACATATAAAGAAAGTTGTTAAGAGGGACCATGCATGGTATGCACTGTAAGGCTGGCTCCTATCGAACTAGATCAACCATATTGGGGTTTCTATTTGTGTTCATGTTGCTTGTAGAACGTCACAAATAAGCTATGCTTCATTTAATGCATCTTTTTACTGCAGGCCCAGCAGCCTTGCCCTCCGTAGTCATTGGCAGATGTTTACATCACCATTTGCAAGACTGCTGTGGGACTCCATGGACTTTCCCATGAGTGTTTCACATGAAATGAAAAGGTGTGAAGATGTGCCCTCAAGAGCTCCTGGTGCTGGGGAACACAACTCGGGTGAGTCTCCTTAGCTTTTGTGGCATGTTTCCGTCAAATACAGGGTTGATTTTTTCTTGTTTGTTGTTAACGCCATCTCTCCTATTATATAAATTCTGCCTCGCACGCAGGTCAAGTGATGCGGTAGCCAAATGTGGTTAGCAAGCACTTAAGTCTTCCTTTTCGTTCTGCGTTTGAATGAGGTGATATGGGATAAACTAAAATTACATAAAAGCACTTGAAATCATTAGGGTTCTGACCTGTGCTTTGCCATTTTGTGGCACCCCCGTGCCCTTACAACCCCCTTAGTGAGGCAGGGGCAGGGCGTTTTACCCTCTATGCATTTGCGTTACCTCTTCAAAGGTGTCAATCACTAGGCAATATGCATAGAAAATCACAAAATTTGAAGTGTTGCAATGTTGTTTTCAGAAGAGCATGCTACACTGCCTCGATCATCCACCCCTGTTGAACAAGATGGTACAGCACCTCATTCAGAAAAGTGTCAACATCCTGTGAAGGAGCAGGATGGTTGGGAATCGGTGAAGCAAGGTAGGATGACCTTCAAAAAGCTTTTCTTGAAAAATATATTTGTTGCAAGCCTGGGGGGCATATGTGCAGCGAAAAAAATTGTCGAAATGAAAGAGCAAGGATATCTCTTATTAAAGTGAATTCATGGCCCCTGTTATAGCATATCGACTCTCACATGACGGCACTCCATGTATGAATTATCCGAGTGAAGAAGGCCTCTATAAGCAAAGAGAAATTATTTAATGAAGGTACCTGCTCATTACAGTGTGACAAGCTCAAGGTTTGTATTTGAACTGACCGACTGTTGTCCATTCTTTGTTTTAGTTGAGCAATGTGTTCACGAAAGAAAGATTGCCACACTTGAAGGCACGATTGAGCAGCAAAAGCATCACATCGTGAAGCTCCAGGAAAGCCTGGCAGAGGAGCGTAATGGTCACGAACAGAAGGTACAAGAGCTCCTCACAGAAAACAAGCAGCACAAGCTGCGTATCTGCCACCTCGAAGGCAGGCTTGCAGAAGGCGTAAAGCAGACCTCCGAGAAAACAAATGTGTCGTTCACTGTGCAGCTCACGTCGGACGTTGAAAGGCTCCGGTTCTACACGGGCTTCAGCTTTGTTGAGTGATTTCAGCGCTTTGTTGAGTTTGTGTCCGATGGATACAGGGTGTACTAGGAGGACCAAACCGGAAAGGGTAGGCCACCGACATTTTCAGTTGAGGACCAGCTGATCCTCATTCTGGACTGCTTGAAAAGCAGACTGCTTGAAAAGGACTGCTTGAAAAGGACCTGGCTTATCGTTATCAGGTAAGCCTGAGCACTATCAGCAGGATATGTACCTTTTGGGTACAGTTCCTAGCTGACTATCTAGAGTGCACCCCCATCTGGCCTTCCCGACAGGTAGTCGATGAATGAATGCCTTCGCTCTATCCCACCACACGTGTCATTTTGGATTGTACAGAGTTGTACATCGAAGCTCCTAGTGATTTCCCCACACAAAGCGACATTTTCTCAGCATACAAATCGCACAATACAGCAAAGGGGTTATTAGGAATTTCACCGAACGGATTTGTCAGCTTAGTCAGTGACCTGGCTCCGGGAAGGATGTCTGACAAGATGCTGACGCAGAACAGCGGACTCTACCGTCTCCTGGAACCGGGAGATTCTGTTATGGCGGATAGAGGTTTCACGATTGAGGAAGAGCTAAAGGAGCGGAATGTTGAGCTAAATATTCCACCTTTCCTCAGTGGAAAACCCCAACTGTCCTGTGAGGACGAGGTGAAAACACAGAAAATTGCTAAAGTTCGGGTGCATGTGGAGCGAGTTATTGCTCAAGTCAAGTCATTCAGAATTCTAAAGTTTGTTTTTCGCAATTCTATGTCCCAGTTGCTAAACCCCACCTGAAAAGCGTGTACATTGCTGTGCAATTTTACTTCCGACCCACTTCTCGATAGGTCTGAGGACTTGCGCTAACCCGATTCTGACTTGTGCAGTCAAAATGTTGGCACCGACGTCTTGTTTGTTGTGTATTTTCCCAAGTTTTATGTAGATTATTGGCTTTTTTGCTACTTGTTGATACACAACACATCCAATTCTCTCCACAAAAATGTTTTAAGTTTTTTGTTTGTGGTAAATACGTAAAGCAAAGGTTTTTTTTGTGTTTTTTTTTTCCTAAAGAAGAATGCATTTTTAAAAGGCTCGAGGTACACCGAAGCACTTCTTATGATTTTGTGACTGCGAAAGCATGAATGTCGTTCATGCTTCGCGGCTTCAGTTCATTTTGTTGGGACAGGGAAATTTAGCTGCCGTTTAACGCGGCTTGAAAGCTGGGAGCCTTCAGATTGCGGCTTCACTTTGCTCCATTGGGAGAGGGGAGTTTAGCTGCTGTTTGGCTCGGCTTCAAAGCTGATGACGTCGGCTCGCTCCATGGGACAGTTAATGCTTTCGCATTTATAAACCGTCTAAATATTGTTTGCTGTATTGTGCGATTTGTGTGTATCTTGCGGCAATATCATTTGCACAAGTTAATTCATGGCCATTTTTATAGTGACTTTGTATATTCTAGAAATGTTTGTGTGCCGGCTCGCATTTATAAACAATATCGCATATTTTACTTCCCCATTCCGGAGAAAACTTCGCCATTAGGGAGATTTTTTTTTTTAACAATATGAGTTACGTTTTTATTTATTCTTATACAGCCTCTGCTCTGTGCTTATTTTGTATTGTCTGTACCTTTTAACCGAGGGCTTGGTGTATTATTTTGACTGACAGAGCAGCGTCGTTTCTGTTCCTTCTTGATGTTTGTGCGCTACCATTCTGAGAACAAGTGGTCCTGTGGGGTACCTCATAGATACACTAATATTATTATTACGGTGCATGTACTGCATTGGTCCCGACCAGTTTTGAGGGCATTGTGCTGTGGCCTGATCACATCCTTCACATAAAATAACAAATAAGGAGGGACTACGATAATGGTATCTCTTATTGTATTTTGAAACGTTTGTGTTTTCGTGCGTTTTTTTATGGTCCCTAAGTGTCGGGTTTATTGTGTAGCTATGGTAATTGCATTTCTTTATCAGGCGGGCCGTGGTTTTTCTATACTCCCAGTGGCCATATAGCAGGTGTGCTGGCAAATGCCGTGCATGCGTGGTGCAGCAAACTGTTTCTTCCAGACGCACGGTGATGTTTCACAGTGCACCTGCTGGGCGGGCATTGGGAAGACAGAAAAACCATGGCCCGTCTGTTATATATCGTTTCACCTTACAATAGACTGTAGCGGACGCTACGGGCCATCTGAGCCAATCCAAGGCCATGTGAGTGTAATGGACCCTCTGGGGACGTGCAGTAGCTTGTGAGGCGTGAAGACATGTGAAACGCTTAGAGTATGGGATTGTCTGGAATGGCTACAAGGATCCACTCCGGTCCGTCATAAGGTGAAACGAAGCATAGCTGAGTGAGATTACCATAGTACATATATTAGTACCATATGTCACAGAACTAGGTTTAAACCTTGAAGTGGTTTTGGTTTGGCCGTTCTGTCCTCCAATTGTGAGAGTGAAAAATATGCACTCCACAAAATAGATGTTTAATCTTGATCAAATTCACCTAAAAATTAGGGGCATTCATTCTCTTTGTTTACGTTCGTCCTCTTGTGGAAGTCCAATAGAGCAGGCAGCATGGTCAGCTCCCATAGGTCCTTATTGAACTGTATTCGCTGGACGAATGGACTTCCGCTGCCACTGTCCACTGCAAGGTCGCACCACAGAAGTCCAGTCAGAGCCAGTTGACCCTGTATCTGGTAGTGATGGTTGTGGTGAGTCTTGAGCTGGCCATCCTTTAAAAATGATGCAGCCACTCCTCGAGAAATGGCTTCTGTTGTACTTATTTTTTGTTCTTTGGCCTTTGCAAGAGTTTTTACCTCAACAAGGCCGTACTCCTGAACGGCTTTGTCGTACACTAGCCCATCGGGCGACGCACCCAGGATTGCAATTCCCGGGTTGATGCAGAGGCCAACAGGGAAAACCTGCACTCCTTGCTCTTCTTGGTACCTACTGATGGCTGCAGGTTCATTCTCTGTACCCATTTTCATGTATTTCGTGGGCCGAAATCCTGCTTTCGAATAAACACTCGAAATAAATGCCTCGTTGAGGTCACTCTTTCTTCTGATGATGTCCCCAAAATGTGAGGCAGTGATTCGGTTGGCCCTTTCAGTGCGCCACAGCTGAACGGCACTTTGTCCTCGTGTCCGAGTTTCCAGCTCTTGTGCCTGTGCTAAGGTCAAGCTGTGAGTTTGCCATGCCTGTGCATTGCTGTGTTGTTCCCAAAGCACGGCTGTGGGCAGCTTCAAGGGTGCTTCCAGTGGTGCTGCGCTAGGATGCTGCTGCTCTGCCTTTTCCACAGGCTTATAGTTTGACTCTATCAGGATCATGGCATGCATCTGAGATTCCTTGCTGGTCCTGATGCTGTCAGCAAGCCTCTTTAATGCGGCTTCTGAAGGTCTTGCAGCTGGCTGAGACCTGTTCTGCCCTGGCATCCGCTTTGTCTTCCCTGGCACATGCTTGCGAAACAGGAGATTCGAGAAGTCTTTTTGCTGCAGGTTTCCTGGCCCACTACCACGGCCCCGCTGTTGCAGTCGTTCTGTGCACGCAGTAGTGTATGGGATGAACAGATGTACCTGCACGTACAACATCCAGCAGGAACCACAGAAGAGCACCGATGTGCTTGCACACACCACCGAGTCCAGCTGGGCACGTGCAACGACCAGATGTAACTGTCGCATTCGGTGAAATCACTACAGAGACTTTATATTCCTTCCTCAAAGTAAACGAAGCTTCCACATACGACTTTACCGTAGTGTCGTGCACACCATGATGCAGCAGGACGTTGTGCATCTTCTCTGCTTTGTGCATGCGATACCCATGGGATGTAGTGCTTATTAGCACCAGCAGCAGACTGGTAGTCCAAAATTGAGGCCTCGCAGAACATTGCAGGGAAGCTTTTTATCTGTTTTGTCCATGGTCCTGCTGGTAGCTGTGGTGGAGTGGTGGTGACACACCTAAAAAATAAAAGGACACTTAAGGCTACCATTCTAACAAAAAATAATACATATGTATGATCACCTGTACTGCAGACAGGGCAGCAACAGGGGAGGTAGTCAACTGCATGCATGCATTGTGTGCTTTTCCAGTCTGCTTCTGTGAATCACGTCTATATGTAATGCATAATAAACGTCGCAGGTCGGCAGCTGACTGTACAGCATCGCCTGGTGTAGGTCTTCCTTAATCATCTATAATTCTGCTATTTTAGGGGGTCGTGGCTTGCGGATCAGCCTCCCACTACAGCTTACTAAAAACGCACGGCCCACAGTATACCGGATGCGTATAACCGTGATCCACGTGAAGGCTGTATTTTCAAATGCCAGCCGCGTTGGTGGTTCTGTGGTGACACTCGAGCTGATCGCAGGCTCGAATCCGTGTACACGCGCACGGAGTACGACGATATGCGATTGCGATCAACGCTCATGTACCAAGGTGTTTTTTTTTTTTTTCCCGTTTTTCTTTCGCGCACGTCAGAATGTGCCTATGTGTTTGAAATTAATCCTTCGCTCTTCGCTGCCCGTTTCATAACCTGAACGCAAGTCTACGCTTCCGCTTACGTCGAACGCTACTTGCCGATCGCGTTGGCGTAGGACCTACCCGACGCGATCGGCAAGTGATTAAAATCTAATTGTTTTGATTTTCAATCACTTGCCGATTCTGTTGGACTTAATTATGCAGAATGGAGCTCATACTACAATGTTCATATAGAGGTTAGTAGCGCACTGTGAAATGCGGTTGTGATTAATCGCATCGACAACGGCTGCGCGCACTTAGTGCTTGGGAAATGAAACCGCTGCAGCGCCGTTCTAAGTTTACAGAAAGTCTCCCCTGCAGCTTGCGTGATAATTTTCTCAGAGTAAAATCCTTTGGACACACGTAAATGACATGTTTCAACACGAAAAGTACAGATCCCCTCGTAAAACGAAAGTCTCGATCGGTTCCGGGACAGACTTCGACCTTTGTTTTAGTCTGAAATTCCGGTTTGTCACGTCTGCGGGTCATTTACAGCTATCACTACAGGCTATCGAGTAATTAAAAAGATACTCACTCCATGGACGCAGCGATGTAACCTCCAGGTCGTCTGCACAGTTCACGGTCAGCTGGCACTCCGGAGCACGGCTCACGTCGACGCTTTGATCGAAACCGGAACTGTATACGGCACCCCGCTCCACCTCACTCCCAGGCCAACTAGTTCCCAGCATGCAACCGGCGGAGTGTTGCATGTTGGGGTTTATGGAAGTAGTCTATTAAATTACAGCAAACGTTACCGCTGAAAAAAGTAATTGAGGCATAGAAAAGTTAAAATAAAATGTAATTGATTACAACTAATCAGTTACTTGTACCTCGTTACGTTCAAGTCTGCTACCACTGCATATATTATATGTTAAGATTCGTGTGCTGTCCTGTCGAGCAAAAAGTCATTGTCTAATTGGCCTTCCATCATCTGTGCAACCTTTTATTAGCACCAATTGCAAGGCAGGTTTGGTCCGCTCAAAAACAGAACTATCTGTTTAGTTGCGAATAGAAACACCAGACGCAGCAACAAGCTGCTGAATGAAAAACTGTCGTGAATGCCTGTTTTATAGATTTAGTCAAAGGTAAACCAAATGATATAACCCATGGAAATAATAAGAGAACAGGATAATATTACGCACCTAAACTGATGTTTCATTTAAGTTGTGACAGCTGTAATGAAGCCGTACTTCCTAAGTGAAAACAAACCTTGTGTTACTTGTTGGCGAACATCAATGGCATTTTATATGTAGAACCTTATTATAGCAAAAATCGGCATGTGAACAAAAAACATGCCTCCCTAATATCCAGCAAAACTGATTAAAGTTATTCGAAAGTTTCCACTCACTGCCCCAGCTATTTTATTTTTAATTTCCTCCGCCCACAATCACCTCAAAGATGGACCCTAAATAAAGGTGATAACAAAACAAGAGAGTTGATACAAAAATAAACACAAAGAGCGGTCCAGCTAAACTCGCAATTTCCAAGTATACTTGCTAAATCTAAAAATTGAAAAAGAAAATCGTTACAAAAGAAAATATCCCTGTATCAGTCGTATTAGCCGCAGTCTTCAGGGCGATTTGCACACTTGCGTTGAGTCCGAACAGCGGCGTCGGCTCAAACAAAACGGGGTGAAGACCGGCTTTGTTGGAGCCGACGCAAGCTGTTGCCATAGCAACCCTCGCACTCGGTCCGACTCAACGCAAGTGTGTAAATCACCCTTTATTTTGAAATTTCCCCCGAAAATTAGAGTTGTTATTCTGCCACGCGCGTAGCTAGATAAGGAGGCAGCGCGCCCGTGGGCGAATGGTTATCGTGCTTGGTTTCACGCAAAGGGCCAAGGTTTCATTCGCCTGGGAGCGGGCGCACCTTTTTTTTTATTTCTGCAAACATCACTTTCTGGTGTATTCGAAAACTCTGTTGCATATTCGAGGTTAGAATGTTCTACGCGCCGAACCTTCTACGCCGATTGTTCCAGAAGCCCACGCGTGTACATAAGGGGCCTCGCGTGGCGAGCCGGAGTCAATCTCGCACCAGCGCTCGATCCTGCTGTTTCGTCGACATCGACGCCTCCGACGCTAACCTTCTTCTATTTTTGTTTTGGCCACAAGCTCGCCCCTTTAAACGCTTAGTTCCCTTGGGTTATTCGCCGCCTAATCATTTGTCATTCGTGACATTTTGGTGGAGTTGCGAGGTACCTCATGTTCGTGCAGCGTAATCGTCCCGAGGGCCCGCGGTGCAAGTTTGATCCCAAGCTCACGAAGACCCAACGAAGAGTAGACCGGGACCCGATCAAGTCGAGGCACCCAATGCCTATGCCCGGAGTTTGGACTTTTGCCACCCAAGACCAAGCAGCCAACGAGGCCAACGATGGACAACCAGTCGTCGCAGACTCCGGCCGCCGCCGCCGTCGTGTACCTTCCCGTCGTAGCTCGAACTCCGACGCCTTTCCACGGGGAGTTCCTCGAGGACATCGAGGATTATCTGCAATATTATAAACGTGTAACCCGCCATAACGGGTGGTCAGCTGAGCAGTGCTTGCAGAACATCTACTTCTCACAGGAAGGAACTGTGAGGCACTGGCTGAAGAATCACGAGATTTCTTTAACTTCGTGGGAGGTGTGTAAGCAAGAATTGAAGAAGGCGTTTGCAAGCCAACACCGACGCGAGAAAGCGGAAGCCCTCTTTTTAGCAAGGACCCAAGGCCTAAATGAGAGCATCACCAGCTTCGTCGAGGATGTTCTCCACCTGAGCGCCCGCGCCAACCCTCGTGCTACCGAGGAGAAGCTGCACCACTTGATGAGCACAGTGTGAAGAGCGAGATATTCGGCGGTCTCATATCCGCAATCTCCCGACAACAGTCGACGCGTTTGTCACGGAGGCTACAAATATGAAGCGTACCCTAGCTACTATAGTCCGTTGCAACTCAAGAAGGTAGGACAAGGGTAAGACGGGTCGGAGAGGAGGAAGCAAACGGAACGCTGGAGAAGAAAGGAGCAAACCTCCTTCTCTCTTTAGCGTTCCGTCTGCTTCCTCCTCCCCGGCCCGTCTTATTCTTGCCCTACCTTCTTGATATGAAACGGACTATTGGCGACGTGAGCGATCGAAAGCGTCGCTGTGGTCGGCCCACCACAATTGGCCGAAGGCTTACTATGATGTCAGCAAGGGTATCAAATCGACGCAAATAAGTGGAATGTCAGAACTTCAATTTTGACGGTGTGGGCAGTGTTACTTTGAGAGCGCTATGATTTCAGGCTTTCACCATGCTAATTACAAGCGTCATTGAACTTGTTCTTCACAAAGTAATGACGTCACGAAAGGTAACCAAACGAGGGCGCCACCGAAACCTCTTGCCTGCTAATAGCACGCGCCAGAAACTACCAGCGGCTTCCCGGCATCACTGCCCTTTCGTTTTCCAGCTGCAACACACCGGCCATCCGCAAGATCACCAGGGACGTCGAACGGGAGGATATCAAGAAGCTCCTACCAGCCGCCGTAAACCCAGCTTTGCTCTCAATCTCCGAGGTTATAAGGGAAGAAGTTCAGCAATCGCTGCAGCCGGAGGTTCTCGTCAACGCCGCTCCGGAACCACCGGTCCTGAGCTACGCCGCCGTAGCTCGCCGCCGTAGCTCGCCGCCGTAGCTCGCCGCCGTAGCTCGCCACCATAGTTCGCCGCCCGCAGTTCCTGTATTCCCTGCAGTATTTGGTGGCGCCACGACGGGAGGCCCCTTTTCCACAGTACACTCCCCACCAGGAGCAATGTCGGCATCGAAAAGCTGACGTCTGGAGAGCGGCAGACTGGCGTCCAATATCCTTCCACTGTGGAGAGGCTGGCCATGTCTATCGCCACTGCTACTACCGCCAGCTCGGGCTCCGAGGGTTCAGCCGAACGACCCACACCCAAGGTACGGCGAGCGACCTCGGCACATCGACGAATATCTCCACCGGTCGCCATCTCCGGGACCGTCTACCCGCCGCGGTTTTCATACGCCGTCACCTCACCGCCCAGCATCACCTCTACGCAGATCCCGCCGTGAAAGCCTGTCCCCCCAGTCTCGCCGGGAGAACTAAGAGTGGCAACCCTGGAGATAGGAGTTTCTGTAGGCCGACGACGTAAAGAGCCTTCAGAAACGTCGAAGAGCTCCTACTCTTACGGCGTCACGCATCGAAACGACGCTCCTGTAACGGCGCCCAAAACCCTGAACTTTGTTATCGACGGCCACGACTCATCGACACTCGTGCACTGCGGAGCAGACTACTACTAGCGAGAGAGCGGGAGGCTCTCTCGCTGACTTTGGAAAGTGACGACACCATGGGATGGCCCGCAAATACGAACCGCCGTAGGCCACCTAATAACGCCGATCGGAAGGTGCACTCACGAGTCGATATTCATGGTGAGACCTGCCCCGTGAAGTTCATCGTTCTCCAAGACTGTGCAAGAGGCATTATTCTCGGAATGAATTTCTTGTACGAATCTGGCGCCGTCATGATCTGGAAGCGAATCGGTTGACGCTAAAAAAACCTGTAACATCCGCCGGAGGCAACCCAACGCCACGTCATATGCCGGTCCGTGTCAGTACTAACCACTTGAACCTTCCGCCGCGACCAAGTGTGTTTCTAGCCATCGGGACTGATGACGTCCCTTTCGGTGAAGTTCTGCTCGAGAGAGGTGTTCAGTTGCTTTAAGAAGGGGAATCGGCGTCGTAAGAGGTGTAACGAAGCTGCAAGACCGGCGTGCCACGGTCCTTGCTACTAACTTCCAACAAGAGCCACAACAACTTACGAAAGGTACTGCCGTGGGCCACATTGAAGAACTCCTGGGCTCAGTCGCGATCACCGCCCTCTCGGAAGATCCAGCTTCATAGCAGCAACGCCGAACGCTGTCCTCGGAACTTGACATCGACTCAAAGCTTCCTCCTGCTGAACGACAACAGCTGCTCGAGCTTCTCGGCGAGTTCAGCGACTGCTTCGCCATGTCCTCAAGGGTGCGACAAACGACAGTAGCGAAGCACAGCATTTTCATTAACGACGATGCACTTCCTGTCCACCAATCCCCATATAGTCTATTTAAAAGAGAAATAGGTTATTCAAGAGCAAGTTCAGGAAATGCTCAACTACCACATCATCCAGCCTTCGAGCAGCACTTGGGCCTCTCCAATTTTGCTTGTCAAGAAGAACGACAGAACCCTAGGGTTCTGCGTGGACTATCGTCGACTGAACGCCGTGGCGAAAAAGACGTCTTTTGACTTCCCCGCATCCACGACACAATAGACCGGCTGCGCCACACAATATATTTTCCGTCGATAGACCGGAGGAGTGGCTACTGTCAGATTAAAGTCGACGAACGCGACCGTAAGAAAACTGCCTTCGACAAGCCCGAGATACTGTACGAATTCAAAGTGATGCCTTTCGCACTTTGATCAGCACCAACCATCTTCCAGCGTACCATGGACATCGTGCTGGCAGGTCTGACCTGGCACAGTTGTCTCGTCTACCTCGACGATGTCGTAGTATTTTCCCGCAATTTCAACAAGCACCTGACACCTTTGAGCCGTGCTCCAGGCAATCAAGAAAGCCGGACTCACCCTCAAGCCAACAAAATGTCGTTTCGCCTATGAGGAACTGAAGTTCTTAGGCCGCGGTGTGAACAACAAGGGTATGTGTCCTAACCCCGAAAAGACGTGCGCCGCAGCCGCTTTTCCTCCGCCGTCGGACAAGAAGGCAATACGAAAGTTCTTGGGTCCCTGTGCCTACTATAGGCGCTTTGTCCGATACTTCGCCAAGCTTTCTGAGGCACTCACGCATCTCACAAAGGAAGCTGTGAAGTTCCAAGGGGGAGAAGAACAACAGCGGGCATTCGACGAGCTCAAGCGGAGAATGCAGACACCACGGATCCTCGGCCATTTTGACCAGTCTGCAGACACAGAAATCCATACCGACACAAGCAATACCGGACTTGGCGCGTTACTGGTCCGAAGGCAGGAGGGCACAAAGTGAGTGATCGCTTACGCAAGTCGGACTTCGTCTAAGGCGGAGGGCAACTACTCGACGACAGAAAATTAGTGCCTTGCTGTCGTCTGGGCGAAAATGAAGTTGCGCACATACTTGTACGGACGTCCATTCCGCGTGGTCACAGATCACCACTCGCTCTGCTGGCTCGCCAATGCGAAGGACCCATCAGGACGCCTTGCTTGGTGTAGTCTACGCCTGCATGAATTCGACATGACCGTGGTGTACAAGTCCGGCCGGAAGCACAGTGACGCTGACTTCTGTGAAGGGCCCTCGTCGAAACCGAACCCGTCTGCACTGACGACGATTATGACAAGTGTTATCTCGGCGCAGTAAATGTCAGCGACATGGCAGCACTTCAACGAGCTGATCCCGAACTGCGAGCACTTATCGAGCCCCTAGAGGGTCGAGGGACTACAGTTCCCGTGTCTCCCTTCGAGTCCTGCCAACATTCGTCATTCGACGACGTGTGCTGTTCAAAAAAAACTTCGGCGACAGCAACACAGCGTAGCCGTTGGTAGTTCCTACCAGCCTTCGCAAAGAGGCCTTCCAGGGATATCATGACGACCCGACGGCGGGTCATCTGGGCGATGGCAGTACACTTGCCAGGATTCGTGAGAGGTATTACTGGCCCAGGCTTCCGAAGACTGTACATAACTACACGAGGTCCTGCCACGAACGCCAACGACGGAAGATACCGCAGACGAAGTCGACAGGACTTTTGCGCCCGATTGCGCCGCCGACTAACCCGTTCCAGAAGTAGGCACCGCGCACGTGGCTGAATGGTTATCGTGCTTGGCTTCAACGCTAAGGGCCGAGGTTATCGGCCTGGGGGCGGACGCACCTTTTTGTTATTTCTGCGAATGTCGCGTTCTGGTGTGTATTCGACAATTCTGTTGCTTATTCGAGCTCCGAATGCTCTACGCGCCGAACCTTCTACGCCGATTGTTCCAGAAGCCCACGCGTGTATACATAAGGGACTCCGCGTGGCGAGCGGAGTAAGTCCCGGCCCAGCGCTCGGTCCCGCTGTTTCGTCGACAGCGCCGCCTTCAAGGCTAACCTTTTTCTATTTCGTTTTGAGCACGAGTTCGCCCCATTAAACGCTTAGTTTCTGCAACGATTCGCCGCCTCATCGTTTGTCATTCGTGGCAATGTGAGCCCTCACGAATATATAGATACAGATATATACACACGGAGGGTGTCCCAAATAGCTTGCACCAAATTGTACAAAAAAAACAACAACAACAAAGGAACACTCTGCGAGTGTGAAACCAACTCGATATTATTAGAAAGCGACTTGGGAAAGTGCACAATGTTTGTCAGTGCGCCTAGTTGATAAGGTAATTAACACTGATCAGCTAATGTTTTAATTATTCGTTTAAGAGCCGAGGTGTAAATTGGAAAGTTGTAGAGCGCACTGAGTAACGCCCAATTAAGGTGTTTCCTAGATGATACGCTTCGAGCGCTTCTTTTTATTAGCCTAAAAAAAAAGCCCGCGAAATATTACAAAAAAAACAACGAAAAAACGCGCCCGCACGTCGCGCTTACAGCGCTCTCAGACGTGCTCTGAAGGAACAACGACCACCTTATCACTGGCGCACTGTCCGAGACCGTGCTTCGTGTTTGGGTAGTCCCCGAAGATAAGCGCGAGCACCTGCTGCTGCAAAGCCAGCTGCGCACTGCCAGTTCGGAGCACGTGGACCGAAAGTTCGCGCTGCAGAACCCGCCCCTGCCCGTTTCGATCTGGATGGGCATCGTACCGGCGTGCGGTCGTGTATCGATATTGAACCCAGGCTATCGGTTGTACTGCACTGGCTAAATTCCTCATCTACAGCTCAGAGACCAGACACCCATTGGGACTGACTAACCAGCGGCAATATAAACATACACAACACAATTACAATTACACACGGATATACGGGGTGTTTTTTTTTTAAGCATAACAATTTTTTTATAAAAGCCATGAAAGCTAGAATAATGCGGTCTGCGCAGGTGAGTTATACGGCCAGGGGAACATAGTACAGGGGCTAATCGTAACGATCAGTCGGCTAATTAGTTTAAATTCGTTAATTAGCCTTTAATTAATAAAAATAGACATATAGTTCCAATTAGAAACTTGCTCAACGTCATCGAAAACCACTAAATCAGTAATTTTCAGAAAGATTTTGAGCGCGTGAGAAGCGTAGTAGTGAACTAAAATTACCACTCGCGGAGCAGGTACAAGGCTAGCGGCTGCGGTAAGACGCCCCCGCAATTTTTCTGTCTCTTATCTAGCCCCAGCCTTGTACCTGCTCCACGAGTGGTAACTTTAGTGAGCTACTACGCTTCTCAGGCGCTCAAAGTCTTTCTGAAAATTACTGATTTAGTGGTTTTTGATGACGCAGAGCAAGTTTCTAATTGGAACTATATGTCTATTTTCATTACTTAAAAAGTTAACGAATTTTAACTAATAAGCCGACTGATCGTTACGATTAGCCCCCTATACTATGTTCCCCTGGCCGTATAACTCACCTGCGTAGACCGCATTAATCTCGCTTTCATGGGCTTTTATAAAAAATACTGTTGAGCTTAAAAAAAAACACCCTGTAAATATATATATTTCTCGTTTCACTCCAACGCACCGAAGCGCGGCAAGAAGCCAACTCATCGGAGCTAACTAACCCGTCAGTACAAATTACGAACATCATAAATATTGTGAGACCTCTGAGTACTGTCAGCGTTTGACAAACATGTCAAATCGAGTAGCTCGTTATTTGAAGCGATAATAGAAAATTCTCAAAAATTCACACAAGCTACCGTAGTAAAGTGAAATTACGTTTTGGCGCAAGGTTGGCGCAAATTCATTGTATTTTGCCGAAATGTAGCAAAACGTAGCAGGGTAAGCACTTTGGCGTAGGTTGACGCAAATGGCGGAGCAGTTACATCATTGCACAGCTTAAAGACGCTAAAGCCGCTTCCTGTTTTCCCAGTCGCCCAACACTTGAGAAGATTCACTGCAAAGCTACGAGTGGTACGCCATTGGGAACCAGCATTGCAAAAGACCTCCACAGGTACAAATCGCAAACTTCATGGCGATCGTTAGCAGAGACGGAAAGCACGTGTTAAGGCCCGTTCACACACATGCGTCCTTAGCGACCGCAACGACTGGAACAACCGAAACGACCGTTGCAAGGGTCTGCAACCGTCAGTTGCCATAGTGACGGAGGGACGCACGCACGTGTCGTTCACGTCGCAAGGAGTTGGAGCGAGCCCAACTTTTTCCGCTGTGTTGGAAACAACCGCAACGACAGACCAATCACAGGTCGAGGAGAACTGGTCGCGCGCGTTGCATGCCGGTCGTGCCGGGCTCCTTCTATCTCCAAACATGGCGTCGGTGGTGATCGTCGACGTGGACGGCGTGGTGAAAGCTCATCGTTCCGCGTAAAAGCGCTATCCTTGACTGTGAATTTTCGTCGTGTGTCGCTATGATAACCCAGCACGTACTAGAAGGGAAGATCCACCTACTCGTGCGGCGATGTCGTGGCGGCACTCTCAAGAGAGCAGAAACGCCCGTGCCGTCGTGTTTGTTTACTCCGACTACAGTGCTGCTTTCTAAGCATTTGTGTCCTCGAACATCGCCCGGATTTCTTATTTGGCGCATTTCATGCGTGTGCTCAAGTTTAAGGTATTACTGGCGCGTACCGTATAAAGGATGCGAATTTTCACGCGTCTTCATCACCGGAGAAAAGTGATTAGTGTTAGCAATCCTGAACGCTCGCAACATCTATCTGGTCACAAAATCATATTTTTACGTTGCTATATCGCTGCTAAGATTACATCGTCTATTATAATCGTAAAAAAAGGCGTGTGGCGAGATTTGTACTATTGGCAGAGTCGTGTATTAGAGCCTTGATCATCCAAGACGGCGTGCTGCATCTTTTTCTTTTCTTTTTTTTTATCCACTGTACCCTGCAAGCCTATCGTGAAAAAAAAAAAAATAATATTAAAGCTTTAGGCTATAGAAAACTGTCTGTCTATATTCTGTTACGGCATTGAGTGGCAGTGCGCCCCCTGTTTAGAGGCACCGCTGAAACAGCTGACGGCGGCGTAGAAGCGGTCGCCGTGCTGACGACCCGCTGCGCTTGTTGCAGTGGCTGCAGGTGTGTGTACGCGCGGCGCAGAGCGGTCGTTCCGGTCGCTCTGGTTGCAACGTACGCAGTCGCATGCAACCGACGTGTGTGAACGAGCCTTTAAAGGGACGGTGCAACGATTCTTGTGCTTTGCGTAAATATCATTTAGAATGACTCCCTGGCGTTAATAACCTATGAAACACGTCTTAGTTTCGTAGCGTGAGCTACACTGGCCAATGTTGAGCAGTTTCACGTGGCTTCCAAAGAGCCGTGCTGCGCATGCGCGAGGAGCAGTGACGTCACACGGCACACAGCTGGCGCGCCGGAGCCGCCACCGCGCGCGCCTCGCCGGTCTGCGCATTCCAGAGGAGTGACGTCATAGCCGCGGCAGACGCATTGGCGCCGGCTCGTGCCCAGCTGTGCGCCTCCGCTACGCAGAAGCCAAGTCTGACGCTGCACCGGAGCCGCTTGATAGCGCCTCTCATCGCTCACGCTACGTATATCCTGGCATAGCCGAGCTAAGCCACTGCAATCTTTCTCTTCGCGCAATGGAAGTCGCATAAAGAAAATTAAAGAAAATTTAGCAGCTTTTTTCTCCTCAACTCTCAGTCAGAACAAGCGGCCACGTGACCTGGAGACGATCATATGCCGCCAATGTTTATCATACCCACGTGCTCGGGTTGGCAAAGCACAGGACACATGCTGAGACCTAGACATGGTTAGGGTTCGGATGTTGTCGTCATTGAAACAATTGTACGCGGGCCACTACCCGATAACTTCTCGAGCGATTAATTATCACGAGCCCAATCGAGTTCTCACGCAATGCTCGGGTCCAAATTATGAGCCACATTCAAATATTGTCACGGAGGGACTATAACAACATTTCTACCTCCAAACTACGTCATCACGTTTTGCGAAAGAGATTAAAAGAAAACGCTCCTATTTATTCTTGAAATTTCACCGAAACAAAAGGGCTTCTTGGTAAATGACGTTGTGTGCGAGTATACTTGGGTCCCACTTGTGCTAGTAGGCTCGTGTAAAGTGAAAAAAAAAAAACATTTGAACTGAATATCGTTGTACCGCCCCTTTAAGAACGCTTTCCTTGAACTAAGAAGAAAAGAATCACTTGAAAATCCTCAAGCAAGAGTTTCAAGAACACGCGAAGGCCAACGCCTAAAAAATATATATACAGTTTTAACCAAATGAAGCAGAGGGAAACCGAAACCTTCAAAGAGTTTCTCCTGGCCGCACGACTGCATGAAAAAAAAAGCCGGTTTTCTGAGCGGACCGATAAGCTACTAATGGGGAATTCCCTTGGTGGATATGGAACCATCCAAAAGCGCTCCCATGCTCGCGTTCGCACACTTGCTGGCCCAAGTAAACATTTAGAAAAACACTCCAAAACCCGCTTCAAATACGCCAAGGGAATCTTCTATAAGAGACCCCATTATCGTTGGCGTAACCATGACCTAACTAACAACAGGGTTATAAAAAGCTTACTGAGTGATACGACAGTCCGACGTTCAGAGAGCCGTGAAAACCCTAGCAGCTCAATGAGATATCAAACAAAAACGAAGTCTGTCGACGCTGTCATAAAGAGAACCAAAACGACACCTAAGAAACAAAAATGCCCTGGAGACAAAATACAAAGAAACAAATAGGTCGGGAAAATAAGAAGAGCATGCAGTTTTGTAGGGAAACTCAACAGGCCTAGAGAAAATGCCTCATACGGCAAATCCTATCATAAGCTCCAGAATATAGAACTGCCGCAATGTGCCTACCAAACAGAAACACAGCACAAAACAAAGTCCATGCCATCGACGACCAAAAGGACGAAGGAGAAGATATGTATGTGTCAGAGGGGGAGAGAGAGACAAGTGAGACAACGTGGCGAAAACTACAGTTTAAATTTAGAGTCAGTGTTGCGCCGAAGCTGGACAGTGGAGCACAATGTAACTTATTGCCAAAAAATGATCTATCTAAGCAATGGGACTAGATGTGTTTTCAATGCCTGTCAAAATAATTGACACGTACAGCAGTCCCAAGATTCAAGTGAATCTTGTGATTGCTTTGTGGGCAGCCAGCGAAGCTGAAATTTATATTGTGGATTCAGAGGTTACGCTAATGTTTGGTTAGTATGCATGTGAACTACTCAACTTTACGAAAAACGTGCAAAGAGTTCATGCGGCAAAAGATGAAGAAATACTTCAGCGTATCGGATGCCTAAGCGATTTCGAATGTGAGGCCGATATAAGAAACAAGCAAGCAGCTGTTTACATAGCAATCCATCACGAAGAGTCACCTACGCAATTCACGGAAGAAGTCAAAGAAAAGCTTGACTCCATTTTGCAGCGAAATGCTCCTGCTAATGCAACGAGAAAATATCAGAATTAGCTTTGACCTAGTAGAACTGATCAAGGTTCTGTAAAGACGAAACTACCCACTAAAACTCTAGAAAAAATTGTCGTTTATGTCAGAGGAGCCCAGAGGCTTACTCCGATAAACCTCAAGAAAGGGTTTCGGGAAATGAATATGCCAGAGCGCACAAACATATCTGGCTTTCTGCACCCTGTGGGTCACGTACTGCTCAAGAAAGTTCCATGTAGCATAGGAACGGCTCCACATAGGTCTTTCAGTAACTAATGCTGTCAACTCCATGGGCGATATTCCGGTTTATGGCGAAACAAGCGAGCTTCTGCAAGAATAGACAAGACAAGTCATGGCGGCCTTGAAAGAAACTCGGGCAAACCTTCACTAGTCGTCAAAATTCTTGACGATGAGTCCGCCGTCAAGTGTCTTGATTAAGAAATAACTACGGAAGAGTTCAAGACCGATCAAAGGTAGTCGCCATTGACCAGTTGGGTGAACCACGAAGCAAGACAGAGCTACATAGAATTCTAGGAATGGTGCGGTACCTCCAAACGCCTAATCTTTTACTCAAGAACATTAAGAAAGTACTTGACCAAAGACACGGAGCACCCATGGACGTATCAACAAAGCCAGGCACTCATCAAAATCAATAAAGCACTGAAAAGCACACCAACATTAGCATACTACAAAGTTAACAGTGCTATGGCCACCTCAGTTGGTGCAAGCTCCAGAGCCTTGGAAGTTGTTCTGCAAGAAGAAAAGCCTGTTGCCAACGCGTCACCTGCAGTGACTGAAGAGCAACGGAGCTACCCATAGATAATTAATAGGGCTCTGGAGATACTCTATGGCTGCCGGAAATTTTATTAATACATCGATGGGAAGCAGCTAACCATAAAGACAGACCGCAAGAAAATAGAGTATTTAAAAAAAGTCGCCGAGGAAAGTCTTTCCCCGCCTGCTAATACTCCTTTTCGATGTGCAACAGTACGCAACAACTATAGTCTACAAGAAGGGAACCAAACTCGCGATTGAAGATCTATTGAGAGAAAACTGCACCTGGAACAAATCAGCAGTTGCGTAACCAAAAGACACGCAAATTGTGGAAATTGTACTCAGACCAGCCGAAAAAAAAAACTTAAAAAAAGACGCAAGCCAAGAAAAAAGGCCTCCAGGAAGATATCCAAACCACGAAAGAATAATGGCCAAGCACCACAACAGAGCTCAGCGAAGCGAAAAAACTGTATTGATCATTCAGACTCGAGCTTGTACGAGTGGGGATTAAATCATGTCATTTCAAGTTCGAGATATCCACAGATACATTGTGTTGCGAACGAGCCGTGACAACAGCAAAAGACCTACTCGGAAAATGGTGTGTTAATGAAATTACCATGCAAATGGCTCTGCTCAGCTTGAGAAAAACGCCGAGATGTGAAGGACTAGACTCACCAGCACAGAGAGTTTAAGGCACAAGAACTCCAGTCCCCATGCATAACAAGCTACTCTATCCTGAAGTGATCATGAGAGTGTCGGATAAGTTACGTCACGAACACAAGCCGTAAAATACTTACGCAGACCAGCACACCAGTGAGGCTGCTACAATAACCCTTGATTATCGCGTTCGGGTTGAGAAAGTGACGAACCTTGAATTTAATGAACAGTCGTACACCTGTTAGAACAACCTCGTTCTGTCATCGTGCATACACCAAACGGACAGTATCGCCCAAATAAATTCTTAATTTTACCAACGAAGGTAGAACTGCACCCCAAATGCAACACTAGCATAGAGCCCCATGTGTGTAGCATCTACACAACCAAGCAAATATCTACACACGGAGTTATAACTCTACACTGACCAACTTCGGCCGCATGATTAAGTCAGTTGTCGAGTTATATTTCTAAAAAATAAAAAGAGATGTGAAGAAATCCAAATTGTGTTCGACACTAAGCCAAGCTATGACAGCCAAAAAGGTCCCTTGTAACAGCCCAGCATGACGTGTAGCCACTTTTATGTTGTATTACGGTACTTACGTTTATCATCAATAAACATTGTTTTCTGAACCCATTATCTGTTAGAAGTAATGCAATTTCTTCGAAACTACTTTTATTTCGCCTCTATCTCATTCCAATAGCGTGGGTCAGTTATATTTTCACATTCCATTGTGCTTTTCCATTCTCAGCCCCACCGTTGGGGATTCAGTATGCTGCGTTTTATGTCAAAATTCCACGGGGCGTTCTGGCGCGTGCCTGGATCATCTTTTCTTAAGCACACGTCTTCCACTTGGCGATTGGAATCAACACAATTACCCTTGCTCCTCCTTTTGGAGCGGTACTGACTGCAAGTCCGCGCGGGGGGTTCGCGGTGACCAAACCCACTCGGCCCAAATCGGCGGAACGGGTTATTATTATTGGGCTGGGAGCCGGCTCCTGAGACACACGGGACTTTCTTGCACGCTATAGATGCCGGTGGTCGTGATCTTACGGTTCACTGGCAAACATGCATGGCATCGGAGACAGACACCCCCAGGGGCGGAGAAGAATCATCGCACATGTGAAGTGTCATTTTTACCGTGATACTGCAGTCACATGTCGCGATAATCACCTGATCCCGGACGTCCTAGGAGAAAAGGCTCTTTCACTCGTGTGGCGACGTAGTTGCACCGGCTTGAAACAACAGAAAGCTCGAGAAGAACGGTTTCGCTGCAACCACTATCGCCCCCGGGCGCACTAGAAAGGCACCTGGGCGATGAAGAACTCTTTCGCATCAAAAAAGAAGCTTAAAAGAACCCCTCCCAGGAGTTTCACAAATAACCCTTTTAGGGGCTGCTTGATTGAACTTTTTAGGGCGCAAAATATGTGCAAGCCGAAGTACCCCTATGAGTTTTTTTACGACAAGATTTTTTTAAGAACGCGTGATTTTGTGCTAGTTTATCTAGTCGACACTGATGTTTTTAGCGTTTGCATGCCTTAAGCATCACACATTTCCTATTTTGCGTGTTTTTGCAAGTGCTAGCTATTACTTGTGCGTATTGTTGTTCAATTTGCTATTCGAGGAATATCATTTTCACCTTTATCTGTGAAATAAGTTGATTAGTTCTAACATTTCTCAACTCTTACTTCGTCTCTGTGATCTGGAAATTAGATCCTACTGTTTCAGTATTCAAACTAATGTTACATCTTGTATCTTTCTTGCCTAAAAACTATGCTCGGTCAAAATTGAAACAAGCAGCAACATATATCCCTAAAAGACGTTTATTGACTTTGATATTCCAGTACGCTTTGCCTTAGGTAAAATTTGAACTATCGGCAGAGCCTCGAGTGACATCACAAACAGTAGTTTAGAATTCTATTTCCCAGATGCATGGCTCATGTGAAATTCTTATTAACTTTTTTATGCCACGGCTAACTAATAAGTTAATATAATCAGTAACACCATATATCGAAGAATTCATTGTATCAATATTAATGTTGTCGACAAGAACAGTACGACTGTTATTGATATACACCTAAAAACTGTTCTAGGTTTATGTACTCATAGACTAAATACAGATCTGCATTTGGTGTTCCATATGTGGCACAATATGGCAAGTGACAGCTCTTGTGTAGACACTAAAATGACTAAAATTTCCGAATGGCTCCAGGAAACTTCTACGGGTGTGAATAACCGAGTGTTTCTAATAGAGACAAGTTAATTCCCAACACGTCTATCGACTCTTCACAAAATAAAGTGAAATAATTTAGCAGAACATAGGATGATGCTAAAAAGCTCCTACGTTTATCCCAGTTAGGAATAAGACATCTAATTTATTTACTTTATTCTTTAAATGAACAACTACCTCGTCCCAGTGTTTGAACAAGGCTTTAATGTTATTGTGAAGCAAATCTAACTTAATTTTTTTTCACCCCAATCCTTTTGAGTGGTATGGACTTGAACGTCTCATTCTTCAAATGACTGAAACGACGTTGCCATAACTAGGGATGTTTACCAAAACTGTAGTTGATTTCTACACCAATGGCACCCGTCTCCTCTTTCTCTGGGACAAATATTTTGCGTTTTTCACCCATACAAAGTTGTAGTTCTTTTCTTCAGCACAACTTTCAGTAATACACAAAAATAGTTTTGTGCGTTTTAATTTTGTTGAACCATTTGCGTACTGCCATTGATAGTTTGGTGAAATCTAGTCTAAACTCTCCTGAATTTCTATTGCGCCGTAACATTTCTCGCCTTTGTCTACTCTGTTTCATAAGATTTACCATTCTAACCCTCTTAGCGCATCTCCTCGTTCTGCCACAATTGTACATTTCATCCCGCAGCAAAGGTTGGCGTGCCTGTCCCGCACCGAATTGCACTTTGGTTACTTTACCTCGAAGACTTCGACCGACTGGAGCCAGATCCCCACCTCTATCGCCTCAATTATCGACACTGACTTGTTAAAAACTGTCATTTGTTATAATTAATATAACCATTTTAATATGTTTATTTTTTTGTTATTGCTCTAACCCAATCCTCCCTGTAATGCATTGGATTTGATGGAAAATAAATAAATAAACTGACAAGACACGAAAACATTTCCCTTTCTAAGTGTCGTGCGTTCCGTTATCCACGATCTTCGAAAGCCATGTTCTGTGAACCTTACAATAATAGGTGTGATTTTCACCTCCTCTGAGCCCAGCCTATGCATTGCTTCAGTGTTTTCAGTTGTCGCCCCAGAAAGCTCGTTTTCAGCCAGCTATTGAACTACAATGCTCATCAAGTTCTCATTTTCTCTTTGCTTCCATGTTTTTTTTTCGTCTTTTAAACTGCGAGATTCACCCACAACTGCCCTAAGCTCCCACATTTCCAACTCCTGTGAACAAATTTATTTTAACGTGCAACGTTTTTTGGCTAGGTTCTCAGCATTTAGTGAAGCCTGGTAAGTGAAGCCTGATTAGCGTGGCCACGAAGCTAGATGTTGATTGGTTAACGGGGAGGTCACGTGACCAGTGGGGTAGGCGAGGAGGAATGAGATAGGTGACGGCGAGCTCAATCGGATGTGCCAACACCTCCTAGATACGATAGCCTAAGTTCTGAATCTTCATGCGTCACTAAAGGAGACCACCATAGGCCAGAAATTGAGCACGACTACGGTATCAGTGTTCCGCTAATAGTCGTGTTCTCACTGATTGGCCACGACCACTAGCCGAACGCTGACGCCGTAGTCGTGTTCAATCTCCGGCCTATGGTGACCTTCTTTAGTGACGCAGGAAAGTATTGAGGTTTTCCTATGTAGGAAGTGTTGCCTGTGCGCAATGAGAGAGAGGAGCTCGAGAACATTGAAGGCTCTGGAATATCGCCAGGCTTATCAGTCCTGCATACGTGAAATTGAGAGTATCGCTAAATGTTTGTGATGCTAGAACGTTTAACGTATGCAACACAACTGCCTAGCAATTTGCCATAGCTTTTTTTCTTCAATTTCACAGGTCCTTTTTTTAGTCCTTCTGCTATGCTTGCCTGGTTATCAATATTCTGGATTTTATTATCAATTACTTTCATTATTGCTTTCCCTGATATTCTTTTATTTGTGTATATTTATACATCCTAAAGTTAGTCTACCTCCGCAATTTAGCCAGTGCAGGTACAACCACTAGCTTGGGGTCTTTAACGCGCACCACGTGGTAGTGATACACGACCGCATGCCGACACGATGCTCATCCAGATCGAAACGGGAAAGGGTGGGGATTGAACCCAGGATCCTGGGGTTCTTCAGCGCGAGCTTTCGCTCCACGGGCTCCGAGCTGGTGTGCGCAAGCCCACTCGGCCACCGATCCTCCCAGATATGATAGCCAACTCGTATTTTTGTGATAACTGCATTGTGTTTTGCTCATTCGGTCCTCGATTTTTCAACCGAGTCAATAGGGAATTTATAATAGCGTAAGCAAAAGCTTTTCGCACGCTAATAGCGAGAAATTGGCTAAAGCCAAGACGATCACAGTAAGAAAATAGCGGCTCCCAGGACCAAAGCTGCGGCTGCTTAGGCGGTCGTCATAAGCAACCTTAATAGGTGTGAGTGCGATGTCGGCGGCATCCTCACGACTGCGCTTTTCATTACAGGACGAAATTGCATACCTACTGGAGGTACACCTCACAAATTTTTTGAAAGACTCACCAAGGTAAGCAGCGGTCGCCGGCAACTTGCTGCTTGCGACGCGTGGACCTTTCTCGCCAAAGGTAAGGCGGGAACGGTGTGCGAAGGTCAGTAGACGAGACCTCTATTGCCGAAGCGACGCAAGCGGACACGACCGGTCGACCGCTCCCGTCGCATTCTGATTTTAAACAAATGTTAAACGTTACTTTAAACAAAAAAAAAAAAACATGTCTTGCATTTTCTCAAGTTGTGTACGTTATTCTAAAACTCCCTAATATGGCTCAGTAGCTACTAACTGATTTTTCATGCCCACGACGACGGTCAACTTGTTGGAGTCTGCCTCTACCTACTGCTCTGTGCTTTCGTTACTCATCTTGTCGTTCCCATGGTGTTCCTGGTGTGACGCAAACTGCCACTTGGAATGGACTGTGTATGTTGCACCCTTCCAATCGGCAGACTGTTCAGTGGTTCTCTGCGCACCTGAACACGTTCTGACATAATAAAAGTGTTCGCAGGCGCTCCACTTTAGATATAAAACATTGGCTGGTAGTTGAGTCGAGCATAAGATACATTCACTAATGCCATCATCAAGCGCCACACGACGAAAATGGGGCAGTCCAACAGAGTTAACGACCTATACAGGGTGTTACTCAAGACGCGGGAAAAATTGCTCCTGCGGAAAGATTGCATCGCGCAGAAAAAAGGTTACCGTCATATTGGTATCTGCCAAATGGTTTATAGAAAATAATAACGATCGTGTTAATTCGTTTATTAATTAATTTAAAGAAATTAGCTTTCTATTTTTAAATTTAAAGGCATGGCTTCTATTATAAACTTTTTGGATATTATCATAAAACACTAAATGAACTCATTTTTGGGAAGACATAAGTCTAAGATAGGTAGACCGTAGAACACTTTACAGCGTACCGAAGAAACTCCATTTGGAGGCGTTTCTGTACTACGTTTCACCTTACGATAGACCGCAACGGGCGCTACACAGCCACCGGAGCCACACTTCAAGAGAAAAGGTGGTCATAGGTGACCACCTTTGGGGTAATCAAAAGTTGCCACAGATGTAACGACACCTAAGGTAAATATGACGACCCCACACCTAGTTAAACAACCAGTTGCAAAATTGACTACCCTCAAAAACAAAATGGCGACCGGTAAGCGACGGGCGAGTTCCTCGGTAAGGCCTAGCGACGGGACGGCTTTTCGGCCGAATCAGAGAATAGAGCAGATGTACGCCTATTCGACGTCTTCCGAACGCCAGCAAACGCTCCAAACATCCGTGCCCAAACACCGGTACCGTACGTATGTCCAGTAAGGATGGCAGTATGTGTGCCAGAATCGCCGTGATTGACCTCTACAGCCCCTCGCTGGATTGGCTGTATTTTTACCACAGGCGTCGTTACGTGAAGAATGGGAATACCAACTTTATTGAAAACGACGTATGCCTCCCGTAAGCGACGACAAATCACCTACCACCTTTGTTGACACCGACAAGAAGCTTTCAGTTCGCACCAACGGTACCGCTATTTTTTTCGGTCGCTTCCTGTTGGTGCCTACCTTACCGACGCGGTAATCTATTCGTGCGCGTGTGTGCCTGCACTTCGCAACTCTTGGACACAGAACCAGCATTTAGGTAGCTGGGTAGCACAATTACTACGGCTCTTATTGAACTGAGAGTGAGGTAGGCCAAATGTTTGTAAATCGATAGATACATGACAGCTCAACGCTCAGCTACTTGAATCAGGCGGCAGCTTGCGCCACCCTAGAAAGTGTAGCAGTCACCGATAAGTGGCGCTAAAAAGAGGGAACTTTTTAATTCGGGAATTTTGAGGCTGCAAAATCATACACCAGCACATACAGCATACATCCACGGCACGAGCACCAACCACCATACCTAACACTGGTACAGGCGTATTGCCGCGCGCGTAACTGGCCAAGAAGGCAGCGCGCGCGCGGCCTAACGGTTATGGTGCCTGCATCCCACGCGAAAAGCCCGGGTCGCGATTCCTAAACGCGACGCATCTTATGTTCTTCCTGCAATTTAGATTTCTGGTAAATTCGAGAATCCTGTTGCTTGTTCGAGGTCCGAATGTTCTACGCGTCGAACATTCTACGCCGATTATTCCAGACGCTCACGCATGTTTGCATTCAGTTTTCGCCCCAGCGTTCGACTCTGCTGTCCCGCCGACTTCGACGCCCGCGACGCTCTGCTTTCTTATGTTCCCTTTTTATTTTCGGGCACAAGTTCGCCCCATTAAACGTTTAGTTTCTTCAATTATAATCGCCTCATCAATTGTCATTCGTGACAATATGCATGTCAGTCAGCACTACAACAACGCAGAAACAACTCCAACACAACAGCTCCGCGACTTTTTATTCTAACCACCAACCGAACCAATTTTCGGTCAATGTTTACTCTGTTGAGTACTAGATGATTACAAAGCGTATTTGTAAGTATTATTGGTATACACGTACTCAGTGGATTAAAAATGGCAGGATAGACACTTCCCTTAATCTAGCGCTTTGAATGGCAACATATGAAAATAATCCGCTTAAGTAACTCCAGATTCACGCAGTGATAAGCTTGCGAAAGCCATGTTGCCCCATGCTCGTTCCACGCGTGTAACAGCACAAGTTACAACAATCTCCACATTCCTAGACTGATTATTCTTAATTTTGTTCTGTTTAATTAGTTACTTTTTCTCTTAAAAACAGTGCTTGAGTATTGGCGACGTGCACGATCGAAAGCGTCGCTGTGGTCGGCCTTCCACGATTGGCCGAACGCTGACTATGACGTCAGAAAAGGATTTATCATCGACGGAAATAAGAGGAATGAAAGAACTTTAATTTTGACGGTGTTGGCAGTGTTCCTTTGAGAGCGCAATGATTTCAAGCTTCCACCACGCTATTTACAAACACCATCGAACTTGTTGTTTGCAAGGTAATGACGTCACAAGGGGGAACCATAGGAGGGCGCCACCAAAACATCTCGCCGCTAATAGGTGGCTGAGGCCGGTGCACGTGCAATTCATCTTTTCAGAGCAAGTCGGCACCATATGTGGTTTCTGCTATTTTTTCCTTTTTCTCACTACACTTCCTGCAAGACTCAGCACGTACCGTAAGTTAATTGTTGCGGGAAAGCGCTGGCGGCTCGCCCTCCTGTGTTGCGGAGTGACCGCTGAGTCTCCCTACTCGTTCCATCTTAAAAGTATCTAAATAAATACAAAGCACAAAAAATATATTGCGGTACAATTAATATATATATATATATTCTGAAGAAGAGAGGCCTCCTCTCGAAACGTCAATAAACCTTTCCCTGTTTTTGTTCAGTCCATGGATCTTTCTTGTGTATTTCAATAATCACCGGCCCACAAGCTTCAATCATCATATATATATATATATATATATATATATATATATGATAATTGAACCGTACTTGATCGAATGAATCAATGTCTTACGAAACTTCCGAAAGCTAAAATAAACGGCGAAGCCAGGATTTGAACTCTGGGCCCCCCAATGTACGGTCGGGCGTGCTGTCTGATATAGAAATTTATATTGGAAATATTTTTCTTTAAAAATAACTAAACCCTTTGAAACCACTCTGGAAATGGAATTCTAAAAATGAGTCTTTTTCCAGTGCTGGACTCTCAAACTATAATAATTATAATAATGTCGATAACCTGGTCGATTTTCGGTCCCAGTGTCCAATACGGCCAGATGCACAACTAGTGATTTTTCTTTTTTTTATAATATGCTTCACAATAAAATACGGCAAAGAGAATATTTTTACGTAATTTCCGCAAACACTCAAGTCAAACAAAGCGTAGCGGCGATCAGTAGTAGCCGTGGTAGATTGTCGAGGACCACGGGTTGCTGCTTGAGCTCTCCCAAAATATTTATTCCACCAATTTAAGCGAATCGCACCACACATATGATCTTGGCGGTGTAATAGGCAAACAATGCTGAAGCAGCATTGTCTTACGTATTACGGATGAAGAAGCAAATAATTTTTTGGCAGCATTATTTGCCCGGTCTGTGGGCGAACTAAAACCCACAAGAACCACCAAGAAAGGGAGGTATATATAAATAGAACCTTTGAGTGCCGCGGCCGGAGAGGAGATCGTCACAGAGTGGCACTGACTGCATTATGAATGAAAAAACGGTTAAGGTACAGGCGAGCTGGTGGATATTTACCATGTTGGAACTTAACCCGAGACTGGGGTAGAAACAGGAAACTTAAAAGTAGAAGGGACAGAGACAAGTGAAGAAGAGAACGTCTCAAACGCAGCTAAAATATTTATTTAGTCCCACATCCTTATATACTCACAACCACAAGGTCACGCAAACACTCAACATGCCCCTTTCAAAGGCACAACACACCAAAACAAAAAAAAAAGATAACAAGGCAATGGGACGCCCCCTCAAGCGCTACTACGAACAGGGGCAAACCCTCCACTTCTCCGGAAAGAAAAAATTTTCCCTTTTCCCTTTCCTTTCTTTTTCTCTTTATGTGTCACTGACACTACACCCACGAACCAACACAACCCAAAACTTGAGTACAAAGACCAACGATCTCCGCGAACACGAAAAGAACTGGGAAGAATATCTCCAAGCCGGAACAACAACCACAACAGACAGACACTGATGGACTCACTCTAAAAAGCGCAAAACCACTTCACCCTTCAAAAAGAAAAAAAAAAAACTGTTTACAGTTCTAAAAATGCTTTAGCATTGTTCCCCAACTGCAACGATGCCTGACTTATACAATTACCGATTGATTTAATCCAAATGGTTTCCTTACCAGTCTTTTACTGTCATTCACTTCTTTATGTATTATTTCCGTCTCTGACCACAAAGCAGTGCAATTGTTACATTCATTTATGTGCTTAGCTATTTCAGAATTAGTTGCGTTAATCCTTACATTTCTCTTGTGTTCTGTTAGTCTGTCATTAACACACCTCGAAGTTTGCCCTACATAAGCAAAGCCACACGTCATCGGAATTTCATACACTACACTGTTTTTGCAAGCAATCGATTTTTCACGGTGACCTTTCCTGCTCTCATGCACTTCAGTTTCAAAAGGAGTTAATCTATCTAACCTGAAATCAGAACTAAAAAAAAATTACACCATCTTCCCGAGGGGAACCATGGGGTGATGCGGAGCATCGTGTTGGTTCCGAGGAAAGAGTCAGTTGCGTGCTGACGTCGAGAGATGGCGCCACCGACTGCCCTAGCGTTACCCCCTACGCGAGCCTTCGTCGCGGCTCGCGGCAGAGAAACTTGGAACGCTCGCCGCTCGCCGTTTATTTTTTTTTCACACTTGAAGGAGAGGAGACTAGAGGAGGAGAGTTGCGCGTGCGCGCGCGGTGTGAGGAGAAGCGAACGCACGCGCAGTGCACGCAGCTGGTAGAGAGAGAGAGCGGAGAGAGTAACGCGCAGCTGTTGGAGAGAGGGAAGGAGGAGAGTTGCGCGTGCGTAGTTCGAGTGCCGACTACAACGCCGACGCCACGGGACATAGACCCGAGCAAGAGATGCTCCGCATCTAAAACTGTTTCCACTCCAAACTGCTTAGCACACGCCTTCAGGTAATGTGAAATTCCGTGAAAATACGGTATCACAGCCATCCGTCTTTTCGACGTGTCTTCTCTTTCCTATTTCTCCTTAGTGTGTACATCTACATTCCTTCTGGTGAACTCTTCTTCATACCCTGCCCCTCTTAGTCTCTTCCATTGACCTTCCCACGAATTTGTGATAAAATGTATGCATGATCGGTCAAGAGCATTTCTGATCAAAGACTTTACCACTCCCGCTTTCACCGTTTTCGAATGGCAGCTCCTTTTTGGCAGAACAGGTTTCGGGTTTTCCTTGCCGTACTCCCAGCAGAGACCTTTATCAGTGTGAATTCGCAGGTCCAAGAAATTTATTACTCCATTCTCCGGTTTCTCTACGGTGAAGCGTAGTTCAGGGGCTGCTGATCTTATCAAATGCTCGAGTCCGTTCAACAGGTCATCCCGGAAGGTGCACACAAAAATATCATCCACATAACGCCTCACAAAACACACGTCCTCTCCAAAACCTTGAATTCGATCAAACACAACAGAGTCCAACGAGTTCAGATACACCTCCGATAAAGCCGGTGCAACCGAGGACCCAATGCACACGCCTTCCTTCTGCACAAACTTTTTTCCTTTATACTCCACAACCGTAGACTGAAGATAATAATCCAGAATGACAAGAAAACTGTCTAGCGAAATGCCTGTTTGGGATTGAAACTGAACCAGATTCGATTCTAGCGCATCCTTCACCCTTGTCATCAATCTATTTTGGTTCAGTTGTATCAATGGTTTTTGGTTCAGTTTCAATCCCAAACAGGCATTTCGCTAGACAGTTTTCTTGTCATTCTGGATTATTATCTTCAGTCTACGGTTGTGGAGTATAAAGGAAAAAAGTTTGTGCAGAAGGAAGGCGTGTGCATTGGGTCCTCGGTTGCACCGGCTTTATCGGAGGTGTATCTGAACTCGTTGGACTCCGTTGTGTTTGATCGAATTCAAGGTTTTGGAGAGGACATGTGTTTTGTGAGGCGTTATGTGGATGATATTTTTGTGTGCACCTTCCGGGATGACCTGTTGAACGGACTCGAGCATTTGATAAGATCAGCAGCCCCTGAACTACGCTTCACCGAAGAGAAACCGGAGAATGGAGTATTACAATTCTTGGACCTGCAAATTCACACTGATAAAGGTCTCTGCTGGGAGTACGGCAAGGAAAACCCGAAACCTGTTCTGCCAAAAAAGAGCTGCCATTCGAAAACGGTGAAAGCGGGAGTGGTAAAGTCTTTGATCAGAAATGCTCTAGACCGATCATGCATACATTTTATCACAAATTCGTGGGAAGGTCAATGGAAGAGACTAAGAGGGGCAGGGTATGAAGAAGAGTTCATCAGAAGGAATGTAGATGTACACACTAAGGAGAAAAAGGAAAGAGAAGACACGTCGAAAAGACGGATGGCTGTGATCCCGTATTTTCACGGAATTTCACATTACCTGAAGGCGTGTGCTAAGCAGTTTGGAGTGGAAACAGTTTTTAGTTCTGATTTCAGGTTAGATAGATTAACTCCTTTTGAAACTGAAGTGCATGAGTGCAGGAAAGGTCACCGTGAAAAATCGATCGCTTGCAAAAACAGTGTAGTGTATGAAATTCCGATGGCGTGTGGCTTTGCTTATGTAGGGCAAACTTCGAGGTGTGTTAATGACAGACTAACAGAACACAAGAGAAATGTAAGGATTAACGCAACTAATTCTGAAATAGCTAAGCACATAAATGAATGTAACAATTGCACTGCTTTGTGGTCAGAGACGGAAATAATACATAAAGAAGTGAATGACAGTAAAAGACTGGTAAGGAAACCATTCGGATTAAATCAATCGGTAATTGTATAAGTCAGGCATCGTTGCAGTTGGGGAACAATGCTAAAGCATTTTTAAAACTGTAAACAGGTTTTTTTTTTTTTTTTGTAGGGTGAAGTGGTTTTGCGCTTTTTAGAGTGAGTCCATCAGTGTCTGTCTGTTGTGGTTGTTGTTCCGGCTTGGAGATATTCCCAGTTCTTTTCGTGTTCGCGGAGATCGTTGGTCTTTGTACTCAAGTTTTGGGTTGTGTTGGTTCGTGGGTGTAGTGTCAGTGACACATAAAGAGAAAAAGAAAGGAAAGGGAAAAGGGAAAATTTTTTCTTTCCGGAGAAGTGGAGGGTTTGCCCCTGTTCGTAGTAGTGCTTGAGGGGGCGTCCCATTGCCTTGTTATCTTTTTTTTGTGTGTTGTGCCTTTGAAAGGGGCATGTTGAGTGTTTGGGTGACCTTGTGGTTGTGAGTATATAAGGATGTGGGACTAAATAAATATTTTAGCTGCGTTTGAGATGTTCTCTTCTTCACTTGTCTCTGTCCCTTCTACTTTTAAGTTTCCTGTTTCTACCCCAGTCTCGGGTTAAGTTCCAACATGGTGCATTATGAAGGTGACTACCTGAGACTCCTCTGAACGCTGGGTTAGGTCCACATCACAATGATTGCGATATTCGTTTACACGCTTGCAGTGATTTCCCCACACCCACCCTAGGTGTGTGTGTGTGTGTGTGTGGGGGGGGGGGTGTACACCCTTCTTGTTTTTGAAGGCACCCCCTTAATTCGCAACGACTCCCCTATTCTCAATGGCCCCCATTAAATATTTAGACACCCCCCCCCCCTAATTTCAATTCCTGGGGAAACCCCTGCATGTTTGTGTGTCCCTAGTCTTGAGTAGTAACGCGCTGTAACTTCGTTACTTTTTGTAACGTTTAATCGTAACGCGTTATGTATTCAAAATGTACCTTGTGAGTGTAGTTTTATTAGTTTTGCTAAGTTCCGACGAGAGTCACGACGTAGCTTTCGGCGTTGTATTTTCACAGCTTCTTTGGCATGAAATGAAAACTAAGAAGGTTCTTGGAAAAAAAAAAAAACTAGTTAGAGGTGAATTTTAGAGTATATTTATCCCATGAATCTGGATATCAACTTCGTTTCACTCGAAGATGTAACTAAACGCGAGAAAACAGAAAAACCCTCCGACCAGTTGTTACGTTATAAAATAATTTTTCGGCCGCCAAGCCCGTGTTGCTCGTGTGGCCAGCGCGTGAAATTGCAAGCTTGCGAGGTATATTCCCCAGCACTGATACCAGTCATGACTCGGGACGTCTTTTTCTGACCTTCTTTAAAATGGCAAGAGTGCGCGTTCGTAGCTTTGATAGGCGCTAAAGATGCTCGAGAGCGGAGATTCCGCAAACACCTTGTATGACGCAACGCTCCCGGAAGGAGGGGCTTCAGCGGTACTTTGATAATTATTTTCTGCAGTCTCCGTCAACCAACTTGAAAAATAATCTCGATATTCGTGATCCTGGGGGTTCAAATTAAGACGATTTGGGTTTTTTTACGCAAATACAGAGCAGCTTCATCTTCCCGTTAAGATATCATCGATTGAGTACAATCTGTAGCCATTTCTCACACTTTTTAAATGATGTGTTCCAACAATTTGAGTGACATGCTCGTCTTCTGCCAACTTGCGCCCACTTTCCTTGCGCTTCCTGCAATAAACTTTAGGGGGGGGGGGGGGGCATTTTCTACTTTTTTTTGGTATGTTGCCTTACGAAAAGTAAGTCAAAAGTAACGTCCTTACTTTTTAGAAGTAACTGTAGCGGTAACAAATTACTTTTTCGGTGCGGTAACTGTAACTTCGCTTCATTTATCTTATAGTAAGTGTAACAAATTACTTCTTGAAAGTAACTTACCAAGACTGTGTGTCCCAGGCAGCTTAAACTGAAGAATAAAAGAGAAAAAATCGACAGCAACCGCTTCTTTCCGTCCGCTTCTCGGGTGTGCGAGCAACTTGGCACCGGTTGGGGTCCACCGAACCTGCGTATATCTGCGTTCTCTGGAGACCGCAAGAAAACCAGGACGACAGCTAACGCTCATGACAGGCATTCCCCTCTCCCGCGTTGATGCGTTGCTCCTGCGAACGTCCCTTTAAAAGGTCGTTCCGTTTAGTAGCGGCGTGTTCCTCGGAGGGACGTGGGCGACGTTCAAGGTAAACCAGTGCGCTCTTTGTATCCTTACTATTTCGTGAATGGGACTTCTCAGGAGAAGCGTCGAGGCTTATGAACCCGACATGTCAACCTTCTTTTAAAAAAATTATATATTCGTGTCCTTGGTGTGGAAAGTCAGTCCCTTGCTTACCGAATGTTTCGCTCTCATTAGAACACAGGCGCCTTTTCAACACCCAAACAAAGGGACGTATAGTACCGAATTCCTGACGTCGCCATACCGGAGCTGACGTCAGGCCGAACGCCGGTCACTACTGAACGCTGACGCAGCTCTCGTGACAAATCTCTGCCTCACGCTGGCTTTTTGTAGGAGTTGTAAACAAAAACAGGGCTACCGCCTTGCCATCTAGGAGGGTTGTGCTGCTCCATGAGTTGAGGCGCTGTCGAAGAAAGATACACAAATCCAGATGCGGAGAACTAAAAACGCAAGGGTGCGGCCCACTCTGTGTGCTCCTATAGTCATTCAAAGCTTACAGGACCCAGGGATTGACGAAGACCCAGCATGACCACCTTACTATTGCCCCCGCAGCCAATGAGATTGGGGTTTTTGGAGATACAAACACCGAAGAACGAATCACAAGGTAAGGAACGTAATGACACTAATAGGCAGCGCCCTGTTGTTGTTGTTGTTGTTGTTGTTGTTTTTAAGGGTTAGGACACGAGTTCTAAAACAGGTAAGTTACTCTTGATCTGAAAGGATCATAGGTCACAGTGTACACACCAACTGTCGCGGTTTTCAGAGCTCTAGTAATTACAATAATTATATTCTTATGTCACGCATTTCCATCTGCCGAAGGGCAGATTCCATTGCGTGACTTCACAAAATCAAAGCCAGTGAAAGAATTTTGGCGTGACCTGTCCAGAGTAGTGGCATTATATGGTGTCCACGAACTGCATGATTGTAATATCGTAGTCAAAGCTACCATGAAATATAATTCTGGGCTGTGATCAGTGATTTTAGATGGGGATTTTACTAATTGCGTACCGTTTAGTGGACCAAAGAAGAAAACTGGCACGCAAGTGTAGAAAGCCAAAAGCCTTTTTTTTTGGTACGAAATTTAAAAATATAGCGGACTATTTCTTGTCTCCTTTTCTTCGAAAGCTCTCCGCCTTTCTACTGTGATGCATCCGTGATTCCCAAGTACGTCAGCTGAACCCAGCTCATGGATATATAGACACAAAATGCGGAGAGGCGACGAAAAATTACGTGCCGAAGCTATTCAATGAGTTACACAAAAAAATCATTAGGATAAAATCTCATAAACCCTCAAAATGTGCACACAAAAAATTATATTAAAAAATACGAAAGGTAAAAAAAACGAACGTAGTAGGAAAAACTTATTTTAAGCTAACTTTTTAAAAACTTGCTTAGTGGATCAAAGTCTGTATCCATACAAACCGATATGATTCCACCAAATTCTTTGTATGTGCAGAAACCTGCAACACTAATTTCCAGGCTTTGGTAGCTGCGTGTGTAAAATATTACTAAAATAGTGTTTTTCTTTGTTTTGCTTATTTTGTCCTACACCCCAAACGTGTTCTCGTTACTAGTTTTCCCAGTATCGCCACTGCCGTGTTCCACGCACAAGTCTTCTTGGCCTATGTGAGAATTAAACATTAAAATGTAGAAAACACTCAATAAAATGTATTGTATTGTAATGTAATGTATTATATTGTATTACATTAGAATGTGAAGTGAAAGCCAAAAAACTTGATGTTTTCGCGATGCCAACTGCACAACTCAAGAGATGTGCATTGCAACGAAGCGCTCCTCAAGAATGAAAGCTAAATGTTTTATATAATTATGATATTGATATAAAATATATCAAAGTAGAATTACGATTGCCTAACGATTCTTAGATTTTGCGGTACTGCGAAATATGTGGTGACATATCTACTTAGAGGGGCGTGGTATATATGCTGTTGCAGAGTACACTGGACCACGCAGAGGACCTCCCCATTTTTCCTTCCTTTTGGTTTTAGGGGTACTTGTGCCCTATAAAACCACGATCTTCTGTCCAATAATTTTCAGTTGTGTTTGAGATTTCGTCTTTTGTCGTCCTTCCTTCCCCCCTGTCTCATGGTTTTGTCTCAAATGTAAACGCTTTCAGGGACGAGTAAAAAACTGCGACCATGTAGGAGTTGTGTCACATTGTGCTTTTTATGGGCAGTTTGTTGCTCATGCCATCGCCTATTAGCCTATGATACATGTCATGTGCCTCTAAGCTCAGTATATACCTAATCTTCATTTTCACAGCTTTCACCCACTTCCCTCTTTCAATAAACGGGTGGATACTGCATTTCTCCTGATAGTTGCTGACTACATTGTTGAAAATAGAGAGAAAATTCTTATGGTATCCCTAACCTCACCTGTGTTAAGTGGTTAGGGAATCATTAAATACCAGAAGATGATACAGAAACTAATACCTGTTGGTTTAGAGACAAGCACAACTCCAGCAATATGGCAAACACAAGAGGAAACCAAAGTAAACACTGACAATGTATACATTCTAGTGCTCCATCTCTTTTGACGTTTGCTTTTCCTTTGAGTTTCCTATTTGCAAATATGAGACAACTATCCCAACTTGTGCTTCCGGTGTGGCAGTTACAAAATAATTTAGAACCACTATAAATCTTGGTGTTCAATTTATGCAAGCCTTTTTCAAGGTCAGGGACTGTGACAAAAGAGCAAATCTAAGACCACACTACTTGCACGAAAGAATTCTAAGAGACTAGTAATATAGAAACTGCACCTTAATTAATACATGATTACTGTTAAAGTGCACACCCACAAGGTAGCATTGAAATAAATAAAGGAAATAAAGGTAAAGGTGGCTTTCTACAAAGCAGAGAGAATTCGCGGTATCATTTGTCAACAAGGAAACATGTCAAAGGGTGGGGCTACTCATGATGCCCAATCAGCATTTTGAAACCCTGCCGAGAAGCACTTGGGCTCATGGGAAACACACAGTTGACAAGAATGGCTTTAGATGCTCTTATCATATAGCAGGCAAGGCAATTACTCGGTTGGCACAGCTTGTTAAACACGTAAATGCCTTGCCAGCTCCAGATCCACAGGGAGTTTGGTTTCGACCTGTTCAAGAATCATGTTATGAAGAACTACTATGGCCACAATGCCAAAATGCGCAGTGTTTAGCCCTTGGACTGAACTTGGGATCAGGAAAAGGGCATATCCGTACATCCTACTGCCGTTTTATATGGTGGGTAAGGCTATGTGCGGCTCCTGTCAGAGAAACAGCAACTAAAGCATTCAAATGGGTGTGCATTGTTCAGTCTTGTACACGTTACTAAAAAAAGTAAGCGATTACAATTACTATTACTCTAGGGTAAAAATAATTCGATTAGATTACTTGATTACTCGACAGCAAAAGTAATTGGACATTACTTTAAGAAGTAACCGTTACTTTTCCGATTAATTTATTGTGTGAAGACTTACATCTTTAGCGCTCATAAGAATGAACTACTTCCAACCTATATTTCACATTTTCACAATATTGAAGAAGAAAAAACGGGTTCCCTCTACAAGCATCAGCCATCTCTGTGCGCTGCATCATGGGATCATCAATTTTTCTAGCTGCAAAATTTCTAGCAGTGTCGCAATCGCTATTTTACCCGAAACATATCCACTGGTTCCTGATGAATAGAAACTTAGAGTGCTTCTTGGAATCTCTGGTTCCAAATAAAAGGTATTTTGTTTTCTTGCACTATATATTATCTTGTACTGGCAACCAGGAGGCCCTTACACTCTTTCGCACACACACACGCTTCTCCAGATATTATTCACATGTGGATAAACTCGCATGTTATACAAAAGAGCAGCAGCTCCGGGATTTGAAACGGATCATGTGTAGTATCTATTAGCGGAAGAGATCGCCCCGACCACTTCTCAACTCGAAACCTTGCTTGTCACAAAGACCACGTAGGGAAATACGGGATCTTGACGTGTATTTAAACTGACTTTGTTATATTTTGCATCCGCTTTAGACATTCTTCGGTTCTGGTTCTCCTACGGGCTGCGAGTAGGTACCGTAACCAGGATTGTTTTTGTTTATTTCTGTGTGTATGTGCGCGTGAGGGGGCTAGTTTGAACGAAGGACTTACAAAGTTACATTCTGCTCCATCAAACTTCGCCCTGAATGGCCTTTGTGACGCACTGGGGCTTTCCTGGGGCTTCCCACTCCCAGTTCGTCCCAGCTCGAAAAAAAAAAACGGACATTCCATAGGAACTGTACATACAAAGGGGTTGACCTCGTTTCCTACAGCTCCGCAAAAATCGCTTTTTTTCGTTCGAAGAAAGAAGCAAACTTTATTTTTGTCATTTCAGAAAAAAAAATGTGTGTGCGGGGGGGGGGGGGGGGCGGGGGGCGTGGAAAAATAGTAACGGTTAGAAGTAATTTTCATTACTTCAAAAATTAATCACATTACTCTTGTGATTACTGCCTAATAAAAGTAATCAGCTGATTACAAAATTACTCCAAAAAGTAATCGATTACAAGTAATTTGATTACTTGTAATGCGTACGGTACAAGTCTGGCATTGTTGAAGCAATTTCAGGCAATACCTGAATACTTGTGATAGCCATAGCATGCAGCTGCTCATGGAGGGTCTGAAACCACCAGCATGGAGATGCAAATATCAGTCCTTTTTTACCTTATTTTGGTAATTGTCTCTGGTGCAGCAACTAGTATCGTGATGTCGTGTGACGCAGCGAAGCCGGCGTCACAGGACATCACTTTTCCTGGAAAATGAAAATTTTCCAGGAAAAGACTGCTCTCCTAAGACCTTATCCTTTTCAACATGTCTTGAAGCGTATTTGCTGAAAACAATGCTCCCATCCACTGACCTGGCCAACGTGCCAGAATGCTTTGCATGATCAGCTGGTGGCTCAATATTTCATGCACATTGATAGTGTAGTCGCTTCCATACTGAAAATGAGCTCGACACGGTCTACTGTTGATAATTGCTTAGGAATGTGTGCGCAGCGTACTACACAAATGACGCCTTCAGATCTATTGAAATATTTTGTTTACTTGATATATACTGGTCAAAGTATTTGGTAATAGAACTACTCCATTTTTCGTGTGGAACCAGCTGAAGATCGCAAGATGGTTTCCCCCGAAATGAATGACCAACTAGCTCAGCTCATTCCCCTTGTATATTTTGTTTTGATCGCGGGGAAAGACTACCCATGCAAAAAGGGCAATGCCGCTATTGACTCCCGTGATGATCATATAGGCTGAGAATTTATGAACACCCAAAGGTCACTCAGAACTGTTTATTTGATTCTTGTTGACAGGAAACAACCAGAAGTTTGATCGCACGTGATAAGAGGCAAATCCGGAGTTCACTAAGTGTGATTCTTAAGCATGGTTCCTGGTGCAAGATAGAATGCACCAAGCATTCGTGAGGCACAATACGGCACTCCCATCCAGTGCTTCGGTTGAAGGGGTGTTCAGAGTGGAAATCGACATCTTCACGAAGAAATGAGGCACGATGGCTGAGGAGACTTTGGGGAGCCAGCTGTTGCTCAAGATATTCAAGGTCAATAATTGTGACTGGCGGCAATGATAAACCAATAAACGCTCGATGAACCCTCTCTCATTCTATTATATTTTTTTACACGAGGACAGTAATGTTGGAAGTAATGCCACAAAATTGATGGATTCTTTTTTGATGTAACGGTCACTTACTTTTATGAAATGATAATTGTAATTGTAATTAATTACAATTTAGCCCAAGTAATTGTAAATGTACTTCTTTACTTTCTTTTAGTAATGTGTACCAGGCTGTGTGTAGGTCACTGGAGTCGCAAATAGTCTGCCGAAAGGAAAGATTCCGACAACATAAGCGGTGCCGTAAACTCCATCAACTCGAAATGCAGGAAGCAAACGAAGAAACCTAGAGCCAAAGCAGCTCAAGCGCTGAGAGAGCCTAGTCTCGCAGTGAATGCAAGAGTCGGTTGGAGTTTCGCTGCCGCGGCGCCAGGGACGCTTGCAGATACATGTATGATATATGGGGAGTCAAGGCGGACTACATTACCGATCTTCCAAACATGGCGGCCGTCCTGAATGGGTGGACCCCAGGGTCCCGCGATTCCGTCACATTTATCCCGAAAACTAACGAGTTGTTTACATAAATTGTTTACATATTGTGATATTAAAGGGCTTCAGTGACGTGGATATCTCATATTCTAGATTTTGCCTGTCTTAACCCCTTTACGCTGCCAGTGATTTTATTTGAATTAACCTTCCAGCGTGTGACACTGCGCTTTTGAAACTGTTCTATGCTTGTAGTGTAGGCCTCGCTCCGACTTACGGTGAAAGAAGGTATACAGAATGTTTTTGTTTAGAAAATCCAGATTGAAAAGAAAAGAAAACAATTTGTTCTGGTTTTTGTGGCTAAGTTGGTGGCCCTGGGAGACCACTTGAGAGCAGTATATAATAACTTGCTAGATAGCTAATTCACTCAATTTTTTTTCATTGACCTTCTCAATCTTAATTTGTTGGGGGCATAACGTAGTTACATAATTCACGCTCGACCTCATTATCTTTTCCTGATTCAAACTTTTAATTAAACATTCGTACTGGACGTTACGGGGGGATATGCACAGCTTCGAAAACCAAACGAACTATACTTCGATTCAGCTTGTGCTGAACCGCAGCGGAAGGCTAGGGGAGTGAAACGGCACTGAAAAAGCATTCTTACGCATCGCAGAGTAGTGCATCAAAGACTTTGATAGTACAAGGCGCGTATACTTTGTCCTTAGCGTAATGTTCGTGTATTGTACCAGTGATACATAATCTATGTTGTAATGAGGCTCTCAAACGTGATATTTAATATAATATGTAGCATGTTTTGAGGAATTAGACTTCTGGTTGGCAATGCTGTCGTTGCCGTCACGTTCGTCTATTCAACATTCATGGCACTATGACCGATGTGACGTATTGCAAAGAAAGATTTCCTCCAAATGTAGCTTCCTATTCAAAAGTCATTATGTACAAACAAAACCTGAGTTCGATATTTATTGGAAGTAATAGTTTGAACTTTAAAATGGACTTGCTGTTTGTTTAAAATGTCACGTGAAAAATGTAACTGCGCTCTCACTTTTGTCAGCCCGTAATGGCCGCGGTATCAGCAGGCGCGTCTCCCCCGGGGGCTCCTTTGTTCCCTTCGCCAGCTCGCTTCCAGACAGATTTCTGAAGAAAACAAAATTCGAATTCGGAAGACAAGCGCGGTAAATTGTGCTCAACGTGCACTACCAACTTCGTTCTGAGTCACCGAGCGAGTCGTATAGAGCGATCGTTCAAAGAACGTCTGAGATGTAGTGAATGGTGAAGTGCCACTGGCAGCATGTCTGGTGTCGCTGGAAAAGGACGCTTATTCGTCAGTGCCGCATGTCTATATTGGCGTTGCGAAAAGGACAGAAACAGTTTTGTTCCGCCGCGCATGCTTCGTCAGTCACCTCCCTACAACTCTCTGTCGTCGTCGACATCGGCACTTTCAAATCCTACACATGAGCCCCGGTCTGCGAGTTCATGCTGGCGAGACATTTCACAAGTATGTAAGGTTGGAGTGGACGTTCCATTCTTCACGTCCACCTAATCCGTTGTGTGACGGAAACATCTCCAATTTTCCGTGTGGCACAAGATGTGAAGCGAAGAGTTTCTGCGGAGCTTGCTTCCGCTCGACGTAAAGGACCTCCGTGATAGCAGTGCCATCCCACCGATCTCACTCGCAAACCTGAGACTGCAGATTAAATCGAACAAAGCATAGACACTTTCAGGCAGCTGTGCATGGGCGCGGCCATAACCGACATTCTGGTTTTGTTTACCCTTATTCCGTTCGCTTCACTTCCTCACTACCACAGCAGGACAGATTATTGCCACTTTGCTACTGTGTCCTTCTCCCCAGCGCTGGCCTTTGTGGAGGCTCGTCAACGCCCGTTTCAGTGGCTCGGCATCTCGGTGAGACAAGAGAAGGTCGGCAATGGCGGCTCAATCTGGCGCGCGTTCAAAGCACCTATACCAAGTCTGAATTTACTCGAACACAGCAGACAAAAAGCGTTTCATCCGCAACGCGTCCACGCCGGACTTGCAACCAGCGCCATTTTAACTCGCGCACTGATACGTATACACGCCCGGAGAGCCGGGTGACGTCACTTGAAAACTGGCGCTTGACTGACTGTGGAGGCCCTTAGCCTTCCACTGCGGTTCCAAACACAAAATGAAACGAAGTATAGTGAAGCGCGTTCGTGACGTCGATCCTTTCATCTTGCGTGGTCCTGCTTCAGCTCCACGACCCACGTGTTCACGCAGCAGGTGGCGTGACCACTTAAGACGCCAGCTAATACCACCTGTAAAAGACAAAACCTCCCCCTCCCCTCCCACCCCGAGCGTCATCACTAGAGAATCCACGCAGCGAGCTCGCGTCAGCATCGTCGCCAGCGCGTCCTGCAGCGTCTCCCAACGTCCTTCAGCGTCTCACAAGACCAATTCCATCTACCGCATCACGGCGATTCGCGTCAAGCTTCAGCGTTTTTGTCTTTTCTTATGGGTCGGGATTCGATAATCGATGACGGTCATCCGCAGGCCGTGCATTTTCTTAGGTACTACGACACCAGCACGAAGCGGAGGGATCAACGTCACGAGCACACTTTGCCTGTTAGTTTAGGCTTTGGAGCCGTGTACTACAAGGATCACATTTCTCGCCCCACAGCAGCACCCTCTACGAATTTCTTAAATAGAAATTTCACGTCATTGCTAGATTATGATGAGATTGAGCGTCAATTCTTCAAAGGCACATTGTGCCCCCTAACTAATTAACAAATATCGCCTTTTTCCAGTGGCCCTCACGGTAACGAACTTAGCTGCAGGGCTTAAAAAAACCCTAATGTAAGTTCCTTCCGCGGTTTCATTGTTTGGTTATGACAAGAAACTAAAACGTTTTTGCGAATGTTAGTTTTTTTTTTTTTAATTATCTTAATAATATCCGTTTTCAAACAGCAAATTACTAACTGTTAATGTTTGAAACAGTGTTAAAAGTGTAAAATAACATCGGTGGTAAGCAGCATTTTGCCTGCCGTGTGAGAGCAGCCCCTTTACCGGAGTAGCCGGAAAGAATATTTATTAAAAAGGAACATTAAGGCGTCGTCTAACAGGCATATTGCCCTTTAAAATATTTTCAGAATTAGCTTCTTTAAAAAGTCGGCAAATTAGCGCACACCGACAGGTACGCGCAAAATCAAAATTGCGAGCTGACTCCCTGATTCATTTAAAAAACGTTTGTTCTGAAGGCCTTTTAAACGGTCTTGCGTAGTAACTGCAGCTTGCGCGCTACTGTAACTTTGTTGAATTTTGGTAACTTTCAGCAATAACTTCTTCCTTTTTTTCTCAAAATGTAGGTTCCAACTGTAGCGTCTTTACTTTATTAAAGTAACGATAAAAGTAACGACGTTACTTTTATTGTTATTTTACAGCAAGCGAGAAACGCAAGCATGCCGCACTGCGTTCTGAAAACTCAAATCTATAAACCGGCGGTGCGAGTATCTCTGTGTTTGCAACGGGTCCCCCTATTTCTTAGGGACCCCTAAGCGTTGGGGACACCTATTCCAAAACTTCCTAATGCTAAAAACGCCATAAGCCCCTAGCGGGCGTGTTCAATATTTATTTTTCACAGTATCCAGTGAATCAAAGCAATGACGAATAGCTCCCACATCAAAGTATTTGCCTCAAAATAAAAGAGAGCACGTGATGAGGATGGATGGCTCAAAACACGCGGACAAAGAAAGCATAAACGGGCACTGTTGTACTTGCGACGAAAGTTCAATACTGAGCTGAAGAGTGAATAAACTTTATTGTAGCGACATGTGACAAACCCGCGGGTGGAGCCCCCATACGTGGCGGCGACCGCCTTGGCGCGGTCCACCAGCGATTGCTGGCCAGTGGCCGTGTCATCGGTCAGCCCCTCCTCCCAGGAGGTGGGGGCGGGATTGGGTATGGGTGGGATGGTGGGAATAAGCTGGCACTGCCAGACCATGTGAATAAGGTTGGGACGGTCGCCGCAGTGCGGGCACTGAGGTGGGCTGAGTGGCGGGTAGAGGTAAGAGTGGAAGAGGGGAGTCGGGAAAGTGTTAGTTTGCAGTTGTCGCCACAGGACGGCGTCTCTGCGAGTTAGGAGAGGGGTGAGGAGGAGGATAATGTTGTCGAGCGAGACATAGCTCTGCAAGGTGAGTGCTGTAGGAGAACGGGGCTGGTTGGATGCTGACAAAGTCTTCCCCAGGCGCCCGGTGTGAGAGGTCTCGGGCGAGCGCATGAGCGCGCTCATTACCGGGGACGGCTGCGTGCCCAGGCACCCAGACCAGCCGGAAATTGTGGGAGCTGGAGGATAGGAACGGGTCGAGTGAAGATGCAGTGGAAGGATGTAGGGTGTTATATAGAAAGTGCCGACAGGCCGTCTGCGAATCAGTGAGAATGTGAATGGGGATGGAGGAGGAAAGAAAGGAGGTGGAAAGGATCGCCCTGGCGACCGCTCGTTCTTCCAGGATGGAAACGTCGGTAAGACCACGCTCAGTAGCCGCGTAGACTGTCCTGAGATCAGAGTCAACGACGACCGTAATACCCCTGCGCGCACCCTGTGGGCTGGCGTCCGTAAAGAGGGCACGAACGGTATCGCAGCCTACTGGAGACGCCCGTCGGAGGTAGCGCGAGCGATGGTCGCGCCGAGCCGAGGGACGAGTAGGGTTCATATAACGGGGGATGGAAGCCACAGTGAGTCTGGCACGCGCAGCGGGGGAGAGACGCTCTGCTGCGAGGGAAGCGGGACAGGGTGGAAAACCAGGGGTGGCAAGTAGTGCCTGTCCCTGAGCCGTGCAGCGCAAGCGCGTCAACCGGGTGGCCCGATGAGCTTCAGTGAGCTCCTCCAGAGTGTTGGTAACCCCAAGCCTCTCGAGGCAAACGGTGGCTGTGTGAACGGGGAGGCCGAGCGCAAGTTTCTGCGCCTTCCGCAGCAATACAGACATACGAGTGTGTTCGGTCTGGGTGAAATTGTGGTAAGGAAGGTGGTAAGTTAAGCGAGTGTGTATGAAGGCCTGGACAAGGCGTAGGGCATCCGCCTCTTAAGACCATGTCGACGATTTGAGACGCGGAAAAGCATGTGCATAATTTGGTTGCACTGGGTGGTGAGTTGATGGAGGGTTTGAGTTGCTTTAGCGTTGGATTGTAACACAAAGCCAAGCACCCGTATGGCCGATTTACGCGGGACGGGTTTGTTGTCTAATGTGATGGTAATGGGGAGGTCGGCTGAAGAGTTCAACGTCATAAAAAGAAACATTTTTATTTTTCATTTTGATATCAAGACGTCTATGTCGGCGCTCAGCAAGAAGGATATTCAAGGTTTTATTTCCTAGAACCGACACACAGCAACACGAACAGTAGGATACATAAAATCCCGTTGAATCCGCAGATTGTCGCCCACGGAGTTGTTCGAAATTTTAATAAATCTGAACGATTAAAACAAAAATTAGGGTGTGTGTATGTTTTTACAGCCTAAAACTTAGTCTGCCTCAACGGGCGACTTGTCTCTGCAGTGGATGAGGAATTTAGCCATTGCAGTACAAACCGCTAGCCTTGGGTCTTTAACATGCACCACGAAGTAGTGATATAGGACCGCACCCCGGTACGATGCTCATCCAGATCGAAACGGGGCAGGGGTGGGGATATAACCCAGGATCCCTGGGTTCTGCAGCGCAAACATTCGCTCCACGTGCTCCAAGCTGGTGTGCGCTAGCCCACTCGTCCACCAATCCCCCAACTGATATTTTTTGTGATAACTGCATAGTGTATTGCTCATTCGTTCCTCGATGTTTCGATCGAATCAATAGGGAATTTAAAAGAGCGTAAGCAAAAGCTTTTTGTACGCCATTGGAGAGAAGTCGGTTAAAGCCAAGACGATCACAGTGATCTCAGCGACAGTTTCAAATCAAGTTCATTATGGCGTCCCGGACTGGTCGGGCAAATTAAAGTCTACAATTCTAACGTCCGTGTTTGCATGGCCATACATCTGTGCTCCCTAGTCACCCACAAATATTAAAAAAAAAAAAAACTTATAATCATACCGTTTTAGCCTTATCACTGCAGACGAAACACCCTGAAGCTCCAATGCCTCGATGGCCGGAATTAGTGTCCCTTGTGTCCAGAACTACCATGGACCATCGACTCGCCTTCCCATGGAGTCCAAGAGAAAATCACATAACCCCGGAAACCCTCCGCACGCTGTCGTCCTTTCTCTACACGCGCATCGACTGCGAAACTTTTCTCCAGCGAGTTATCATCATCCGTTCTCGGAGGAAGGAGCCCGTCCCATAAAAGATGTGCGCCTGCAGGCAGCAAGAGCTGCAAGGAGGCGATATCGAGTGGCAGCTTGGTTACACCATGCACGCTTCGCTTTTCCCTTCTTGTTCTTTGTTTCTTCTTCTTCGTGTGACGCTGATTGCAGCGTCGTCGTCGTCATTTTTTCTTCGCCACGCACGAGCCGTATCATGGGAGAACAATCCTCGGTCGCCGCTGCGGCCGTGCTCGCAACCGGTTGGTTCCCGGAGGAAAATTTCTGCGGCCGTGGCATTGAACCGACCGCGGGCTACTCGGATCCTGCCGACCCTCATCATCGTCCGATTGCCTGCCTGCTGCGCCTCGGGGAAACGAGCTACCACTTTCTCGTGACGTTCCGTTAACTGCGCCGCGGCAGGCCTTCCCTTGCGCTCGCTCGGGCAAAGGGAGTCATCGGCAGCCGGTCAGATAAGGAGAAAGTGCTTCCTGGACGACGACAGCCGGAGTTGAACGGCCCGATGGAGCGCCGGTGTCGACGCACCAGTCGGCATTCCCTCCCGGAACTGGCATGACCCAGTCCCTGGGCTGCGCGGTGACCGCTGGCGACTCGGGCGGGAGTCGCCCCCGAACGTGACTCCGCCGTGAAGCAGGCTCGCCCGCTGCCCTCGTCGGTAGTCTGGTTTGCCGCTGTCACTGTGTCGATCACTGTGCTTTGGACTGCAAGTGTCGGACAGATCTTAGGAGAGCTTTCTGGGTCCTTCGCCACATGGGTCGCGCCTGTGCTTCGGACGGGCCCCATTGGTGTTAAATTAATTTTTGTCGAACTGGAAATAACCTTAGATGAACGAACGGGCCGCTCGCACAAGGGCTGTTCGCTTTCTGCTCATGCGTTCAATTTGGTTTGCAGTTAAGCACTTGAGAACATTTTCAGTTGATGTCCGTTTTAGGTGTTTCCTAGCCTTGAGGGTGGCTACAGTGCGATTTTATGACGATAAGTTATTTTAACTTTCTGGTGACACCAATTGCCACAACATGTAATTAAAGGTATACGGCTCAAAGACAGGCAGCCCGTGAGATACTAACCATAGTCTTGTACTTACACCCGTCTTATGCATGTGTTGCTCGCAGCTCTGCATCGAATTTCGCTCTTCTCTACCCTGCCACTATAGTTCCACCAAATTCATTTGTTAAACCTATCTTCCAGAAATTAACTGCGTACAACTGGCTACACAACCCCATTACCCCATTACGCAGTTACTGCAAACCCTAGTAATAATTCTGGTAGCTCCGCTGTTCTTCTCTAAATCGCATAACTAGTTTACAAGGATGATTGTAGTTACATTCTCGTTTGTTGCATTTGTTTATTTAAGCTTTATTCATACTTGTGTCTTGATATCTTCTATTACGCTCGTACAACCCTCAAGGGAAACTAAATTATGATTATTACGAGACAAAAGCGGAGAGATTATCCTGGACCAATTAGCGTGCATACTTCATTCCCAGGGCACTGCCTTGCTGCACAAATTACAGAACATAATGACAAAAGCCCCGAGGCTGGCGTGAAATGAATAGAGAAGTGGACAGGAAGCTTCCTGTACGTGTTTTGTGTGTGTGCATTGGTCTTCTCTTGCCCCAGCCTCAGGGGCTACGTCTACCGACACAACAGCCAATTAGGCACAGTCAATGCATTCGGATTTTCGGCCATAAAGAAACTACCGTAGCTTTCGATACCCCATAAGGACTAACTAACCCCGTCTGGGAGCAAAGCACGTGATAAGAGAGGCCCAAACGCAGCTTGAAAACATTCACTTAGTAGGCGAATTCCACAGTTGTAAGCACGTCCGACGAACGTTGTGCGAACGCGTCTCGGCAACGTTCTCGTGGTACTTCCGACCAGAGTCAACTAGGAGAGTTCGCCAAACTTTTGTAGACACTGCAGGCACTCCGGCAACCGGGAAGTGGGATGTTCTTTTCGTCATATTATGCTGTTGACATCTAACAAGCCACCACCGTCTCTCAATAGGACAACAGGACAGGTTCCGGTATCGCGTCGTCGACTTGTTCCAGCGGGCCACAGGCTCCGCCCATTGACCAAACTATCGATAAAAACGGCTCTGTTCCTGACAGGCAACCCGTGGCACTCCCGGTCCATTGGTTACTCCAGAGGAGCTCGCCGTCGTCGCACGTTTGCGCGTCTCTGGAGTATGTGGACGGACGTCGAAGTGCGCCAGAGACGGGGCCCGCTGAACGGCGCAGTCAGCTGGACATCCTTCTGGTCAGCGTGGCAGCCTCGGCTCGCGGATCTATGAAAGCCAGCAGTGAAACCAGTTCCCGCCAGCTCGGTCACGGGTCAACGACACAATGCCGCGTCCTTGACAAAGCTGGACCAAGCGGACCACGCGGCAGTCTGCATGGGCGGTGCGCAAGCGTCGCTGGGACCTGGACTGCTCCGGGGTTGCAGAGATGGATGACAGGCTGTTTCACTGCACACGCGCGTGCACTGCTCGGCGCGCAATTACGCCTCGGCCGCTGGCGGGATGATGCGGCGGCAGGCTCCGGCGAGACTTGGCCAAACGAGCATCCTGTCTCAAAGGCGGCTGCGGCGCGCACGCGCACGCGTAAGAATGCATGAGGCAAAAGAGTGCTCCGCCGCATCATTTATCTTCCCGAGGCGGCTAAAAATAGAAGGCTTGTCGTCACGCTGCGGCAATTTGGTTCCTGCAGTGCCCGGCAGCGCTCTGTGGGTCAGTCCTCTCCGGGAATGCGGGACGGCCGGCACCCAAACACCTTCTTCGCCGTGTCAAGGACACAGCTGGCACGCGCCCGGGCGTCTTCGGGCCCCGAGCCGGCTCGGCCGCCGCCCCACGCCAGTTGTCTTCTTCTTGGCCGCCTCGTGGCCTTGTCGGCCGCCTGGTCAGTTGAGGGCGCGCCCACTCTCGTGCCATGAGGGTGGGGGAGCAGTCTTCGGTTCCAGAACATCAGTGGCCGGTTATGGACGAGACGTAACAAAACCTTGTACCGCGAATATTTTTCTTTCGTCTACCTTTCTTTTTTTTATTGTAGACAGGTGCATAAAGAGCTGGAATGACCTCGACCTTCCGATTGACACCCTTGCCCATCAGCGAAAGTGACTTACTTGCCCGGCTTTCCTTTCTATGGAATCAATATCAATTAATCGATAATTGCCCTGTCCTTTTTTGTGAAGTTGCTTCTCACACGCCTTTTGTGGCAACTTGTTCTCTCTCATAAAAAAAAAGTAAAGATAAGGCATTAACGATGTGGTTGTGCTCCAGTCCTAGACAGAATTAAAGTAGAGATGTTGAAAAAGTTCTGATGTTCTCTGAATAAAGGTCACTGCAGTGTGGTGCACCAAATACGATTCTGCCGGCCAGTTTCTTTTCAGCAATTACCCCAGTCTTAAAGGGAGATATGCCGTCAAACCAAATTCCGTCTTGCCGACCCACTGTGGCTTAACTACCTGCTTCACTCATTTCATTTCGTTTAATTTTTTTTTTTTTTTTTTTACGCTTATAGCACTTTTTGAGGGTTTTACATCAGGGAGGGACAAACGCCAAGGTATATATACTTTACACTGGTAAAACACTGGAAAAAAAAAATGTTAGGTTTTTTACATACTGTAGAGGTTCATTGAGGGATCGGTCCTCTGAAAAAATATCTGGTAACTGGAGCTAACTTAATTTAGGTCATATTACCTAACCTCCGAGCTTCAAGTAACGAATATGCGCACCATAGGCGATATGAGACCGTAGCTCATATCTTGTAGATAAAGAGCTGGCAAAAACTCGAATTGCATTGTATCTAAACATTTGAAATCTTTCGCCTCTTTGAAGCACTACACAAGTAGAGGAAAACTTGCGAGGAAATATCCTGAAGATCATCCGTTCCTTTCTTTTTGGGACGCATTTTGACTCTGCTTGAATGTGTCAAACGTCGTGACTGCCGTAAGTGTACTGCAGCCACGGGAGATGCTTTCGAGGAGGGACCTGCGCGACGTCAGTGATCGGCGGAACCAGCATTCACGCGAACGGCGGGAAGCCGAGAGCGATGCCACTGTTATCAGACGAATTCAGCGGTCGCACTCTCGACAACAGGGCACGATGCAAGCTGACGAGAGTAGAAAAATAAAGGCGTACACAAAACGGCGATACGCGATTATGGCACCAAAGCTGTTAAGTACAGAAGACGGCGAACTGCTTTCCGCTAAAGAAAAACGTGCTTATGCTTCTTGAATGGCTAGATGCAACGATAGGAACCTAGAATCCAAACCCAGTTGTATGACGACTTTGACGAGCGGCTTGAGGGCGACATTGATGAATATCGAAGACCCCTTCGAGTCCCTTGGACGACATGCACAAGAGCCCCAGCCACAACAACTCACGCGATCCCGATGCCACCGCCGGTATCCCGCAGAGCAAAAACTGCAAAGTTGCCCGACACGCGAACAAAATACCACCAAGTACGAAGAGATCCCCCGTCAAGGCGAGGACTGTTTTTGCAGCCCGAGCAGAAGCTTCCCCATCCCCCTGGGATGTCTACGTCAGCGCGGCTCCGCGCAAAAGCGTGACGTTGTTACCACGTGATGCGCATCCCTGGGGGCAAGGGGAGGGATTTCGCCCCCGTGTGAAAACCCTTTTATGGGCAGTGAAGTAACATAGGGATTAGTTTTGAGTGTCTTTTAAATATAGCAGAGGTAATTTTACTATAGTGATTCCCTCCCGCATGCGAACCTGAAGACAGGTGGCTATTCATAAGAATGACGTTGCTCCCTAGACCATAAGTCAGACTCAACAAAGTGACAGCTAGGGTTCACAAAGCCTAGTAATGCGCTCTCGACCATGTATCAATTTGCTCAAAATGGACGGTTGAACTTTTTTCATGCGACACATTTTGGTCGGTGACAGGTTAGGAGTAAAATGGAAGGTCCTCCCACCTCCTTCCTCTCTAACAGAGTGAACGCTAGAGAGTATCCGACCTCTTCTACAGCGTTCCCTCTGCTAAATCGGAAAAAAAAACTGAGAGAAGCTTGCACCTTCCTTTTAACCTCTCACCGACCATAGTAAAATGGTTGCCATAATTTATCCTCCATGTCGACGTCCTCTCCCAAACGCTCTCTCCTCTAGAAATGAACCCTCAAATCATTACTGAGGTCAGAAAGGTGAAGTATCTGCAGGTATTCTCGTAAACTATAGAGTCACCTGCGGTCCCGTAGTAGTCTAAATTCCTGCCCGTCGTGGCCGGCGCGCGCAGCGCGTGCGTCATTTTCCATTCGTTCCTACGAGGGAGGCGAGGCTGTAGCTTCGTGCCTCGGCTACGTGGGAGCAGTACCGCTGGTGCAAAGATGTACTCCGATAGGAAACCTAAACCTGAACACAAGTTCCATATCTAGCGTCTTTCTTAGCGCCGTAAAATGCTGTACCTTCCCATGGCTGTAAAATTAGTTTATTTAGTGTTTTTGATGGCACTAAGAAAGTTTCTAATTGGAACATATGTTTCTTTTCACTAATAATTAATAATGATAATAATAATAATAATAATAATAATAATAATAATAATAATAATAATAATAATATATTGCCACATAAGAATTGTGGTGGAAACAATGGGTTCGTCGAAGCCTAGTTGGCTTGTTCGATTGGGACCCGGCAGTTACCAGCTACAGGCTAACCAAAAGCAGAAATATCTTTCATACAGGTACACTTACACCCAAGACCAGTGTCAGGGGTTCTACAGAACAAGTGAAAAAAGACACATAAAAATACACAGATTCTGACATAAAAGAAAATAATAATATTATTGATATTAATAGTAATAATATAATAATAATAATTTTATTTGTATGTGTATCTATCAAGTGAGAAAAAAAACGAGTCTATCAACGCCAGTAAAGGCTTGTAAGACAGTACCCTACACTTCAAAGTTGAAAGCATCCAAACATACATGAAGTTTCAAATTAAATAAACATTATGCACGCTGCGTCTGAACGACGATGAAAATGTTCACAAAAAGGGGCACATATAACACTTACGCATTTATACGAAGTTCAGAAGATTCTTGAGACCTTTTAGTAAGTTCACACCATAAAAATCGTTCGGCAATAAAGTTTCAAATAAAACATGTATTGTGCACGAAACGGCGTAAACGACAATGTTCACGTTCTAAAAAAAAAAAAAAAAAAAGCATAGCACATACGTACTTACGCAAACAATCACGAATATACGTAAGTGAATTCCAAAAAAGTCAGGATGCTTCACTAATACCACCAAGAATGTGCTTGAGTTGTTTTAGCGAATTCACATCATAAAAATCGACCGGCAAACTGTTGAAAAAAGAAGGCAGATATATAAACTCCGAACCCTATTTCCGTAATTTGTGACAACACGAGGCAACTCGTATAGCTCAGTACGATAAAGGGGTGATCGAGAGTTAACGTGTGGAACCTTGAAGTTATCGTTTCAAAAGTGTTTAAGAACAAAAGTTTGAAACAATAAGGCTTTAAATGGCAAGCCTAGGATTAACATCCTTCGTTCCCTACCGAGCGCAACACTGTATCGTCTGCGTATTGGAAAAGTTGGCATGTAGAAGTTGCGTTCGATACATCATTAACAAAAGTGTTAAAAAGTAGAGGTGACAAAACGGAGCCTCGGAGAACTCCAGCTTTTAATACAACTATATACTCCGTTGCAACTCAAGAAGGTAGGGCGAGGGAAATGAAGGCCGGTGAGGAGGAAGCAGACGGAACGCTACAGAGAGGAGGGAGTTTCCCTTTCTCTTCTCCAGTGTTCCGTCCTTTTGCTCCTCCCCGGCCTTCCTTTCCCTCGCCCTACCTTCTTGAGCTGCAACGGACTATAAAGCTTCGGATGACGCACACGGAAACTAGCTACGTTCGCACAGTCACAAAGTTTCGTAGTAATGATAGGAACGGACCACGGAATCCGATGATGTGTCATTTTTTCAGTAAACTTTTTTTACTTACTGTGTCGAATGAGCATCGTACCGGCGTGCGGTGTGTATCGCTACTGCGTGAGCACGTTAAAGACCTAAGGTTCGCAGTCGTACTGTACTGGCAAAGTTGCTCATCTGCAGTGTAAACCAGTGTCGCCCCATCCTGACAGGCCAACCTTACGCTGTAGAAGTCACTAAACGTCCAATTTGACTTTGACTGTGTCGAATGCGCTTGCTACGTCAATAAGAAGTGCACATGCGAGCCGATGCCTATCAGAAGCAAGATCTATTTCATCTGCGAAATCGTACAGAAATGGTTGTGTCCCCCGACCACTTACGAAGCCATATTGGTTAGACGAGAGAATATCAAATATATAAAGAAACGATTTCATAGCTAGGAGAATATGTTTTTCCAGGATTTGAATATTACACGGTGAAATTGAAATTGGGGGATAGTTCTGAAGTTGTTAACGCTCCTCACCTTTAAATAAAGGTTTCGCTAGACCAGTTTTTAAATCGTTAGGAATCCTCCCACTGGGCAGTACGCACTTTACAGAATCGTTTTTTTTTTTTTAGATTCTCTGATTGGATGCTGTCTATTCCAGGTGTTTTTCCAGCTTTAAGACTGAACAGCACTGCTCTCAAATTCAGCTAGGTCCCTAGTGGTACAAAATCCTAGGAAATAATTGTGTCAAGAAAGTTTGTTTGATGAAGGTCATCATCATGGGGTACCCCTGAGAAGGTAGCAAAGTACTTATTAAAACCTTCAACCATTCTCGTCGTCTTGTGATCAAATGCATTGAGTAATGTGTCATCTAGTGATCGCATAGAACCCATGCCTCGTAGTTGATTCACCAAGTTCCACGTCTGTGATACATCTGATAGTGTTTTAATAAACTTATCCTGGAAATATTTTCTTTTTGCAGAACGAATTAACCCATTGACGTAATTTAGAGTATTACGAAATGCAGCTCTCAATTGCGCATTTCGTGGATAACGCCAACAGCGAGTCCAGAGAGCGTCTTTGATTTAATAGCTAAAAATATATCACTGGTTAACCAGACGTGCTCACATTGACACCGTCTCACTGTAATCGTCATTCTAGCTTTTTTATTTGAAGGCGTTTAATTGATCTCTAAATTTTATGTACGGTAAACTTCCTTGAAGTCTCGAACCGACAAAAGACTGTTCCAGACATTAGTCCACACACATTTATCAAACATCACTCGATCCACAATTTCATTTTGTTTTGTTGAGTACCATGATGATTTAGTATAGAGATTCGATGTAAGTCGGGTGGCCACCAAATAGGAATCAGCAAGCTTTTGTTCCATTACGGCCGTCTTGGCGACTACATTGGGAGCACAAACACTAATATTGTCAAGGAACGATGACAAGAGGTGACCACCTAAATTGTATTCTCGAGAGGCGGTCTAAATTAATCCTTCAAGGCCAAAAAGTGCTAATACATTAAAATAGTCACACACACAAAACAATTATTTTTCAGGTTTTAGGTTTTAATTGTGCCAAGCGCGGGCCTACCGCCCGAAGGGTTGAGCGAGTTTCGTCGCCCCAAGGCACACCCATGCAGCATACGGACAAAGACTTCACACTACATGAACTACAGCACGCCCTTAACGCTCTGCCCCGACACAGCACGGCGCCAGGCCCGGATGGTGTTACCAACCAGGCGCAAAGAAGCGTCAACGAGTCTGCTCACCCAGCAATGCTGACCTTTATTAATGAGGTATGGAGGACAGCTCAGTTGCGAGACTTCTAGAAGGAGGTAACAGTGGCGTCACTTTTGAAGCCCGGCAAGCCCCAGGACCAGCAAAGCTCATACAGGGTACAGGCCCATTTTACTGACGTTATGCTTCGGCAAGGTAAAGGAGGGGATGGTGCTGCGTCGCTTAGTCCAGACTTGTACGTAGTTCAACTACTCTACTCAAGTTACTGTATTTAACTACTTTTCTGAGTAGTTTAGTAACTTTCAATTACATTTTCATTTCGGTAATTAGTAGTTTACTTTAATTACTTTTTTTACTAACTCAAGTTACAAATTACTTTCCAATTTTAGTGGCTGTTTTGCCTACCAACAAACATTCCTACAGAAAGGAGATAAGATGTTGGAAGATCAGCTGATGTTTGCAAAGAGAGGGATAGCATGTGACGTGGGAAGGGGGGAGAGGAAATTGTTTAAAAAGTTCAACCCCCCCCCCCCAAAAAAAAAAATTTACAAGACCCCCCCCCCCCCCCCCCCCCCCTGGAGCAACACTGCTACGAGGCGCGGAGAGCGAACAGACACGATGCAAGAGAGGCCGAGTAACTGCGGGATGAGCGCCGAAGACTGGCGTTTCTCTGTGTCCCGATGCTCAAGAAGACTTGACCCATTTGAACAAAGGGCTGGTCCCCGCTTCTCCCCAACGTAGAAACTCTCGCCCACTACAGGAGGTGCACACACTGCATCCTCACTCAAAGGAGGCAACAAAATGCAGCACCTGCTCTGAGACTCGTCTGGTGCTCCCGTAGTTTGTGTTGTGCTTGAAGAATCGCGTGCTAAAGGGCAACGCAAAATTTACCTTTTTGCATTGCCTTTCCTCCCAAAACTCAGAATACGCAGATCTTCGAAGAGTCAAAGATCGTTCGAGAAACCTGTAGTAACTCCCCCAACGTTTTTATAAAAAAAAAAAAAAATAAACAAGCAGTGTTGGGGAGTACTCTACGTACATGGTACTTAAAGTACACCTGTTTAGAAAAATTGTACTTGACTTGAAGTAAATTCTCTGAAGATGTGTTTGTACTTTCCAAGGAAATTAAAGCTCCCTACTTCAATGTACGTTCCCCGAATTTGAAAACAAAAAATGGCGTTATCGTTGTGTGAAAACGCGCTCTTTCGAGACGTCATCTGGTCACTTCTTTAAGTGAAGTAATGGCGGCTGTAAGACCGATGGAAATGAGTGCCTTATAAGTTGACTGTGTCAAATAGCTCGTCAACGAGAGTAAAACAACTACTCTGCGGCGACTTGACCTTATAGAATATTTGCTGCCATTTCCGTATAAAAGGGATGCACCTCCGATTACCCCTGAAGCAATGTATACCAGTTAAAAAAAAAAGCACTGTATGGGGAATGAAAGGGCATCATGAAAGATTGTGTTAAAAGTTCTTGCACTTGACCTTGAAATATATTGTATTTATATACGTTACTTCAAGTAAATTGCACCCGGTGAACTTACTACTTTACTTGAAGTACATAACCTCTCATTTACTGTGTACTTTACCTCAAGTACTTTTTAGATGTACTTTACGCAACGCTGTAAACAAGCAAACACTGTCTAAAAAATCAGGCTCAGGCAGTGCTAAGCCTCAAAGTAGAAATGACACATTCGCAGTGCATCATTGACCAAACAAACAAGAAAGTACAAAACAATTAGGCACGCAGAAGCAGAACCAGCTATTAAAGCATTTCTGTGAAAAAAACAAGCAGATTCATATTTGGCTAGCACAATTTCGCTAACGGATCAAAACCTCTGTACTTTCTTTTTACCATAAAAAACATATAAAAGTAACTTCAAAAGTAATTCGCTACTTTTTTTACGGTAACAGTAATTTTCTCAATTACTTTCTTTTTGAGTAATTTCTACTCTACTCAAATTACTTTTTACGTCAATCCTTCAGTAACTTCACTTAATTACTTTTTTGAGTAACTTGTACACGTCTGGCCTAGTCTACCATCTCGAAATGGACGGGGCTCTGCCAGACTGCTTCCCGGGTTCACGGCACCACCGAAGCACGGTAGACGCAATCGGATACCTCACCAGCTCGCTGGAGGAGTCCAAGGCACAGGGCTCGTTTGCGGTGGCCATCTTCCTGGGCATCCGCATAGCATTTGACGCCCTTCCACATAGGGCTATCACCTTAGTCCTACGTCGGCACGGCGTGAGCGAGCGACCACTGGCATACATAAGTGTATTCCTCAGCCATAGCACCATGCGCGTAAAGGTTGGTGGAACTCTGAGCAACCCCGGCGAGTTGTCCGCGGAATTCCCTAGGGAAGTGTCTTTAGCCCACTCCTCTTCATACTGTTCATCACGTCGCTCGGAGCGGCAGCAAGGCTAGGAGAAGAACCAACGCACCTGATCAGCATGGACGTGTATGCGGACGACGTGGCACTCTGGGTTACTGCCACGAGCTACAGCAGGCAGCGGATGGTACGCTCCCTCAAGCGAGCTCTGACCAACACGGTGTATCGCCTACACCGACCCAGCCCGGCCGATAAACGGTTGCGTTTTGTTACGCACCAAGGAGACCGTGCAGATTCCAGCGACGCTGCTTGTCGGGGACGCACCGGTGAGACTGGAGAGAACGGTCACCTACTTGGGGATCACGCTAGACTGGAGGTTGTCCTGGGGCCCAGCGATGAAGGGGTGCTCCAAAGGATCAAAGCGCATACAAACATCCTCCGTTCGCTCAGTGGAACCACCTGGGGCACCTCATCACAGACGCAGCTGCCGTTGTATAGGGGGCTCATTCCAGCCCGTTCCCTATTAGCCGGGAAAACGAACACGGGCGGCGCTGAGGTCACCGCGTTCTGATTGGACGAAGTGCGCCGTGACGTCAGGCAGAGGACTCCGCATTCCGGGATTCGGCGATTTGGCAAACGCGGGCTTGATAATTATGGTTACTTATTGCTCTGTGCCACAGTGTAAGTCTGGAGGAGTACCCGGTGTTAGCTTTCACCGCGACCCGAAGTCATCGAGGCTACGAAAATCTTGGGTAATTAAGTGAAGAATGGGGAAAGCACCAACAGCGTCCGCCCTCGTACGCAGCAAGCACTTCCAAGAGGAAGATTTCGCCTACCCGGTCTACAAGATCCTCGGTAAGACCGATAACAAGGAATTTCACTGCAGTGGCGTACCAACTTGTGTTTGAGTGGGGGGGCAAACCCCCCCCCCCCGGTTAGCATATTTTTACTAGTGATGGGCCGAACGTTTGCCGAATCTTGGGATTCGGCGGAGCCGAACTTTTGCCGAACTTTTCTAAAAAGATTCGACTAAGATTCGGAAAAAATACACTGTTCATCATCATCATCATCATCATCATTTATTTTCCTTGAGGGCCTGTGGGGCATTATACAAGGGGGTGGCAATAGAACAAAACAAATAGAACAGTAAACACAATTATTTCACTGTAAGCTAGCTAGGTAGGTTAGATAAAGAGAGAGTAATGGCTTCAACAAATTTAGTAGTATCACTAATAGAAACGATGTTATGAGGTAGTGAATTCCAATTCTCGATGGCCAATGGTAGTGTGGAAGTCTGGTGAGAACCAGTTGATGATCGAATTGGACGTAATTTACATAGGTTATCTAGACGCGGGAAATTACGACGGGGAGGTGAGCGACGATTCTTTGAGGTGGCTATTGTGATAAAAAATTCGATGGAGGAGAAAAAGGCGTCGTACTCGGCGGCGAAGGGAAAGTGAATGAAGGTTAGCTGATTGGCATAATCCTGATTTGGTGGCATATGGTGAGCTCGAGTAGTTGTTATAAATAAAACGAAGGGCTCTGTTTTGGGCGGATTCTATATTATTTGCAAGGTAAAACTGCCTTGGGGGGACCATATAGATGAGGCGTATTCTAACTTCGATCTTATAAGAGTAGTATACGCTAGTCCTTTTACGGAGGGTGTATCAAGTTTGAGGTTAGTGCGCAAATATCCAAGAGAACGGTTAGTATCAGAAATAAGAGAAGTTACGGTAGAGGTGGGAGATTTTACGTTGTTAACGGAGGAATATTGCTTACGGCTAATTAGGAATTCAGAAATCCACTTAACAACAGAGGGATGGATATTAATATCGTTAAGCTTTGTTAAAATACGTTGGTGTGGTACATTGTCGAATGCTTTGGAGAAGTCAATGAAAATGGCGTCGATCTGAATATTCGAATCGAAGCTTGAATGAATATCAGTAAGGAAGGCGGTTAGCTGGATTTCACAAGAGTAAGATTTACGAAATCCGTGCTGATTTTCAAAAGAAAGATTATGAGAGTCAAGAAAGTTTATTATATTTGAGTAAAGTATATGCTCCATGAGCTTAGATGGAACACTGGTGAGAGAGATGGGACGGTAATTACTTATTAGTTGGCGATCACCAGTTTTGTGAACAGGTATTACGTTAGCTATTTTCCAGACTTAACGTTGATATTTAGTTTTCTCTCACGAAAAAAGGAATGTTTTTTCTTAACTTAAATACAACATGTAGTGCCTATTGACACAGTTATTACTAAATAAGGTGATATTCTGCAAGATAATTGTATCGGAGTCGCTTTTTATGTGTTTACTTGCAATTTTAGTGTCTGCTTCCAGAAAGTGGCGTGACAACGAGGTTGGGTAGTAGCCGGCGCAGTCACGAATCACGCTACCAGAGTTTTGATTTTGAGACCTTATCAGCGCACGCCCGCAAGTGTGTTTACATTTTTAAAATAAAGGCAATCACTGCGTTCTTACTTTCTCTGGGAGTTGCCGTTTCTTGCGCGAAAACGAATGCAACGGTTGCTGAGCCTTCACCAGAAGAGATAACAGTATTGTTAATATGCATGTTTTTCGATTTGAGTCACTTAACGTCAGCTTTGCATGAAAGTGTGCGTTCCATATTCGCAAAGTGCCGTTTTTAGCCTTTAAAGTTCCGGTTTCTGGCGTTAAAACACACACGGACGTTTAGGAAGATGGGGAGAGTTTGGAATGTCGGATGTGCAACGTCGAGCATGATAGATAGTTCTGTGTTTAGTTTTATGCAGATACATGAAAATCGCGAAATAACGTGAACTAAAAAGTAATATTATTTTGTTTTGGCACAAACTACTTGTGAACCGAAAATAGCATTGTTGTAATAATAATAATAATAATAGTAATAATAATAATATTAATAATAATAATGTTAATAATAATAATAATAATAATAATAAATCTTTATTCGCAAATTGCCCAGTACCAAGATCAGTTTCGGGTCCGATCAAAGCCATCAGGGGCTTGTAGGATCAGACCCAGCAGTTTAATTGACAAAAGTATCACAGGCACGGCGACGACGAACACTCAACCAACACACAGAAATAGGCTAAGCCTCACAGGGCCCTGGAGTCACACAGGCACGATGAGGACGAGAACACAACACACACTCAGTTGGATCAACATTGTAGATCCTTCGAGTCGCACAGGCACGACAACGACGAGCACACGCCAACAATCACACAGTTGGTAGAACCTCGGAGGGCCTTGGAGAGTAGTGCGAGGTCACGTGGCACGATAAGTCGTAGAATGAGGTGGAAGAGAAAAGGAAACAAAGCAAACGCAGACGCGCACCCATGCGGCATCATGGGCGACTGAATTTGGTATGATCATAAATGTAAAAAAAAAAAAAAGACAAATTTAAGCATGATTGAACACTTGATGCTGCAGGGAGGACACCGAAAAGGTAGGGCGGGTAGCATAAGCAGAAGATGCAGTGTAGAAAGCAGGAGCATTCGCTCAAAGGCACAATCACATACCTAAAAAAACCTTTGCCCAGGTTACTGTCTAGTAATGTCAGAAAATACATTTTGCAGCTAATAATAATAATAATAATAATAATAATAATAATAATAATAATAATAATAATAATAATAATAATAATAATAATAATAATAATAATAATAATAATAACAATAATTTTATTTTCACAAACTGGAAGGGGCCCATGTGGTGGTGTGCGGCCCGGGTTAGGCAGATAGGTGAAAACCCTTAAGCAGAGCGCCTGCCAGCCCGCCACCACATGTGAAAAAACAAAACCGATATATAAATGTACAAGAATATACACACTACAGAAAGTGCGTAAAAAGGAAAGAAAAGAAGGGAGAAAACATGTGTCACATTATGACGAAGATGCCACCTGCATCCCATACATTCTGGCAAGCTCTCGTGACTCTGCCCCGTTTGACGGCAGTGGGCTGCGAACACTCAGCGTAATTGTCAGTTGTCAGTCAATGTTTCAACTACCTCGTTTCATCAATGGAAAGGTCAAATGAAAATCACGTTATCCAGAATGCACCGGATCATTTGTCACTTGCGCAGTGGACTGCGTAAATTACTGGTCGATCTTCTGTTATTGAGCAGAAAATATTAAAGAAAACCACACTCGCGAAAGCTTACAAACGCACAGTTACCGTGCCGCCTACTCCACACCTCGCCGTAACCGCTGGTTGTAGTAAACTGTGCGATGCTAACCGCGCGACTGCGCGGCGTCCATTTGCGATCCATGACCCCGTCAAGTTCGTGCGCGCGCGAAAAAAATTGCCGAATTTTGACGAATTTTTGCCAAATTTTTGCTGAACTCTCCTCCTAAATTTCGTCATGTGCGGAACTTTGCCGAATCTGAAGTTCGGCAGATTCGGTCCATCACTAACTTTTACGGCGGAGGTGATAGACTCCCTACCAACCACGCTCACGCCAAATTGGCTGCTCCGCATCGCGCGGGAACTCAAAATTTCGGATTCGGACAGCGCGTGTATATAAGCCGCCCCCCCCCCCCCCCCCCCCCGGCCTGCGTTCACGCCGCTTCGCGGCGACCGTGTGCGGCTGCTAATAACAAAGCTATTAACTCACTTAGCCCCCCCCCCCCCCCCTTCTACCCCCGTACACGCCGCTTTGCAGCCGGCAACCGAAGCCCCGCTGTCCCCCTTGCACATTCGTAAATAGAGCCCCATACGATTTAGTTCAGCGATGTTTCGTCGACAACATTTTTTTTCCAGTGTTAATCGTAAGAAAAAAATGTCGTAAATATCGTCAAATTCCTCGACAAAACAAAATGTTCGAACAAAAAAAAAAAAAAAAAAAGCCCACACCGTGGATAGAACCCGGGTCTGCTACGTATCAGGCAAACATCTTACAACTAAGTTACGCCACCGCTTCGGAAACTCGCATTGTAACCACTGCCTATGTTGACGGCGGCAGCGCCTATCTCCACGAACCAGCCAATCTGGCGTGAACGCTGTTGCTAGGGTTTGTATCGCCTGCGCGTTAAAAATATGCTCCCGCGGGTCGGGGGGCGGTGCCCTTGGTATTCCTTGGGCGCCGCCGGCCAGAGTTTGCCCTGCCCAGTGGCGGCTGTTTCAGGGGGGGGCAAAACACATGTCTTGCCCCCCCCCCCCCCCCACTCTGAGAGCTGGGGGGGCAAGTGCCCCCCTTGCCCCCCCGGTTGGTACGCCCATGAATTTCAGTGCGATTTCTCAAATTTTGTAACTTTTCCTTCGTGTTAGGTTACAAGTATCGAAAATTATCGGCGGACGCCATTCCGTCGGTGAATCTTCCCGTGCGTCCTCACGACGTCGGGCGGTCATGCGAGGGATCGGCGAAGCGGCGACGTAAGTGTTTCAATTGTGTTCATTGCGTTTGATGAGTGATGGGAATATGTTAGCATGAATGCACCTCCACCGTAAACTAATAAGAGATTTAGTAGACTGCTTTCAGAGGCCCAGTACCATCCTGGTACGCACTACGAAGCATGCTTCGAAGTGGCAGCGCGAGCTTCCGATACAAATATCGCTCGCTGAAAACACGGTCAGCTAATGTTGCGTGCACTAACTGCATCGCACGCGTACGCGAGGCGACAGAGTTAGCACGAACAAGCGACCACCCGTTTTTCTGTTTAGAATTTTGAGCTAAAAGGTTGTCATCGAAACTACTAGTGGTGGTAGTGTACCATTCAATATCTATTTCCATATTTTTCAGGTGAAAGGGGCACCCCTGCGTGCCCTCCCCCGCTGCCACAACTTCCAACCCCCACACAGCAGGATTTCCTGATGACACAGGGAAACGAGAGTAACAATGGTGGTTCGGTCAGCTCCCCAGACGAGCATACTGCAGCGGAAGCACAGGAGATTGGACTTATGGAAAACAGTAGTTTGTGTATGCAGAACTTTCGGTGTCTTCAGTTAGCCTGGGACAATTTGAGTGCGCAGGAATATAATTTTTGGAGTATAAAAAGTATAAATTGTCGAGAAACCACAAACAATAGCTTAGACATCTTGCCTCACGTTAGTCTTCAAACAATGATTAACTTAACCAGGACCACAGATACCACCAGGGCGGTTTATCAAAACCCAGCAGTATTCATTTGCAAGCAGGGTTAACATTCAAATATCTGCTCACCGTGTCGTTTCCTTTAATTTCTTGGTCGTCGTACCGGGCTTTTTACATAAGGCACTGCAGGTCTGTCCCTGGCTCGCAGATGCATTCAGCATGCTGATAGGTCAACACAAAGTGTAAATTTCCTGCTCTGGCAACAGGTTTTTTTCATATTTGTTTTTGCTTAAGAGGCATGAATAGCACTTATGGGAGAAATAATAGGCATACCTTGTAAATCCACTTGAACTATTAGATTGGGTAACATGAATGTTTCATGATGAGAGCAAAGACGTGGACAAAATTCTTTATTTTCATATGGCAGTGATTCAGACCCTCCACAGCACTTCAACCTCGTCTGAAACGTCATTGTGTGGCTCAACTGCAACGAGATCCAATGCCCCAGTGGTCCCCGACGAGAGTCCTGGGGAACACCTCACAAACGGTGAAGGTAACAAACATATAATTTCATTACTTAGCTGCTATACAGACACTCTAATCGATCACTTTTCGAGTTGTTGGTTGGACTGCTTTTGGTATGAAGATTCTGCTAGCAAGGCACCAACCAGTGCGAGCACTTTGCTTGGAAGCATGCCCCCATCAACGAGCACTGGAGGGAAGCTCGTATTTCTACTGTTTTCCTACATAGAAACCCTCGGACCAACCATTCAGAAAGTGGTAGATTGTACTCTCCGTACCAATTTGTTTTGTTTTTTTTCTTTCAGAGCTCGCTACAGAGCTTGAGGAATTCCAGAGAGAGATTGGGATCCAGGTCGACACCACAAGTTGCCTATCCAAGCGGGAGCAGCTGATCACAATCCCCAAAAATTCCGGATGAAAAGGAATTGGTTGTACTGACAGGAGTGTGCTCGTTCGAGTTGTTCTAAAATATTACAGAACTCTACACGGAGGCACTTGTCCTCCAAACAACCCGCACATTATGCTTAAGCAATGATGATTCCGTCCTCCTGTACTTTATGAAGTCATACCATGACGTCACATTTTCGCTATTGGCAGTACTGTTTGGTGTGCACCGTACCACAATTTCCAACATCTTTAAAGAGTCTGTTGTGGTTCTTTCAAGCATACTTGAACATGCAATTTTCTGGCCCGAAAAAGATGTTGTGGTCAGCTGCCTCACAACCTACTTCTGCGAGTACAAAGACACAAGAATGGTGCTTGATTGCACGGAAGTAGAAATCAAGCGACCAAAGAACCTAATGTCGAGGCTGCTGACCTACAGTCACTACAAGCGGACATACACAGCAAAGGTTCTAGTGAGTGAGACGCTAGGTGGCTTGATTATATGTGAGCCCAGCGTATGGTGGGAAAGCATCTGACACCCATATCACAAAACAGTGCCAGCTACTTGACAAGTGTACCCCACACGTCGACAGCGTCATGGTCGACAAAGGCTTTCTCATCAATGAACTCTGTAGAGAGAAAAATATCAAAATGGTCAGACCCCCTTTTCTAATGAAAAAACAGCTCGCGGCAGATAAAGCGAGGGCTAATCAGTCTATTGAAAGTGCCCGTGTGCATGTGGAAAGAGCAATACAAAGAATGAAGCTCTACCGTATTTTGAGGAACCGATTCGACCTGGATCTTGTGCATACGTTGACATGGTTTTTACAGTAATCACCGGCACAGTGAACCTCTCCAAGCCCTTGTTTAGCGAAAACAAGTTTCTATTTAAGGGTGGTCATAATAGGCTCGCCTGTTAACTAGACACACTGTTAGGTGGCATGTGCATGGTTATTAAACTTTTCTGGTTATTAAACTTTTCTATCATTGTAACCTTGCAATACATGTATCATTGTTTTCTTCAAGCATGTGTAGTCAGTACAAAGCTTTTGCTATGTTGTGTTTCATTTTAGTATCAGTGTGACAATGCAGTAAGAAAAATACAAAAACAAAGCAGAAGGTTGCAAAACAACAAGCACCATCTAAGATTAATAATTAATCTTAAAATTATGCGGACACAAAATTTAAATTTTACAAAAACTGAGCATTGAAGTTCTACACGAGAGCAGTGCCACCCTCGCGGCCAATTTAGACATACACAAGTGGTGCGGATATCAAACTAACTCTTATCCATCGTTTGTTCTCTAAAATATTTGTGGTAGTGTATTCGCAGCAACAGTAATTACCGTAAAATACCGGGCAAGCGCTTACTCAAACTTTAGAGATACTAATCTCGAAAAAATGGGGGATGGGCGCATGTCCGGTCATCAATTTTACATATCAATGTACTGTGCATATTTTCTCAGATCTTACAAATTTGGGGGTGGGCGCTTAATGTGGAATGGGCGGATGCGCGGTATTCTTTGGTAGCTCATCTGCTCAAATCAGTAAAAACACATTTAAAAAAAAAAAAGCTTAACTAGGGAACATTAAGTGATGACGCAAATGATGAGATGGAATGTGTTAGCACGACACCTAGATCACGAAATATGAATGGCAACAATTGGTTTGAAAGGAAGTGATGGATAAAGGAGATAGTTTGAATTCTGCCTCATCATTTACTGTTGTGGCATAGCAGTCGTACTGCACAGTCCCCAATGGGCAAACATACTGAAGAAAAACATGCAACATTAGCTTGGTAAGCCTATTTCATGCTAGATGGTTCATCTTATGTAGACCATGTGTGGAAGCAGGAAGTTTGCAAAAACAAATTAGGCTCTTTCGACGACATCATTAAAATAGTCCTCGTCAAATTTCACACGGATGCACTGGTTTTGTTTCTCTCCGATGTACACGAACAAGTCTGCATGGTTACAGCAGGTTAAACCCATCTGCACCTGCAGCACCTGGCAGAAGACTGTGGTTGTGTGCTTTAGCTTCGTGCTATGCATGTCGCCCACACTCTTCTTAGTGATTTCTCCAAGGAACTTTACCATGCTCCCTGGGCACTTTACCTCGAGGACCCGCTTTTAACAGCACTGGCACTCTACCAGTGCGTCGGGACTAGCACCAATGTAGGGCCGCCCTTGCATGACATAAAGCCCGCACTTGCTCAACACCAGGTTTTGGTGCTGAGCCTGCTTGGTCTTGTAGCACTCCTTTGCGGTGGGGCCCTCAAGCGCGCTGCCACGAGACATTGCCGGCGTTCTAGCATACGTTTGTCTCATCAGCTTCTTCAGCAGAGGTCTGAGGTCGTGTGGACCCATCTTTGTTTGGAGTGCTTTCACTCGCGTGAAAACGCTGTACTCGACAGAGGCAGTAATCATTCCGACCCTGTGGCGCATCCACAGACCAGACTTCGCATGGTCTCGCGTGGACAGCTCGATGTCCTCCAAGTCTTTGGAGCTCTTGCTCTCATGCAAGTGCTTGAGCACCTCGTCGAGCGGCAGTCCACTGTCGCGGCTCCCGGCGAGTCTCCTCAACTCGTCCAGGCAACCCATCAGAGTAAGGTCTCTTGGTCCTGGTTCCAAGACAGTGCCAGGATTCATACTGGCCTCCATGGCTGCACAAAAATACAGGAAAATTGGCAATAAATTGTAGCGTCACTTTGTTTGCGTCCTCATCAGGTAATGTACAGTCACGGTTCACACGGAGGTGAACGTGCGATTGCCGACCGCTCTGCACTGGCAATGCCATGGGGTGCTGGCCATGGAAGCCATGCAGGTTATGTCTCGTGAGCGTAGGAAGGCACACGATAGGGCTCACAAGTCGGCACAGCCATTGCTTCAGGGCACCGCCTGTACGAAGTTGTAGACAGTAGCATGTGCGTATTCATATGGACCATGGCTGTGCAACCTACAAAACATGAGAGGCAAACTGCACCCCTTATTCTATTCACGACGCAACTGTTCAGATTAAACTGACAATGCGAGGTCACAAACACTAGGGAGTTTTAGAATAGCGCACGCTAAAGCTTTGCGTACACAAAGAATAGCGTCGTCACAACTGCGCATGCGACAAACGCAAACCACGTTTTGCGCTTTGCGTGCGCTATTTTAGCGCGCGCTATTTCTCGGAAATTGTGCGCGTACGCAAAGGGTCTTTGCGCTTCTCCAAGGAGGATTCGTAATGAGAAGTTGGCTAAAGCCAAGACGAGCACAGTTAAAAAAATGGCGGCCCCCAGGACGATGGCTGCGGCCGCTTTGGCGGCGTTGTGAGCGCGACGTCGGCAACATCCTCGCGGCAGCGATTTTCAATACAGGACGACATCGGCGACATTGCAGTCGGTTTGGAAAACCCGGTAAGGTGGGCAACAATCGCCGGCAACTTGATGCTTGCGACGAGCGAACGTTTATCGGCGAAGGTCAGTACACTCTTGCCGAGGCAACGCATGCGGACACGACCGGTCGACCGCTCGCATCGTAGTCTCACGTTTAAACAAATGTAAAATGTTACTCTGAACCAAAAGTCTTGTTTTTGCTTGGACTTTTGCGTCGCGTGCGCTAACGCAAGCGCTAAATTTAGCGCCAGCGTGCGCTAAAATTGCGTACGTTATCCTAAAATATCCTACTTACTGAGTTCAGTGGAGTCTGTTTAAAAAGATCTTTGCAAGGCAGCAGCTATGCTATTCACAATGAAGATTGAGCAAGATTACCCAAGCACCCAGGAGCGTATGGAATGGTTTTGCTTTCCAACTCCTATTTCTAATGAGAAATTCCACTGGTCGTTTTGGCGCGCGCTGGGCTCGCCTTTGTTTGGGGCGCATGTCTTCCACTGGGCGATCGGGATCAATTCGGATGTCTTCAGCTGGACGTTTTGAAGCAGTGCCAACTTCATACTTGGAGCAAGCAAAACTAACTCCGCCGACATCGGGGGGATTCAAACTGGTCGAGGGGTGGGGGGCAACCTCTTATCTCGCGTTGCATGCCGGTCGCCATGTGTGTGCTCAAGTTCAAGCTGTGACTGGTATGTACTGTTTTAGTGTGTACAGAGAATACAAAAGTTTGAATATTTTCTTTGCCAGAGTGAGCCGAGTATGTTAGGGCTAGTATTCTCGAACTCTGATTTCATCTATGTGGGCTGGGAATCATATCTCCTGTTGATTTATTGCGGTGAAAATGGCATTTTCTTCTACATCACTGCGGAAAAATGCACGTGGTGAGATTCATGCTCTTAGTAAATTTGTGAAGTGTTCGTCGTCCTTAAACGGTGTATCGATTTTCTCTCATTTAGGCCCTGTGAGCCTCACCTTTTGGAAAATAAAAGTAAATAAAGCTTGGGTTCATATTAAAAGAAAGCTTCTGCCTGTTCATTTGTTGTTGTGCCACAAGAGTACAACGCGCCCTGGAAGGCACGGTAACAGAAATGTGAAGGCGGCCGAGATCGGCCATCTGCTATTGCCGTGCATGTCGCTCTCTCATCCGGGTATCTGAAGCTAGGGCGCTCTAGGAGGAGAGGTCGTCTTCCACGGGTGGTTTCAGGGGTGGGGCTCCTCGCGAGATTCGCGTGCCCCATCGCGGAATTCGGTTGTCGCCCCAAAATGATCAGTGGAATGCTCCATAAGATACACGAAAACAGGCCCACGAAAACAGGCCCACTCATATGCCCCTGAGGTTTTTCAATGTCTCCGGACGACCAACAATGTTTGTTTCTGCTCTCACCGACATAAATGATGACTGAGTCCGTTTCCTCACCCTGAATATTACCATCTTGAATCGCTCATATATTTGCATCAATTTTACTCCTTTAACTTAAGCCAGTAAGCATGGAATTTAATTTCTGCCGTGAAAGTATGAGTCAGAAATAGCAGAAATGGCAAGAATTGGATTTCTGGCTATTCTTATTAAACGACAGTCAAGCTATTTAAGTATACAGCTTCGACACTCGCTTTTCATGAGTCTGCTATGAAAACATTGATAAAACCGACTGAGCTCCACATCCGACTTACCATAAAATAGTGACAGCAAGATATTAAACACAAATGTTTTTAAACAAGCTCGTAGTTGGTCTTGCCTTTCCGTTCTAAGCTTACTCATATGAGCAAAATGTGCATGAGCATAAAGGCTCGTTCACACACTTGTAACCGAGTACGACCGAGAGAGACAAGACCAGTTTCTAAGCCTCTTACGACGTCTTTAGACCAGCTCCGCAGCATCGCAGCCGGTCCTAAGACGTCGCAAGAGGCTTAAAAACCGGTCTTGTCTCTCTCAGTCGCACTCGGTCACAAGTCTGTGAACGAGCCTTAAGTACCCCATTATAACTAACTCCCTCGGAATTTGTTCTGTATTAATACAATGCGAAAGTAGTCAGCCGTGACATGTGGCATATCATGGCTTCACTGTCGAACAACGCTTTGGCCAGTGCAACAAGACTGGTAACCGTTGTGAGTTAAATGGGTAAACGATACTCTCCCGGCCAGTATCAGATACAACACTGCATCTCCTGGCTTGCCGTACTACCTGTGCCACCTGCTGGGTGCTTCTAAAAACTGAATGAACGCCGAGGACGAGATCTGTGTTCAAAACACTAATGCCAACTTTCACTTCGTCTGCTATGCAACCAAGCGTTCGAAGGACAGTAACTGATATCCCGTGTGCTCCTGCACAGTCTGATTTATACCTTTTTCGTCATAACAAGCCGCGCTGGCGTGGAGCTTCATTCATGCAGCATATGAAAGACGGCTCTCAAGTTTCACGCACTTGTAGTGGGACTGCTTGTGTGAAGTGTTAGTAAAGAAACTAAAATGATTACATTAACACCGGCTTCCAACGTTTTGAATGATTCGCATACTGCATGACACAGCGTGCTGAAGTCTAAGCGGGTTGACGATATAGATATTAATCAAACTGTGCAAAAACAGACGACGCCTTCAAACATCAAGCAACGCACTCACCATGACAATGGTTGTGCCAGACGAGAGCACATCTAGTGTTTCGAAACATTCAGCAGGCGGCACTGGTAGTACCGCAAGCCATGCAGCACCGTGTTGTATCTGATATTGGCAAACATAGCACATGCATGCACGATGATACAATGCACATGCATTCAAATGCCAGGAATAGGAATCAAACTGATGACATCCTAGCTCTGCAGGACAGGCTTCACTCTACATATCTTCAAGTTGCGGTGCATTAATAGACCTGGTCACAAGACCTAAAGCTGATTATGTGTGCATACCTGTTTCAACTGCTGGTTCTAAATGCATCTTCGCTGCGGAACGATGGCCTACATTCTTGAGGAGCCTCTGGCGGATGTTTCCCTGAAGTTGAGGAACCTCTTTGATCTTTACCTGTAAGAAGAGAAATAACGAGATGTCGAGAAACAAGCTGCAGATCGGTGATCGGTGTGGAAATCAGATTATTCACTGCTTTCAGATAGCCAATTTTAAAAAGGGTTGATTTCCAGTTTCCAGTTCATGTATGGCTACTAGTCTATTGCTTGGCAAAGCAAGGTTTCTTTACACTACCGTAAAATACCGAGCAAGCGCCCACTCAAAATATGAAGATAATCGCGAAAATTGGGGAATGAGCGCTCGTTAGGTCATTAATTTTACCTTTTTCAGATTTTTAGGTCATTAATTTTACCATTTTTTCAGATGTTGCAAAATTGTGGGGTGGGCACTTAGTAGGGAATGTGCGGATGCTCGGTATTTTACGGTAAGCATTAGCTATTCGAAGTATTATCCCCAGGCTGGTAACATTACAGAGGTGTGACAGCTAACATACACGACTTTTGTGAAATCAAGACACCAATCTTTTCTTTTTTTTTTTCTAAAATAAAGTCTGTACCTGATTTGCTTGTAGACAGCTACAAGAGTGAAGCTTGTGCATAGAGATAAAATTAACTACCAACATAAATACCTTTAACCGAAGCTTAAAAAAACGGGATTTCGCCAGCTAAATAGTTTGAACAGTCTGCGTAGCTATACTGGATGTAAATGGTTAGGGGAGATCACCAAGACAGGCTAGAGGCATGCCATGAATACTTCAATCGTCCACGTTACAAGTCCGCAGCTTCCACTGCTGACTTGTAAGTGTGGTGCGGCCTGTCAAGCATTGGGCCAGTGGCACCCAGGGCGGTAGCCCTCCGCGACAACCCCCCCCCCCCCCCCCCCCGCTATCGTGGCCCACCGCGACACCCCCCTGTGCTGCACCCGGGGTGGTCCCCCCCCCCCCCCTTTTTGTGACACCACTGCATTGGGCAACACTGTTTTTTTTTTTGTTTTTTTTCTTGTCTCCGCAGGTGTTCATTTTGAGAAGAAGAAAAAAACTACTTGATCTGGCTCGAGCTGGTCATCTTCCGCTCGTAGATCTCTGGCAGCGCCCGCTCCACGGAGCGCCTCAAACCCTGCCGAACTTGATGCTCTGCGGGATTTCACAGATCTATCCGGAAGTTGACAGAGCGCCCTACGTCATTTCCTTCTAAATCGGCAGTGCGCATGCGCGGTGAGGTTGGCGAGGTCGGGTCGTCGAGTTGAATCTGTTTGTTGGGGGCGTCGGTTGTTTACGTGGGATTGTGACGACTCGAACGCTTCTACCTCGCGTAGATCAGGGATACAAAGCCAGGACTGTGGAGCGTGGTAAATCGTAAGTGCCGACATCTGTGACCATGAGAGGAAGAACGAGAAGAACAACGACAGAAAAGCCGGAGGCAGACGCAAGGTTAGGCCTGTTCATTCTGCAGCCAATGATTGTTTAACTTTTTACACTGCATTCCGCCGGCGTTTTCCCGTGCAATAAAGCAAGAGATTAGGCAATGACCGTGCAAGTGATGGTTTGTTACCTCTGTGTTTATTAAAGTCGTACCAGAAATCTGAACTCCACCGCTGGCAATCGCTGTCCGTGCCCCGCTGCTTCGAGGCGGCCGAAAGGTATGTGACGGCGCCGAACGCGGACGTCTTCGTTATTAGTGACATGGGCGCCGTGGTACGTATAATTTCGCCCCGCCTGTGTCGCGTGTTATTTCTGCAGCTCAGCAGTGACAGTTGTCACTGGTCGTCGGAAAGATCAGTCGGCTGAGGCGTTGGTGGGCTTTTCAAGTTCGAGCAGCGGGCATTTTGAATGGCGGAGGGGGAAGCGGTGGGAAGGGGCGTGGGGGAGGTCGCTTCCCAAAATGCGAGTTTATCTTCCCCTCATGATTAGAAGCGGGTCCCACGGAGCGGGATTTTGCCTCCCTCGCGGATTTTGGAAAGCGCTCCGGATCTACGAGTGGAATTCACCATTAGAACGGGTTGTGACCAGGCACGTAGCCAGGATTTTGTTTCGAGGGGGGGGGGGGGGGGGGGGCGCCCATGACAAAATGCTGTATGAGGGGGAGGGGGAGTGGAGGTCCCAGCAAAATGGAAGATTTCAGAGGGGGGAGGCCCCGTGCCCCCCCCCCCCCCCCCCCCCCGGCTACGTGCCTGGTTGTGACTCTTACACATACCTTCTTTGCGCAGGGAAGGTCGATCATCATCCTCGGCTCGTACTTCTATTTTATGTATGCGCTCCTTCTGCACTTTGCCCCATTTCTGAGGCTGGTCAGTTGATGACAGCTGCTCAAACGTTCTTTCTGCATTGATGTGCAGAAGGACAGCTACAATATGCTTGCATTTGTAGTTGTTATCCCATCTTGCAAGAAGGCTGATCGACTATGTGCAACAAATTATTGGCCCATATTGCTCCCATTCGTCTCATGTAAGCTAATGGAGCATATCGCAGCAATTTATATTAATAAATTTCTGAAAGACCGGAACATTGTCACAGTTTCAGCGTGGCCAGCTTTAGTTCAATTCTTGACAGGGCAGGACAAATTGACATTGTATTTTTTGGGTTGTAGCAAAGGGTTTGACCGGGTACCCCATGGCAAATTGATGCACAAAATAGTACAGATTGGCTCGCCCTCAAATCTGGTACAGTGGATTACCGCTGAACACAGAATTAATTAACCTCATTCAGACAAGAAGGTTCATTACACATGGTCACGGTCTACTCGGACCATTCCAGTAAACAATACGAGGGAAGGGGGACGGGGCCGAGCTTTGCAACTCCCGATTTCCCCAAAGCCAATGCACGAGTTGCTTTGCCTACCGAATTGAAACAGCCGAATAAGATCGGATAGTCGAATATCTTTCGGATATCCAGACACTTCAGGTTGCCATATAAACCAAGAACGCGCCTAGGCGTTTGACAGACAAGTCGGCAGTAAACAGAGCTTACCCTAGCTTTGCACGAGCAGCTGGCTTGATCCACCTCCGACATCTTCACGGTGATCCTCACTTCGTGGGGAGCACTACCAATCGCGTTAGTTTGTAGGACAAACGCCAGGAAGGTGAAACGGCAGTTGTGGACCGTTTCGACGGCGCACTCAACAACATGGCCCGCGTAGTAAACATCCTCGACCTCATTGAGGCACCGACTCGTCTCGCACGCCTTGTTTACATAGCGATTGATACTTGTCAGCGGCAGCGCAACTGCAAAAAGATAAGACGAACTTGCTGGTTAGAGAGGGACGAGCAGCCACAGGCACTACCCCATTTCTACGCCAAATATCTTCCATCAACGCACCGGCACAGCACCGGTACCGCACGAAGCGGAGAACGAAGAGCGGGTTTGCTTACCTGGAACTCGATCGCTGCTGCAAGCGTCGTTCATGGAGAACGAGGATCCAAGACATGGTCAACAGAGTTCCCCGTCGCTGTCCTTTCGTAAACACGAATGAAAACAAGTACTCGGAACGAAAAACGTGGCGAAAAAAAGGAAATCTGAAGCGAAAGTCTGCCGAGTACTACGGCGTCACGGCGTTCGAAAGGCGAACTCGGCGAGCGGAGGGGAAAGCCTGTCCTCTTCGTGACGTCACTGCCGTCGGCCGTTTGAGGGCGCCACCCAAACTTCTCCCTCCTACCACTAGTCACACTAAGCGCAAACCAGTTGAAAATCTCGAGCAAGCAAAAGGCGTGGCCCTCCGAATCTGTCTAGGAGCCCTCGCACACCATCATCGTGGCACACGCTCACAGAGGACGGGTTGAACTCGGTGGAGAACGGCCTGCAAGAACGGGCACTAGGCCTCATCTCACTCGCACGAGCAACTGCGACTCCACCATTCCACTCTTGATGAGGATCGCTGAACGTGCCGAGTCGAAACTGGGAGCGCACCTATGCACCCTCGGCAACATGGCGGAAACACCCGGACCACTCGCCCACCTCCCAGCACTGCACAGAGAGCCTCAGCCACTGAGGATTAAGCGCCGTTCACACACTTGCAACCGAGTGAGACCAAGGAAGACAAACTCTGTTTTTAAGCCTCTTGCGACGGCGGAGGACCGGATGCGCTGCTGCGCGTAGGTCCCCCGCCGTCGCAACAGGCTTCAAAACCGGTCTTGTCTCACTTGGTCATACGCGATTTCACGTGTGTGAATGGGCCTTTAACCTCTGCATCCCAGGAATGCTAATCAAGAAGAACACAGCACCGGTCGCCGCGCGACAGCTCACAGAGGATCATGTTTGTATCCAGTACGCTGGGTGGACCCGCGTATACCGACGGATCGGTACACCGCCCTGAAGGCACGGCAACGGCAGCGGCCTTCTTCCAAGCAGAGGCCGTGGGCACCAGCGAGCGCCTGGCTCACCAGGCCATCCTCCGATACCACGGAGTTGGCATCCAAACGACTCGCCTTTTCGGGAATTCGGGTAGGCCGCGCACGGGGACCGCGCTGCGTCGTCCTGAGTGACTCAAGATCGGCTCTCAAGCTGCTGAATGGACTCAAACGCGCCACGCCCCTGGCACGGTCAGTTGCGCAAGATGTACTAGAACTACAGCACAAAGGACAGGAAATTCAGTGGATTCCGATCCACTACGGCATCCGAGGAAAAGAAGTTGCCAGGCTTTCTAGCGGTGCAGATTTACAAAGTCCCCAAATTCCCATTCTCGGCGGTCCCTCAGTTTTCGGACGCCGAGCTCCTCGTGAGAAGAGCCGTCACCCTTTAACACATGGACCAGGGGGTTGTGGCCGGCGCCATTCCAGCCCGTCTCAAGCCAACACCATCTAGACAGAAGGCCTCCGCATGGTCTCCTCTCCTTCTATGAAACGTCATCCTTGTCGGATCGCGCTAACTCGGCTATTGAGCCCGATCCCGACCTTCGACGCGCTGATTGGACACGAGCCGCAGCCGAACACTGACACAGCACTCGTGTCCAATCTCACGCCTCGATCGATCTGACTGTGATGACGCGTGCGGAGGCCTTCTGTGTAGGTGGTGTTGCTCAAACGCGGCTTCGACCACCAAACTGCAGTGGTACTGCAGCGCCTGCGGAACGAAGTGCATTCACCCCAGCGTGGTTAGGCCGTTCCAGGCCAAATTTCAACAGTGACTGTTGTGGAGATCTGGCTGCCTTCTCCCGCGCCGACCCTCTGGGCCCCGATTTCCGGCCTCCGAGATACGTCATGCCTCGGGGGAGCGGCGGTGACCTCGCGCAGCACAAGGTCCGGCTGGAACGCTCCCCTAAGCCAACTGACGTCACGGGACTGGCCCCTAAAACAAAGGGGCGAAGGCTTAAAAAGGGGAAGCCGAACAAAGGAAAGGTCTCTGGCACGGCAGCGCTTGGACGGCGGACAGCGTGCAGCGGCGACAGGAGACGAGGACGCTGGCGCGGGAATCGACGGGACACGGACCATGGCGCGGGGAAAGTGCGGGCAGACGTCGAGTGGCGAACTCGACGAACGGACCGGCGCCGACCCTGGACGACGACGTCCCCATGACGCGGTGTTGACGACTACCGCTGGGACTAGGAGAAGCTGCAGGGCAGCGGATCTCCCCCAGGCCCCGCTGATCACCGTTCCCCGATCCCGAAACCCCCCAAGGCAATGAGTGAGTGAATAAACCCTTTTGCCAAGAGCGAAGTATTGCGGTGTCATATTCGTCCGGAAACAGGGTCTGTGGGAATCGGAGTTAGAAGCCCGCACTGTCATACCTGCGAAGTTTCCGCAGACGCCGAATACCTCCTCCTGCACAGCCCCGATCATGAAGAGGAGCGAACCGTCCTCAGGAACGGCTTTTCCCGGCTCAAGCTGCCCAGCACCAGCCTAAAAGAACTCATTCGCCCGCGGACGCAGACGCAGCGCTCAAAAAGGTAGCAACATTCCTACGAGACACGGAGCTCCTAGATATCGCATAAGAGTCTGACCAACGACCAGCAAGACTGCGGACTGGAGCACTTATGTGCCTATGCCTATACTGTCAAAAAAGCCTCCCCTCAAGGACAGTATTGCAAGGATCCTACGGTTATCCGCTCCCACAGACCGACTGCCCAAGCCAAAGCCAACATGAGATCTTGAGTGTCTCTTCCGTAATCAATTTCCCCATTTTATTTTTATTACATTTCAGTTATTTATTACAGCTCGTGCCTTCTTCATCTCTATACCCTTTTCCTCCCAATCCCCCTTCCCTATCAAATGTGGCATGTGCGCCTTGAGCGAGCGTCACCAACTTCGACGTCGATTTCTTTCTTATCGTTTAAACAAACAAAAAGATTAATCCACACCCTCGCACGTTTCAACCTGCATGAGCTTCATACCGGCGTGCGGTCGTGTATCACCGCTGCGTGGAACACGTTAAGCACACCAGGCTAGCGGTTGTACTGCACCGGCTAAATTGTCCACCTACAGCTGAGACACCCGACGCCCTTCGGGGCTCACTTACTTCCGTCTGTATAACGATACACACAACAGAATTAATTCTATCTCACTGTGATGACGTCAAAATTCTAGTGCACAGGCTTTAATCATTCTAGGTGGTGTTGGCCAAGTCTGCTAAGCCTGGGGAGCGCGAGCGCTTGAGACTACGTGCCGCTCCTCTCCTGCGCTAGCTTTTGTAGTGCTTTCTGTCACACAGAAGCTGATTCTAGCAAGCCAACATAGATTCATGAATCCATAAAAATCACAAAAAAAAAATTACTCAAGACTATACTTCGTTTCACCTTATGTGCGAGCGAAGGCAAAACTGGAAGCGCGAGCACGGAAGCTCCGTGCGTTCAGGCTTTGCTCGAGCGCGCGAGCTGGGGAGAAATGCAAAAAGCGCTGGTCTCGCGCTTCTAGCTTTGGCTTCGCTCGCAGATAAAGTGAAACGAAGTAATAGGATGCGGTTTGTTAGCCTGGTTTGCATGCAGACGTCCTCGAATAATGAAGATGGGTTCTTCACAGCACAAAAGTAATAATAATAGAAACATTTTAAAAAAACTGCGAAAGCCAAAACAAAATCGAAAACAAGTAGTCACGAACTGGACAAAGGGCCCAGTGAACAGTGCAGCAATAGGAGTATGATTAATGCCCGACTGTGAGCTGCGTGAGTGGACGGAAGGGGCAGTCCGGGGACAGGGTCAGGAAGGCATCGCAGCAGGGGTAGGGGCCCCCCTCACGGGAGTCCATTAATCACAGCACGTGCCGCGGGTTTCGTGTAGCAAGCGCGAGTTAGGACTACCGAGTGGGAAGCCCAGGGTTCCTTTGTTCTTAGACCATCGGACAAGCACGTGTGAGCTCTATTGTATATTTCCCTGCCGGAGACTGGACCGCGGGAGACTTATCGCTCTTGCAAGTTTCTAGTTTTGGTTTTTCTTCCACGCGCACGGACAAGTACGCTGTTGGACGCACTTGATTTTCACCCGCTTTTATCTGCTCGGAACGTATAACTTAGTTGTTAAACATATTTATAACTGATTATGCGAACAAACGAGCCTTTGCACCTTCCGGTTGTAAGTAACGCTGTTGGCCACCAATAACTAAAGCAACTAATAAAAAAAAAAGAACGAACAAGTAGGAATGTCTGTTTGCTCATTTTTTAGTTGGTTCCGTAAGTTACTGGTCGTTATTGTTGTCTGCAATGTGCGTAAATTGCACATTGCAGACAAGAGCTTTGCGTTGCGAATGGGAGCTCGTGCCGCGCGCGTCCCGCAGTCCGCAAGTTGCGACCTAGAGAAGTCCCTAATCTTATTAGGGAGTTTACGCAGATTGTTCCCTCCACCCCACATCGCTCTCTGCAACCTGCTACGAGATCCCGAACCCTAGAGACAAGGCTAGCGGAGCGCATGCGTAGTATCGTCGTCTTCGTTTCGGAGAAAGTGTAGTAGAGAAGGGGAGGAAAACGGTCTACAAAAACTCCCTAATGAGAACTAACCACGAAGGCTAAAAGCGCGAATGTGTAGCTTGGACCGGTGCTCGCGCTGCACGAGCGTTCGTAACAACCAAAGCGTAATCAGACGCAACAATCACGGGCTTGTAGCCTTCGCGGTTGGTGAGGACGGTCAGGGCGTTTCTTTCAAACGACAGGCCTCCATCACGTGCCCGTTGTCTCACTTCCTGCTTCCGCTGCGCTTGCGCGCTCGAGGCTCAGAGGACGTTAAAGTGCGTCTAAGATAGAAAAAAATAAAACAGGCTTTAAATAAATCGACTGAATATTATTTTAAAACGAGATTCAATCAATCAATCAATCAAATCATCTTTATTTTCCATCACAAATGATGATGGAGGATATCGGGGGGAAAAGCTGTTTGTGTACAGCTTGGCGAGCCCTCGGGACCCCTACATGGCAGACAATGCAAAAATAAAGAATCAAATAGACAAACAAACGAATAAACAATGTGCATTTTTATACAATGTTACTGATGCCATTTTTATTTAGTGACATGATATCAATTTCTAAATTGTGATCGAAGTAATGATGTAAATTGTGATATAAGTCACGGTTTAAATCGCGAGTCAAATCACCGGTTTTTCTATATAAATTAATTTAATCGAACCTTCCCCAGAAAAGGTATCCCTAAAAATATTTTCCTTATTTATTCGCATGTCTATCGTTTTACGCTTTCCCCGTGCGTTTCATCTAAATCAAGGCATCTTCGAGCACGGGAACATTTACGTCAGGTTGAACACGAACGTAAAGAGGCATACTGTTCTGAGCAAATCAGAGTTGAGGTTCCTTTCTACCTTCCACTCGGTTCACCACTTACTGTGTTATTCTAGGCAAACAAATCAAAACGGGAAATAAATGAAGAGAAGAGGAGTCTCGGTCTGGCGTCCATATATAAGCACAGGGACCGGCCGAGGCAAACAGACAGGCGGACCGATGTTCCGAGGTTGATCGTGCATCGACCTGTACACCCGCGGGCAATACAAGTTGAAACACGCGTCCTGGTCTTTTTCGCGTCTGCAATATCAAACAAGCTTTTTTTTTTTTCAATTTGGTAAATAGTTTAAAATATGCAACCTCATCTTCTCATTCCACTTCTAGTTCGGACTCAATGTCTTTCGAATACTGGCAGGTACGCAAAAGAAGCATAAAGGACTGTTACAACTCGTATTGTCCGCAGTAGTGCAGTGATGTCTCCTTTATGGGGACACCTCCGCTCGCCCCAAAACTGAGCGTCCATAATGTGAGTTGCACATAATAACGAATAAAAAAATGCATGTATTCAACCTGCTTGACCTTGAAAAGGTTGTCTATATAGCCGGCCATCCATATTTACGGGCTCCGTATTTGCGAAAGATGACTTTTCACCGTTATGTTTTACACAAGCATGACACATTCTTTATTTATTTTTTGTAAGACCATAATTGTGTTTATTTTGCTTACTTTAAAATTAAGAGAAAGCCATGGTCGATAGACAAATTGTAATTTGTGCCTGTGTTCAAAGGTCGCAATTTTAAGTCCTTGAAGATTGTTTTTTCCTCTGCATTTTTTTTTTTTTTTGCGGTGCTCAAAGACCGTGAATATTTATTCTTTACTATTGATTCAAGAAAACGCCCACAGCTCCTTTTATGCATTACGGGGGGGGGGGGGGGGGGGTGCACAGTGCATTATAAAATAGATCACCACTCTCGCGGTACGCCACTTCCGCTGGTAATAAATTCCACTATGATATGATAAGCATAAAAAGATTCAGGTTTTAAAAAATTTGTCTTGTTGGCATGCGTTCAAACTTTGCAAGAGTTATCTGTTCGCGGTGAGACGTGACTTGGCGATTGTAAGTATGATCAAGCAACACTCCCGGCCTGTTTATAATAAATAGAATTTAAAAAAAAAAATGAAAGACGTTTACAACACCCTGTAACGCCGAATTGGAGCGCAGCTCTTGAGGAGGGGGAGGGAAGGGTACTGAGGGGAGGGTATACCCCTCCTCCCTCGTCCTCACCTCATCATCCTCCCTGCTACTCCTCCTTCCCTCCTCCCTCCTCTTGGTCCTCCTCCTTCACCTTCTCCTCCCCTCCTTCTCCCTCCTCCCTCCCCTCCTTCTCCTCGTCACTTTGGGGGAGGGGTCGCGTGTTCTCGGGGGAAGGGGGGGGAGGGTCACGTGACCTCGGGGGGGGGGGGGGGGGTCACGTGACCTCGGGAGGGGGATCACGTGACCTCAGGGGGGTTCACGTGACCTCGGGGGGGGGGGGGGGGGTCAGGTGACCTCACGGTTATGCCGACGCCAACGCCGACGCCGCTCCAGCCGGAAACGGGCGCCTAAGAGCTGCGCTCTAAAAACTTGAGTAGGAGCCGGCCGTAAGGACAATGGTACTTAGTGGCATCGTGCTCCCGAAGTTAACAGGACAAAAAAATTGGTCGCAAGCTTTCAATAAAAGAGATGAAACAAATGGGCGGAAGTTGTTTCAAAAACGTTTTCGCGCGCGGAAACTCAAACGTGACTGGTTTGCTCAATTACCACAACAAACAGATTTACGCTGACTAAAAACAATGTAGCGGATTTCGTTTAAGTCCGGCGTGGTTTATAAAAAAAATTAATAAAACATTCTTGATTAGACTGCACTCCACTTGTAACTAAATTGACAATACGTTTCTTACACGAGCGCTGTTTTCAGTGGTTCAATAGATAGAAGAACAAATATATCACGTTTAAAGAACGCAGCTAGTGACAAAATAAGTACCTAGTTTCTAGCTAAAGTGATTGAAATCAGATAACTCAGGTCTAAATTACATATACGTGATTTAAATCGAATACATTTGAGTTACGTGACTTCAAACAAAACCTTAACTTCGTTCTGATTGTGGTAGGAAGCTCGCGCTGGAGGCGAAACGACTAAAAGACCCACCTACCGTTCTTATCTCCTCGGTGATTATAATAGCAGAATACGAATGGCAGGCAGGTTTTTCACTTGTCCCCCAGCGCGATCTTCCTAGCACGCGCTTCCTGCCTTCGATAATGCCTTGTCGTCTCGTGACCTCCAAGTGTGCACGCGCAGCCACAGCACGACGGAAAGCAACGACGCGTGCTGGCGGCTGGACATCCCTAAAGACCGGCCCTGCGCTTCTTGTCCTGGCTCCGCATGGAGCCAGGACAGTACTGCGTGCTTAGTACTCAACTGACTCAACTGAGCACGTATAGACCTTTTCTGTTTCCTGTCGTTCTCAGTCACGTGGGTTCCGTATCTGGTATGCGGGGCGAAAAAATATTAAAACGTTTGAACCTGGAATATGCGAGAAAATATAGGTGAGGCAAATCAAGAATGTGTGACAATCACGCATTTTTCGTAAACACCTTCCAGCTTCGGAGAGAGATCAAAAAGGTGTTTTACCGCATACCAGAAGTGACGATATTCAAGATGGCTGCACGCTTGTGGAAAAGGTGTATAGAGCGCGACACTGTTAGCGCGAACAAGCGATCGCCGGTTTTTCCACTTTTTCTATTTGAAACCAAGGGATGTCATCCAAGTTATTATTGCTACTGAAAGAGCTCATTTAGTTCTATAATGTAAGCGATGAAATTTAGTGCTCACTAATACTACTTAAAAGTAAACTGCGAAAATGCGCCGATGTCGTGTTCGCGCTAACAGTGTCGCGATGTGTACCTAGCGCCGAAGCACTCTAATGGCGCATTCACACTGGAAGCGGATGCGCGTTCGCAAAGTGGTGGCGAACGCGGTTGCATAAAGATCCAGTACAATTTCACGCGCATTTGAAAATCATCAATGCGCCTGAAATTGTCCTGGAACTTTATACAACCACGTTCGCGACCGCTTTGCGAAAGCGGATCGACTTCTAGTGTGAATATTCGCACGGCGGATAAATTAAAGGTGTATCCGCACGACGGACCGGGCCGCGGACCGATTGGTCACGTGATGCGCGGCCCGCGGGCCGCCCGGCTGCAATGAGCATCCACACGGCGGACCAAAGGAGCAGACGACAGAGCGAACGGGCCGGTCTAACCCTCGACCTCACAGCTCCGCCAAACGCATGCAGCGAGCTCCTTTGAGGCCATTTGTAAGGAGCCAAGATGGAGGTTGAACGAAAGAGAAGTTTGGCCGCGGTGGGGGTTTTTAGTTGTACGTGACGTATGAGAGCCCAACTACCCAGAACAGAATTTGCGGCTCGAAATTCGGTTTCTTTCCGCCCGAAAACTGCCGATCGAGAACTGGCCGGTTTGAGTCGCGCTCACTCTCTTTTTTGTGGTCACGGGCCGTTTTCTAAGGTTTCGACGCGACCACCAAATTTAATCAAAGTCGTGGGTCATTGAAGGCACACAGTCAATATTAAAAATAGAAAAAAATATGAAACCCATTTTTTGTGGCTTCCAAAAAGCTGCAAATACGTTGATTTAAAAAAAAAAAAGGTAGCACAGACAACCGGAAGCATTCTGTGCGTTCACTGAAAATTCTCAACATGGCGTCGTTTCGCGTATCGTGGGACTAGCGAAGGGCAGCGGACGTCGGGCGTTGGACCTCTACTTCAGAACTGTCGTTCACGGTACCGTCGAATTCCGTCTTCCTTCGAAAGAGAAATTTTGGACCGATCAAAAGAACTGATATGCATCCCGTACGACCCGCCCGACCAGCAAGCCGATTGCACGAAGACGTCAACGAGCCGTCGTCCCTTCTCGTTGCTGAAGACATCGCTCGCTCAAACGTCAAGCACGAAGTGCGTACTTCGAGTTGAATACGCACGCGTACGGTTTCTTTACGAGGTGAATGTGGCCTATGCGTGGTGCTGCTGGACTTCAAGCCGCGAATGCATGTATTGAAGGGAAATCGGCAGCAATTACTTCAGACATACAGTGTATACCCGCCCCATTACTACGCATGATAAGAGTTCCTTCAGTAGCTTAGTGGAAAGACGTCCGCTTTACACGCAGAGGGCGCGGGTTCAATCCTTGGTGTGGGTGGATCTTTTTCTTTTTTTGTCAAGCATTTTGCGATGTTTACATTTATTTTTTTACAATTATCACTGAAAAAAACAATTGTTGTGGACGATACGTCGCTGAACTAAATGGTATGGGATTCCATTTTTGACAGCTGCGAACTCAATGTAGTCACTTTCCACAAAATGCAAGGAGCATGTAAATCGGGTAGCGTCCGCTTTCCGAGCTTCGCGTAACTGTTCTACAGGAATTGCAGCCAGATATTGATCCTGACCCGTTGATCTTTCGGAAACTTGTGCACTCTGCCGCATAATGCCACTTTCAGATGCAGGACATGTGAGGCAACTCTTCACGCAACATCTTGGGAGTATTCTTTTCGGAGCAGATCACGGGAGTTCACCACGGCACTGGGGCAGCATAGGCGTGCACAGGGTCCTCCTATAGGGGGGGCTAAGTTTCACTGCAGCGCCCCCCGCCGTCTCACCGAGACCCTTATGCCGTAGGGGTAAGGTGTTCTAGTGTACCCTAGTAGGAGCTAGTACACTAGAACACCATATTTCAACCGCGAAATATGACTTCCAGGTTTACAATTCAGTGTCACCATAAAACTACCCTTGAGTTTACTTTCCCGCAGATTACTTGGAAGTCTAATTATTGCGATTTACGACTGGAGCCCGGAGAATGACAAGGCTCGAAATATGTTTGAACCTAAAAACCAAATCTGAGCTGTGACACCGAACATGACGTAACGCCACAAAACGCCATACTTTATAATGCCAGTGTTCAGACTTTATTTTTATGTGTCATCGTATCCATATCCTCGTAGACAGCAGTAATTGGATTTGCGAGTGCTCTGCGTGAAAGTGGACTTACATGCGCTTTGAAGTGTGGGAGAAATGAGAAGATGAGATAACGTTTCCAAAAACAAAAACGATTTATTGCCAAACAAAAGTGGAAACCGACACGATAAAGAAACCCCAGCTTGCACTCGTAGGGCACAAGCGCCATCACATTACACAGAAAGAAAATGAATCGCACGAGGGCTCAGACGTTACACAATTTCAATTCACAAACGGTAGACTCTAAAAAACATTCAACACAACACAACAACAGGGCTGGTGCAAATGAAAAACAGTAACACACAGTAAAATTAACTACACTATACAAAAGAACTATTCAAGCCGAGCTGTGCAAAAATACTATTGGTGTGAGAGACAAACCTTAGCTCGGACAGAATCGGCTGTAAAGCCCCCTCTTTCGCCAGCAGTCATATCCTGCGAAATTAAAACACATTCATAACAAAATTTTGCGCGTTTTAGTCGTAAAATGCTTTAAGATATTATCAAAACTGATGGATGTTGCTAGGTCCTGCTCCACAAAGGGCAGCATCAGCCAACGAAGCCGTTCCTGCGACATCGTGGATCTTAACTTGGTCTTTACATGTGCGAGCTTCGAAAATGTCCTTTCGCACGAGCAACTGGTTACAGAAATCGTGGAAAAAAGTTGAAGAACGCGAGAAAAGTCCTTGAATACTGACTTGTCCAACCCATTTTCTTTGAGTGAATCCAGCCAGTCATAGGCGGTCATGCTGTTTGATTTTTCGTCGCTGGTTCGAGACTTTAGGAGCCGCATTTCAGCACGCAAGCTGTCGGGATCTACCTCAAAGAAGCTACAAATAAGAGATATTTGTTCGTCGCTCGCAGAGAGGCCCACGAGGTTTTGGATAGCACACACAAGCTCAAAAGTTTCTTGTGTGAACCTTTCTTCAATCCCTCGAACACAGGAGTCAAGCATCGGAAAGAAAACACCGACACGAAATTCTTCCTCTTTTGTCGCATAGAAACATTCGTTCGCCCAGTTTTGGTCAATTCGCTTCCAACCTTTCTTTTTCGAACTTCGGGAATCTCAATGGACCTCTTGGCGAATATGTGCTGCCACCTAGACACGCGAATCGGTTCGAGACTAGGTGCCCTTCTCGTATAGTTATTAATTTCGGGAGAGATAATCGTGCACAGAGCGTGTACACGACTCAAACATTTTAAGACTGCGTTTTATTAATGGTGAGCACTGGCGCTGGGCACGGAAATGCCCCAAGTTGCTGAGTACGTCGGTGAAGACAGACGGGGCTCTAATGAGGAGCATTCACTGGACGCCATATTTGTGGGTGCGGTCTAGAGCGCATGCTCAGAACGAGCCCAGATTAATAGCTTGCTAAGACCGGCAATCTTAATGGTGTGGAATGCACGTTCCAAAAGAACTGTGGAAGCTCGCCATCAGCACGCGCTCAGCAGTCGCGCACAAACGCGAGTCATTTGCTTTGGATGAACCTTCGGTGACTGCACGAGCGCTCGTACACCGAGTGCTCCAGTCAATGCAGTCAAGGATACCCGCTCGCGCTCGCACAGCCTTCGCAGTTAGTCCATGCTAAGGTGAGACGAAGTATAGTGGAATTGAAACTTCGTTTTCTACGATCGCTCGTACGAAGAGCAGAATAAAAAAAAAGAAAAAAAAAAGTCTTAGGCACGGTCGCGGAGAGCACGAGGAGTGAAACTCACGTGACTTCCGGTGAACCCACTTTTAGTGACGTAGGTCGATGCCTCCCTTCTGACCGCCCCGACACCTTGCGGTACACTGTTACGTCACAGTGCACGGCGGGAACTTTGAATTGGGCCTCGTATTTCTATTTTTCATAAAAAAAGAACTACGCAACTCTATAGTGAAACAATTTTTTTGTAATGTCCTGATATGCCAATTCAACGCCTAGCATTAAAAAAAAATTGTTTTGGCGTGTCAGAGGCCCTTTAAGAAGGAAAGACCAAATAATTGGGGGTTGTGTGGATATTTAGACAGCGTGTAGTTGGTCAGCCAGTTCAATGTTGCTACGAGTCACTCGCTGTAGATGAGAAATTTAGCCAGTGCAGTACAACCGCTAGTCTGGTGTATTTAACGTGCACCACGAAGTAGTGGTACACTGCTGCATGCCGGTACGATGCTCATCGAGATCGAGACGGGCATTCGCTCCGCGTGCTCCGAGCTGGTGTGCGCTAGCCCACTCGGCCACCGATCCCCCAAAGGAAAGGACCCAAAATACTACCCTGTGGTACGCTGTCGTGCAACAAGTATGAGCGAACTCGAATGTCGCTGTCGCCGACGCGTCCCAACTCCTGGCTGCTGCTAGCTTCCATGGACTGTCGAGCTAGAGGGCGACATGTAGCAGATCAGGCGTCTACCACATTCCCCTCCACGGATGTCCCACCGCCAGGATCGTGGCAAAATACAGCGTGGTACTTCGACGGCGTCCTCAGACGGAACTCGAAGGACCACTTTTAAACCGCTGCAAGCAACACACCAGTCTCAGACGTGTTCCAGGTACCACAGCAGAGCCCGCCTTACGAACCCCGATATAATGAAAGTGCCGTGCCCAAGCGCCACGTCTCGCACCTCTACGCTTATCTCACGTCCGCCTGCAACACGCGCGATGACGTAACGAAGCAAGGGCGAGGCCGACCGTCCCCACGGGGTGCCCACAGTCGGGCAATCCCCAAAAGTCTGGTCCATCTGTGGGCCCCACAACAGGTGTTAGGACATCTCGGCCATTGAGGCATTCAGCCCCCCCCCAGCCAAAGCCGCCAAGTCGCCCCAGACGTGGGCGCCCCTCGTCGAAAGGGAAACCGCCTTTCCCACACCCTTCCCTCTCCCGCACACCCCTTTCCTACTTCCTCGCGTCCCGCTTTCACCCATCCTCGACCCAAACTTCCGACGGACACCGAGTCGACGTTTTTAGTTGTTCTTTTATGTATAATCTTCCGGGACTACGTGAACTCAATTCGTTTTGTGGGCTCGAGCGCGTATGGCTATGGCCTGATTCAAACCCTCTCCTTCGACCCACGTCTTCGTTTGCTGCCGTGGCACCCGTCTAGCCCAGCGGTGGTCTTCTTACCGGCGTCCGGTCGGCCGTGTTTACTTTTTGTCCCGTCTGTCCCCGTTCTGCGGTGGGGTGCAGCGGAACCGAAGAGGAGAGGGGAGGCAATTTCCCCCTCCGCGAGCCTTTGCTTCCCGATGAACAAAAGGGGGTCCAGGCGATCTGCATCTTGAGCTGCCCTTCTTCTCCGGGCAATCCTTTGATCCGCGCGGGGAGACCCCTTCCCCTCTTTTGTGGGGACCGCATAAAGTATTGCAGAAGTTTTCGATTTCCAGGGTTCCCCGTGTGCCTGGTCGCCCGTTCCTCTCGTAGAAGGGTCAACGACGAGGTCTACGACCCAGACACGGCGCGCTAGTCTGATGCTTTTCTGCTGCAGCATGGACCTTTTTTTTCTTTTTTCAAGATATGTTGTCGTCGTTTTTGGGAGAAACGCACTTTCCCCGGGACTTTCGGATGGCCTTTTGTCCGGCATCCGGTGCGCACGCGAGAAGGACACTCGGATAAGACGTCGTAAATAATTTTTGCCTTCTTGTTTTGCATCCGCGGAACTCTGCATTGGTAGCAGACGATTCAGGACGCCATATTGCCCCCTTTTTCTTCTTTCCCGTCATCTGCAAAGAGTTGCCGGCGGCTGGCGTTGTTGGCATTGGGTCCTCCTCGCAAGAGGAGCTTTCTGGACGGGAACCTTTCACTTTCCGGGGTGTTTGTGTCAGACATTTCTTTTTCTTTCGCACTCCTGGGTTTTTAGCTTTTTTTCTCTCCCGCGGTCGTTGTTTAATGCATAAAAGGCGGCAGGGGGGAAGGGGGTGACTAGCTCTTTCGGTCACCTGGTCCAGATGAAAAATGCATCTGTCAGAGGCCGGTTTTGGTCGCCAAACGTCTCGGATGTGCGAACAAATGAATGATCGCCGGATTGAGGACACGGTCTGCGGAGAATACCGGCCGCCGGGTTAGTGAATGAAAGCGTGCGCGAGAAATGTAGGCTTTCGGGACATCTGGGAGCAATGTAGATTGTCTGAGCAAAACTACCCCTTTCTTGCTGAAGCACTGAAGGGAATTTCGTCGCGCCCTCAAAAATGGTTCATGCAATCCGGTGTTGTGCGTGACCGGCAGCCATGAGCGCTCGCTGAGCTCACTACTCCTCCTCTAGTTCACGGCCACTCAAGCCAGGACCGAGGATGTCATAAAAAATGTTATTTTTGGCTTGTTTTTGTAATTTTAATTTGCCTATACCTTTTAAAATAAGGCGAAATTCGAGAAAAAAAAAAGTTTCATTAAGTTACTACGTTCAGTGCGCTCAGGTTCGGTGCAAATTAAAAACCAGTCTAAAAGTCGTTGCAAAGCCCCTTTGAAGAGAAGCTGAAGAGGTTCTTGAAAAGACGAGTCTGAGCTGAATCCTATCGTATTTTTGTCCTGTGAGTGTGAACATGTCGAGCATTTGACCCGAACGCATCGAGAGACGGGAGAGAAACCGAAAAACCAACCGCTGGGTGAGGTATCAACTGCCTTGAGCGTGCCCCTTGTGAGGAAACGCCCCCCCCCCCCCCCCCCCACACACACACACACACACTTCTTTTATAAAATGATTCTTGACTTTTTATTGACAACGGGTTGACTTCTTATTGACTCCGGTTACTTTCTTTTGACTTTGACTTCCTGTTGACATGGTCAACAGAAATTTTGTTGATTTTGTGTAGAAGCTTTTCTGATGATTTTCTTTAGCCTGAGTCAAAAGAAAAGCTGTTCACTTTCTAGTAACTTGACGTGAAATGTTTTCTGCCAAATTCCCGTCGGCAGTGTCATCAGAAAGACTGTAAACGTTCTGTTTACTTCCTGCTGAAAATATTAAGTTGACTCTCTGTAACCAGTGTCGATAAAAAAAAAAAAAAAGCTACAGACTTTCTGTCGATTTTTTTATTTAACATATAGCACATCTTGATTAGATGTCAAAAGTCACGAAGTTTCTCAATAGTCTGTGACGATGTGAGAGGGATGAGCTTCAGTTGTCCAGCCTCCAGCGCGAGCCTACTACCCTTGACAACGCTTCGGCGTCTCGCCCACCTCGAGCGCCGCGCGCGCTCAGTCAAAGCACGACGGAAGGCAAGGGGAGCGTGCTGGAGGTTAGGCCTTCGAAAGACATGCCCTGCAGTTTTCGCTTTGTAAGCGACTATAGTGACCTTATTGGGGGATCGGTGGCCGAGTGGTCTAGCGCACACCAGCTCGGAGCACGTGGAGCGAAAGCTCGCGCTGCAGAACCCAGGATCCTGGGTTCAATCCCCACCCCTGCCCGTTTCGATCTGGATGAGCATCGTACCGGCGTGCGGTCGTGTATCACTACTGCGTGGTGCACGTTAAAGACCCCAGGCTAGCGGTTGTACTGCACTGGCTAAATTGCTCATCTACAGCTGGGAGACTCGTCGCTACTTTAAAAATGGCAGACCAACTACTCGCTGTATAAATATCCACACAACCCCAATTATTGACCTTATTAAACGAGCTTTCGAAATGCAATTATTTAAGGCATAAGAAACATATCTAATGAAAGCTGGTATCTATAAGCCTGTGTGAAAATTATAATATTGTTAAGTATAGACCAACAAGCGGCCCTGACGTCACGCAGCTGCGGTGGCGCTGTCGACAGCACTGCGCATGCGCAGACGATTCACTTCACGTGAATTCGGTTTCTGCGCACGCGCAGTGCCCACACCCGGTGTGGGCGAACGCGGGTTTGTTTGTAAACAGCGTGCCGGTCTATAGTTTATATAAAAGACATAACACTGTGAACATGAGAACAAAAGCTAAAAGTACAAAATTCCCCGTCATTTTAAGAAAATGCGTATTTTTAAAATGTTTTTATATGAAAAGCTTTCTATATGCTCTTATAAATGCAATAAAATCTATTTCACATATATTGTTTGGTCATATTAAGCAGTGTGTTTAAAAAGAAGACATATTTGTACCTCCTTTCTACGACGCATATTTCTGTCACATTGTTTTTCACTTAAATATTAGCTGTTCTTGTACCATGATCATAGTTTTTATTGGTTCTCGAGTCCACACACAGTTCGGAATGTTTAAGCGTTGTCATATGAGATTAAAAAAACATATATAGGACGTTTTAAAAGTCTTCTGTGAGTTAATAGATAACTTATGGGGAAAAACATTTCAAAGCGACGGCCCGCCGAGCACGTCAGTAAGCGAGTATGATTTTTTTTTTTTCTTTCTTCAAACAACTTCCTTTACACGAAAGCTAAGCTAGACTTGTTGAAACATCCCAATTTCCGTCTCTACTATTGGCATTTTTATGTTTGCGTGAACACCTTCCAGCGGCGTGGAGATCAAAACTATGCTTCAACGCATACCAAAAGTGACGACATTCAAGATGGCTGCACCCTTGTTGAAAAAGTGCATAGACGATTGCAAGCAGGGCATCTCGAAGCCGCCATGTCTCCGCTCGTGGCGGCATGTTTCGCCGCCATAACTTTTGTTCAGATGAGGGAAGACGGCGGTATACGAGACGGTTCGTGCCGTGTCGTGCTCTGCGCGCGCAGAGCTGCGGCGAGGTTGCCCCCTACGTGCACAAAGACAAGCGTTCCCTCGATGCATTGCATTACGGCAGCGGTGGCGTAGTAAATCTGGCTGGTGAGATCGCAGCCACCTTGAATGTCGTCACTTCTGGTATGCGGAAAAACAATTTGATCTCTCCACGCCCCCGGAAGGTGTTTACAAAAAATGCGTGATTGTCACACATGTCTTATTTTGCCTCACCCATATTTTCTCGCATACTCCAGGTTGCAATGTTTTATTAATATTTTTTTCCCGGCCCGCATACCGGATACGAAACCCACGAAACTGATAACGACAGGAAACAGAAAACGTCTATTCGCGACTCCAACGAACTATACGGGGCGCGCTGGTCAGGCAAAATGGCGGACGAAAGGAGGTCGTTTTCGTCGTTCAGCACGCGGACCACCATAAATCTTTTGCACTGCAGCGTAAAATCGGTGTTACATATGAAAGCAAAGCGATTTTTCGACGGTAGAAACCATCTTCTAGTCAGTGCGTAGGAACGACACGGCGGAATCATAAAAATAATTACTTGAAACGATGTTTGTTTCTATGCTGCCTACGAGAACCAAGCAGCGATAGCAGACGACAGAATCGAAACGACCTCCTCTCTCGAGCTTCTCGGAGTTGCCGCTACGCGGCGGCGATTTCGCTGGAGTCGCCAATACGAGGTGCGATCCGAAATTTCGAGGACTATTGGCGACGTGAGCGATCGAAAGTGCCACTGTGGTCGGCCCACCACAATTGGCCGAACGCTGACTATGACGTCAGCAAAGGATGTCTCATCGTCGGAAATAAGAGGAATGTAAGAACTTCAATTTCGACGGTGTTGGCAGTGTTGCTTTGAGACCGCTCTGATTTCAGGCTTCCAGAATGCTCATTACAAACACCATCGAGCTTACTGTTCACAAGATAATGACGTCACGAAAGGTAACCGAACGAGGGCGCCACCGATTGCAAGCACATGGCGGCCCGACTGGTGTCACATGCGTGCAAGCACGCGAGGCGTGCGCGTGGACTTAGCTTTGGCAAGCTTGCAAAAGCACGGGCATGCTCGCACGAAGAGAGACATGGCCGCGGCCAGTCAATCTGCGTGCTATCGTCTGCAGCACGGTCCGCGCAGCTGTCTCGTTATGCCATAGGCCAATGGTTCTCAGCCATTTATGTTTCGCGGACCCCTTGTGGATCGGCGGAGATGATGGAGGACCCCGTTTGTGGTGAGGGGAAGGGAAAGGTATAGGTCAAATATGATCATGATTTAATAAGTGGATATACTGAGGGCTGGTGTGAAGTATACTCTGTTTCCTACTTAGCGTGCAACGCTGTCAAAGCTACTGGCGCGAGGCTGTGGCTTCATCTATGGTTTTGTTTGCGCGAGAACGCGTGCGAATGATCAACGAGATCAAGCCCCACGCTCGCGCCAGTAGCTTTGACAGCGTTGCACGCTAAGTATGAAACAGAGTATAGACTCCTCCCATTGACATACACACGAGAGAACTCACCGAAAATTCGAACGTTTCTTCTCAGTGGGATAAAAGACAACTTTTATTGCCGGGCTTGACTGACGAGGCAGGGCTTCGCGGACCCCCATTTGAGGACCACGGCCATAGGCTGTCGTTCTGTGAACGTTTGGAACTGCGCTTCACGAGTTTTTTCTAATCAAGTGGACGAGAACAATGGCGATTTCAGCATATACTGCAAACCAGATCGAAAGCGAACATCAATAGACCGACTTCACTAAGCGTTCGCCGCATGCGTGAAGCCGCCATAACCTTAGTTCACAAGAGGCAGGCGGCAGTGCTCGAGACGGCTCGTACCGTCTCGGGCTCTTCACGTGCAGAGCTCCAGAGCAGCTCCAGAGATGTTGTCGTACGTGCAAAAAGACTAAAGTTCCCTCGATGCATTGCGGCAGCCGTGGCGCAGTCTGCTGAGATCGGCCTATGCATCAAACTCGGTCAATCGGAAACAAAGACGTTTGAAAGAATTCGGCAGGTTTTTGGAGAACAAGCATGTGAGGCCAAGCTGTTTAGAATGTATAGCACTCGCGCTTCAAGAAGGGCAGAGCATCGCTGGAAGACGAAGAGGAGTAGGGCGATCTTCCAAGACCTCTTTTCGTTTTCCAGCGATGCTGGAAGATGAAGACAGGTCAAGGAAGATCGCCTAATCATTTCGAAGGTCTTTGTTTCAGACTTGGCGAGTTTGACGCAGAATTGATTTTCGCTCTCGCTCTGGTTTGCAGCATACGCTAAAATCGCCATTGTTCTCGAGTACGAGGTCAGAAAAACTCGTGAGATACAGCTTTAAACGTTTACAGAACGACATCCTTTGGCATAACGAGACACGAAGTTCCCTGCCTTCAACAGCTGCGCACGTGCCTTCAACAGCTGCGTCGTGCTGAATCCTCGTTTTATGCTACAAAAATAGCCCCACAATTTATGAATCCCACCTTGTATTCTACAAATATCCGACGCGCACGAATGACTGGACAACAAAAGGCTTTCTACGTACTAAACATGGATCAATTTATTTACAATGTGCTTGGAATAGATGGGGGTACAGAAGGCTGTTTTCCCCCACAGATGACGGACAACTTTGCCTTGTCTTGTCCCTAGACAGTGCTGGTGTCCCTGGACTTGTAGGTGATGCCCCTGCTCTTGAGTTCCCGCACCGTGGCCGGAGGCAGGCGACCGGACACTGAGATGGCGTAGATGCCCTTGGCTTTGCGGTCTGCACGACAGAACAAAAAAAAAAAAAAAAGAAAAAAGAAAACAAGTGACGGATTTAGAAGCTAGCGTTCTAAATCACAGTTCGGTCATGAATCCTAATTGGTTTCGTGTTTTCGGTAAATACCGATGAACCCCGAAAATCCACCCCCCCTGCCGGTTTCGTCGGGAAACCGAAAAACCCCTAAAAAAAAACTGACCTTAAAAAACAAAAAAAAAAAAAAAACTTTTTTGGAAGAACATTTGTTGTCTACAGTTTTATTTTGTGCTGAACTTGAATACAGCCTCGAATAAGCTTCTGCGAGGCCTCTTGCTTCACAACCACTTATCCTACCTCATTTCATTTTCTTATCGATACAGGGATGTTATTCGGATCACGCGTGTGTTCTGTGGAATTTGGAGAATCCCATGCCAATGACCTTTTTCTTCAACATTAGCCAAATTTCGAAAATCCCATGCCAATGTCGTTTTTTTTCTTCAACTTTAGCCCAATTTCTACGGTAAAAAGAAAAAAGAACCTTGGAAAAGCGTTTTTGATTTGCAAGAAAAATGAACCCGAAAAGACAGAACACTATGGTCCGTGTCACTAGTTGCGTGAAGTGCAGGCGAAGGCAACGCCAGGCGAAGAGAGAAAGGCCGAGCACTAGGAAGGCGGGACGGGAGAAGAGGACAATGAAGGGCGAGGGGAGAAAGCGATAGCACTAGGCACGTTAGAGAGGAGAGGAGGTTTCTCTCCTCCCCCCCCAGCCTTCCTACTGCTTGCCATTTTACCCCTCGCCTGGTATTGCCTTCGCCTGTACTGCACGCAACTAGTGACACGGAGTACAGACTTATGACCCACAGTTCCGTGTTTTCGGTATTTACCACTAAACCCAAAAATAACTCCCAAACAACTTTATCAACAAAAAAACAAAAAAAAAAAAACGACACGGAGATGTTTTTGAAAAGATGTCAAACCTTAAGGGAAAAATATTTGTCTAGGGTTTTACATCATGTTAACCCGGATTATAGCTCCCAATGAATCGTCAGCGAGGCTGCTGCTTTCTTCAAGAACCACGCGTCCCCTTAGCTTGTTTCGTACTTATCGGTACACTTATCCCTTATCGGGACCTTTTCAAGTATTCGGGTCGTGCGCATGTTCCCTGGAGGTTGGGAAATCCCATAGACGTGCTTCCTTCAACGCAAACCGCAATAAACGGAGATCTTTCTGATACACCGGAACACATCGATTCAGTAAGACAAATAACTCTCAAAAAGAAAAAAAAAGAAAAAAATACGCTTTTGAATTTGATGAAAAATAACTCCCCAAAACACAGCATCCAAGTAGGACCTATACGTGAACAACAAACTTAATAAAAATGAATGATATGTTTTGACGTGCAAAGCAAGGTTTCGAGCTGACGTTTAAAAAAAAAAAAAAAAAAAAAAAACATAATATGTAAAAGTGTTTAAAGACGTATTTGTGCATGCGGATGATCGGACATATCTCCTAAAAATAAGGATAAAAAAAGAAAAAAAAAGAGCAGTATCTGCTGAAACGTAGAGGCACGAGACAGGTCATGAAACTAGTTTTTTCACATCTTCCTCCTTAGCTTTAATCCTCAACTCAAACGCGAATTATGAAATCACGTCGTCGTGACATGCTTGGGCACAGGTGCGACTGACTCCAAGCATCGACTGTGCTTTTTAAGCACACCGCACCATGGGGCGATCGTCATTCGCCAGTGATTATAAGGTCGGTTAGGGCACCCATTGCCATTGGCCACGAACGCGAATCAAAATATTCGTCGACGGATTGATGCTTGACGAGCGCATAGTCCGAATGACGCAGTTCTCGTGTCCAATGCGTGAGCTGGGGTCGGCTGACGTGTTTTTGGTACCGCGGATGTATCACAGTGAAAAGGCGGAGAGCTTTCCAAGGAAAGGAGATGCGAAATAGGCTGCTATATTTTCAAATGTTCGTACCGAAAAGCTGGCTTTTGACTTTCTACCCTCTTTCTTTTGGCCCACTAAACGACATGCGATTAGTAAAGTCCCGTTCTAAAATCATTTATCCCAGCCCAAATTCATTCGTGGCCTCACAACACGCTGCTATTTGCCCCTGAACTATTGTATGCAACAGTAAAACACCTCACGCAACTCTTCGCATTGATATCGTTCGTCAGAGCCTGAAAGTAAGTATGTAGGCATAGAGTCGTAAAAACACCCTTGCTTAGAATATCGATCGTAAACAATTCGGTAACGAATCAGAGTACAAAATAAGCGAATAACATACAATGGATTCGTAAATCCCTGGGGCAAACGAAAAATCCCAAGCAGCAATCTTACAGTTGAACCAACAATTTGCGAGACATGGTAAGAAAAAAAAAAATACAACCTAAATCAATAAACACTGTCATCAGAAACCACAGACACATTTAGAAGAAGAGTAGAAGCTATAACGAAGTCATTTAAAACCGCATCTTGTCTTCTACACATTGACAGCACTTTAGTTTTGTCGGGATTGGTTAGTAATTCATCAATATCGTGAATTTAGGTACCCAGACCAGTACATTTTCTACAGCCGGCCGGAAATGAGAAGCAGAAAGTTAATTGTCGTCTGTATGGTCTTCTACGTCCTTCTTTCATTTCACTAGTAGAGCTTGGCAGTTGACGTGGAAACCTATATTCACGAGACCACCGGATCTTCCGCCGACACACTCGGCCGAAATTCGAAACCCGATTACCGATTACATCTAATTAAAATTACAGTCATGTGCCGGCCGTAAAGAAATAAATTCGGATTCTGTCAACTGACGAAAGGAAATTTTTTTTTTTTTTTTTTTTTATTACGTAGAGGGTTGCCTTTAGGCATAAATGTCTTATATGTAAGCTACAAGGCCTGTGGTATGGACGAATTGAAGCAATGTTTTGTGATAGTGGTTATCATGCAGCCACTTATGGTAGCTGGTGGGTGCACTGTGCTGGAGACCTGCAGCTCTAAGTAGGCGAGTGCGCTCAGTCTGTAGGCCAGGACAAGTCCATATAAGGTGACGCACATCCGCTTCCGTCGCGTCTAGGGGACACTTGGGGCATGTCGCCCGTCGTGCGCCGGGTGGGGAGCTCCATGTGCTGGTTACAGCCGGTGTAAGGGCCACCCCAGCCCGCAGTCTCCGAAGCACAACTTCCTCCACCCTGGTGAGATGGCGGGGGAGGGAGCAGACACACGGAGGGATAAGAGCGCGTGTGTCCTGCCGGAGAGAGTGTTTACGGGCATCCCCACAAAACGTTGCTATACACGACGTCCTAGAAAACTTCTTCAGTGAGAAAGTTTTACGTTCCCACGCTTTGAAACGTTTCTCACTTTACACGAGCTTTTTTTCTTGGCAATGAGGCCAAAGCTATGGGGTACCCGTGCGCTCGTACACACTGAGCGCCGATCACGGCTGTGCTCGCGCGCGGTCTTTAATTCTTCGGAAATACCTGAAAAAAGCTGCGTGACGCATCATATTTAAAGAAGTTAAATAAAGAAAAACTCGAGACAAGGAAACGAATGGGACATACCGTAGCCTCGATCCTATATACTGACAAGGCCTCGCAGATCGCCACGAGAAGCGGATGAGGAGAGCCACGTGACTGGCGCCGCGCTACGGCGAGACGTCGAAACACACGCTGCGGCGAGACGCCGAAAAACACTCCCGAGCAAACAAGTGTGTTTCGGGTCCTCGCCGCTGCAAAAGCTGTGCGCTGACGTCCAGGTTCCCCGAGAAATGGCTTTTTGGTACTCTGTGCTACCAGATCCTCACGCTCCAAATCTGCGACCGGCACATCTATGGTTCCGTCGTCGAATTGCCAGGCTTTGTGAGCATGGAAAAGGCTATGAACATACACACCACCGTTTTTTTTTCTTTTTTTCTGAGACGGTGGTGTATGTTCCATTTATTTCCTCGTTTTAAGGTTTTCCATTTTTAATTCTGATTGTTCACCAGCTGGCCTGCGTCTTGACTCTTTCAGTGTGACGCACGTAGACTCTAATGAAGAGTGATTGACCAAGAATGAAGCTTCCGCGGAGCAGTGTCCCCTCGAGGGTGACAGCGGACTTTTTTTTTTTTAGAGCGCAGCTCTTAGGCGCCCGTTTCCGGCTTGAGCGGCGTCGCCGTCGGCGTAACCCACGTAACCCTCGTGAGGGTTACGAGGGTTACTCTCACGAGGGTTACGAGGGTTACCCTCACGAGGGTCACAAGGGTTATGGGAGTTACCCTCACGAGGGTTACCCTCACAAGGGTTACTAGCTAGGGTTATAAGAGTTACCCTCACGAGGGTTACTCTCACGATGGTCACGAGGGTTACCCTCACGAGGGTCATGAGGGTTACCCCCCTGAGGTCGCGTGACCCCTCTGAGGTCACGTGACCCCCACGAGGTCACGTGATCCCCCTGATGTCAGGTGACCCCCCTGAGGTCACGTAGCCCCCCCCCCCCCCCTGAGGTCACGTGACCTCAGGGAGTCAGCTATCCCTCAATACCCTACCATCCTATTCCTCAGTACCCTTCCACCCTTCTCCTCAAGAGCTGCGCTCTAATCCGGCGTTACAGGGAGTTGTAAACGGCTTTCTCATTTTTTTCAGTCTCCCTCGCAAAGCTCAGTGACGTAAGTCGTGGGCATCGCTGCTTTGGGGTGGTCACGGGGATTTCCCCATAGTCGGGATATTTGAATCCGGCTCACAGATTGTACGTGAGCATTACGTGAATACTTCTACGTGAGCACTAGGTGGCGGCTTGTGTCCGGTTGCTGCGCACGTTCCTCGCGCTTTTCCAACCTCAGCGCGTGCCTATGATAACGTCGGCAGCGTGCTCCAGATAATGCGGCCGCCTGTTCCGGCTGCGAATGCCGCTCGATTTTCTCGAATAGGCCATTTGCTATATTACCCAAGCATTAAGGAGAATGCAGGATTGGTGTTCCACGCGCCGCAAGTGCTGGCCTCAGCAGTAGTAACTTTTCTAAAGCAAATGCCTAAAACGAATGGCATCTTGCACGCGCGTTCGTCAACGCTTTATTTTGGTTATTTACTTCGAATATTGTATATAGGGAAGGCGTGCGCGTGTGGCGCGTGGAAAACCAATCCCTGCATTCTCCTGGATGCTTGGGTAATATAGCAATAGGTCTATTGTTTCTGCAATTACCATATTGCTTGGTGAGAGAAAACTAATCTTTGCTTCGTATAGGTTACGAACGTCGACGATTAATTCCAAGCGGTATGTACTAAAAGTAAAAACAAAACAAAAAAAAACGTTGCGTTGCTCCTGTAACAGAGATCACGGCTCCAAAAAAAAAAAAAAAAAAACAGTTTCTGCTGCATGTTTAGAATCCTTTCAAACAGAAATGACTTCACTTTGCCGGAGGAGCACTTCGGCCCCGCGACGGCTGTGCCATGAATTCGGTACCTACGTACAACGGTCTTCTTGGGAAGAAACGTTTGTTCAGAAGGCCATATCTTGTCGCCGCTCAATGTTTTAAGCATTCTTTACTGGCTATAAAATGCACTATCCGTTGGACGTCTCTTTTTGCTCTGCCGCCTTAGACTCCTAACTGCTTCGCAAATTTAACGGGACGCAAATTTTCGACAAATCCGTCAAACAACGAATAACAAAACGCCGCGAAGCCACAGGGGGAAGCTACTCGCTCGCTTAGCTTATATAATTTGACGAGCATGTTGACGTGCGGTGCTCGCAGCCGCGGCTTGTCACAAGACATTGCCAAATAACAATCCGGAGATACAAAGTAAAGCAAAATTGACGCTGGTGTGTTCTGGAAAGCACCATTAACGGTAACTCGGTACATTTCCAGGAAGGTAATATAAAACCGAAGAATGCGTTGCGAGCAATGGCGTTACATATACGTAACGTAGTAACGTTCTCGCTATAGCTTTAAACAGTAACGCATAACCTACTCAAGTTACGTATACCCGGTAACGATCTTACGTTAGTCATTACATATTTTTCCCGAGACTTAAGCAAAAGCTTCAAAACTAACCGTCATCTTATTCAAAAGTTATAAGTGATTTTCCGAATACATGGAGCTGCATGGCGCCACTTACCGAAAGCGAGCGAAAACGGGCCCCATTTTCCCGCAGAAATTTTCAAAAAATCCCAGAACTTTTGTATGAGATAACGGTTAGTTCTAAAACTTTGGCCTCTTGTTTGGACCCCTAGCGTTACATTTGGGCGGAGGATGAGTATTCGGCGATACGCGGTTTACTTTTACAATAAAAACCACCCAGTAAGTTTTTTTCGAGGGGGGGGGGGGGGGGGGGGGACGGCTTTGTACATTAGCAACATTTCTTCTATTCACTCTTTTTCTGTCGTTGTGGTTTGCTGAGACAACGCCAGATGTAGAATAAGCAACATCCACGGATGTATACACCTCGCACAGGTCCCCGAGAATTTCAGCTCAAATGAAATCGTATCTATTTAATGTGTTACCCAGAAACGTCCACGCCCGTAGATTGGTCCATGCACGCGCTCTAGCCGTCGAAGCCCATTGCCGTGGACGTATCTTCGTCCTATACGTTTCTTCTTTCTTTAATCTCGATATATCTCGCCTGCGCAAGGTTGCTACGAGACTCGACGCATGAAAAGTGAGCTCGCACAAAAAAAAAAAAAAAAAAAAAAAAAAAAAAAAAAAAAAACGGAACATTCGCGAAAGAGTGCCCGGAATCACCAAAAGGAGACGAAAGGAATGCAACGGACAAAAACAACAATCCCCTCGGACGTATTCGCGGTGGGAACATCCGAACATGGCGACGGCCCAGAGGAAAAGTTCCCACACCGTCTGAATTCCGCGGCAACCTTTTTCCCCCACACATTCACCGAAACGCATCTATAGATCGGCTCGACGATGATTCAGAATATAGGACGCGCGACTATTATTCAACACGAGGAAAATATTACGCGACTGTCGTAACCTTCTCAGCATCGCCTTCTGTTCACGCACAAACGACGGCTCTGGCAATTATTAATGAATGGAGTCCGTCCAGCGAATATTTCTACATTCAGCAACCTAAGGTCCTGTTGAGCATTCCGCAATCTTGCAAAATGGAAACGACCACGATTGTGTGCCGACTATGTACGAAAAGCTCGTAGGTTCGCCGAACTTTAGAGGAAACGGACGCGCTCGGGTTGAGCTCCGGCACACGCTTTCTGTTCCGCCGCGTCCGTATACTGCGAGGGGCACACGAGCGAGTCCCTGTAGGCTTGGAAGCAGTGTGGAACCCGTTACCAAAAATAAATAATAAAAATAGCGTTACTCGTTAGTTCGGAAAAATAATGAACGCGTTACTGAGATTCATTACCGTCCGTGTAACGAAATACCGTTACCATTACTTCCAAAAATCTAACGAACGTTACTTTTGCATTATTTAAGATTTCAATATGATTCGGCATCAATAGAAGCCGTAGATATGAACGTCGACAGTGATTAAACATATACAGAGTGATTGTATTGTCTTTATTATACTTTCTTATTAGACGTTGTAATATCTGATTCATTCAATCAAGTACGGTTCATATTTTCAATTATATATATATATATATATATATATATATATATATATATATATATATATATATAGTCGAAAATAACACCAATTATTATAGAATTGAAATAATAATGAACTGGTTTTCCCTAAAGAAAACAGCATTTCTAATACTGCGAACAAATTAACACGAGCGTCTGCTGCTTTGGCGGGTTTGACAGTATGTGCCACGTTGAAATAACCAGAGTGACTGACACCTGAAGAACTGCAGGGAGGAACGCAGACCCGCGCATATTATATCGCTTCCAATAAGAGCACCAAAGAACGTCATCATACTCTGCAGGCCTCGCGCTACGTTTCTTTAGCTGTCCGTGGCTATAATAAATATATACATAGTTTTTTTGTTTTTTTTTAAGCTCTGCAGATTTGTAAAAAAAAAACGTGAAGTTACACTTATGCGGTTTGTGCAGGTGAGTGAGCTAGCAGTAGCGGAACGCGATGACAATCTAATCATCCGTGTTTTGCCACTGCTGGCTTTGCGCCTGCTGCAGCCTGCAGGAGTGGTAACTTTGATGCGCCCCCGAGTTTCCCACGAGCTTCAAGTCGTTCTCAAAAGAGTTGATTTAGTGGCTTTTGATGACGCTCAGTAAGTTGCTAATTGGAACCATATGTCTATTTTCACTAATTAAGAATTTTGATTAATTAGCCGACTTATAGCAAATATCAGCCACCCACATAATGTCCCCTTGGACGTATAACTCACCTGCACAAACCGCATAAGTGTAACTTTCAAGCCTTTTTTTAAAACAAATCTAAAAACACCCAGTATATCTTAAACGAGGGAGCTCCACGGTTAAAGAGTCGGACGTTCTAAAAACTGGCAAAACCTCGCGGGTACGTGAAACTGCGAACGGCGTCAATATCCGCTTCGATGTTCCAAATATGCGGAGCTCCTGTTTCGTAACTTACAGCATATACGGGCTCACGAAGAGAAGAGTTTTAAAGCTGCGCCTGTAGGTCTAGGTCGCGCGCCAACGTCAAGATGCCGCCATGGCAGTTTATGACTGCTGAGGGCGTATTTCGGCGGTGCTAATTTCATAACACAAAACTGTTTTTGTTTTGTTTTTTTTTTTTACCGGCGGGGGAGAGAGAGGGGGAGGGGGGAACGAGCAATAACTCAAGTAAGGGCGAATGAAGGCACGAGCATGGGGAATGATATGACAGCGTATACATTGCGAGGCGCGCATATTGTATTTCGCCTAAATCGGGCAACTACCAGGCTCCTAACCGCTTCAAAAAAGAAAGGGGAGGGGGGGGGGGGGGGGGGGAGTATGATGGACAAGTCCTCTTGGGAAGTTGGATGGGAAAACGTCGGACACATCCCAAAAAAGCGTACACCGCTCTTTTCCGGCGCCTCCGAGCCTACAGCTATGCGTACAAAGGCCAGCGCGGCTCGAGAAGACCCAAATGTATTAGGGTATACAGTGCAGACGTACAACGGGGACACAAATGCTGCGACGGATGAGACGTGCAAAAATGACGCTGCAGTTGCGTAACGCTCAACCCCAGGTGCTTTCCTCAACTGGAGGAGATTTCTCGGAACCTAATCCGTAACGAGTTCTCCGTAAGCCACATTATACGTCGTTGAGGCAAATCTGGAATATCGAGGCGCGCAAAAGCAGTTCAGTGACGTAAGAGGCGACATTACGAACACGCCGAGCACGTCCCCCCAGAAGGAACCCGTGATCTCGCACGAGCTCTCGTGCAGCGGACACAAGTACCCCAGCACAAAACGTGTTTTCGTCCAAAACGTGAAGTCCCGTTGTCAACAAAAAAAACACGCCTCAATAAAATAAAATAAAAAAACGCGCGCTCAGGAAGCGTGTTTTTTAAACACCATATTCATCGCATAACTGATCCTAAAAGTCATTTCCCGACCGCTATATTAAATGGGCCATGAAACGATTTTTCATCTTCTTCCTCCTTATCACTCCTCCTCAATTGAAAAGCGATATGAGAAATCACCTGATCGTTACGTGATTGGGCTCCGGCGCGATGACTCCAAGCGCCCACCGTACTTTCTAAGCACACCGTGAAACTAGTAATTCGCAAGTGATGATAAGTGCCGTCATGACACTCGTACACCTCTCGCAAAACTGAAGCCATCCTAGCAGCGTAGTGCCGCGCAAAAGCGCAAAAGTATCTTGAGAGCCCCATTGGTCACGGTTTCGATTTCGATTTTCCAACCTCCATTCACGACATCCCGTCCACGACCACGCGAAACGCATGCATTTTAGAATGTGTGACTTCCTTTAGATTTATAATACGATGCGGCGAGAGACTGAGGGAGAGGACAGAACGCCGAACTCTGATGGGAATCATTAGTGGCTAGATCTAAGGCTACAGGAAAGTTTTCACCTGCGGCTTATCTGCGGGTTGCGCGCGATGCATTCTGGATAAAGAAACGGAAGGGGCGCCGATACACTCATCATCGGGTCTCGCGGTTTTGTCTGCTTCAATAATTTCTTTAATTAGAGGGTCGCCACTCCGCGCCAATACAGTGCAGTTTGTGAACCGGGGTCAGAACCGCGGTCTCGGCAGTGAACCCCTAGATGGCCAGTGACAGTGTTGTTCGTGTTGTTACGGTGCTCTCGTAGCCGATCGTTGAGACACCTGCCAGTTTGTCCGACATACATCTCGGGTGTGTCGGGAGAGCGGCTCGATGTTGGTAAGGAAGGGAACCGAAAGAGGCGTGACGCCAAGATTAGTGGCTGTAGTATCTTGTTACGTCACAGGTTTTGTCGAGTGACGAAACGAAAATGTGTCTATCAAAATCTGAGGTTCTCGAATCTTTTTTCCGGTCAAAGTTTAGTTATTTTGGTTTGATAATTTATTAGCGTAACTGAAGGTACGCAAACTTGCGCGACGCGTGAAGATCTACGATCGCTATTTTTAGGCTGGAGTCTGACCGCAGCCGACCCTGGGGTCCAACTTGAATCCCGGACAGAAGCTCACTGGACAGAAGCTCACTGGACAGAAGCTCACCGGACAAAAGCTCACCGGATTTTCGACAGAACTGGACAAAAGCTCACCCGGATAAAATTGTTTGCTTTTCTACATGAGCTCAAATAACGTGGCAAAGTAAGCGACGCATTCCATGAAAAAAGTATGTACGACTCGCGCAAGGTATGTTTCTTTTATAAGAAAAGGATGTTGATTGCTCAAACTTGTAAAGGCAAATACAGTCTCCTACTGCCTCTTTCGGCGTGTCTCTGTGAAGATGACAGCCCACACGGGTTCCTAGGGCGGTTCTGAAGACGCTTCGTAGCCTTCCGAACCCGCTTCACCGGGGGTTCACCCTGGCGTGCTTGCAGCAAAGCTATCGTGACCAACGCTTGATCCTGCTGAAGATACTCGATCAGCCTCCAGCCACATGAATGGTCCTGTCCCACAAGCTCGTGGAACCTATTATTCTACCCTCCACACTAGGTTTGATCCTGTCCTCGTGCACATACCACATATCCAAAGAAAATTCCGGTCGTTGTCGGAGCACGGTCATCCCGCGTGGTCCATTCATAGAAAAAATCCCACCTCAACCTCTAAAAGTTAACTAGAAACCTCTTGGTTTCTAGTTAACCGGGTTGAAAGAATATGCTTTTCAGAAGGATGTTGACGTGACCCTATTTGGCCAGCAGTATAGCCCCGCCCATTTTACCACAAATAAATTTCGCCCGGATCATTAAAAAAAAAAAAAAAAAGTAAGCTTTTGTTTGGGTCCGCCAAAGATGAGTGAGATTCTCTGGGCCCTGCAAAAAATAGGTGAGCTTTTGTCCGGTGAGCATTTGTCCGGTTACCGTCAAACTTAACCAGCTTAATCTAACCAGCCTTTGCAGCTTTGATTTTTTCCGGTCTCCCTTTTCTCTATTGGACATTGTATTGTAAGATAATGAGCTACACCTGCAGTAGTTTCTCAAGCCATCCACGACTCTAACGAGCTTCCGCTGCGTACGAGACCGCGTGTTGTTCCAGTCTCGAGATGTTTCGTGCGTCACCAGCTTTGTCCAGCCCGTTCGCGCCCCTTGCATTCTGCTCATTTTAATCGAGTCTGGTTCGCGTGAACACTTCCGACAGAGAGAGAGAGAGGATCGTTGGCGCGATCTCCCAACTCATCAGGCGATCTCGGAAGTAGAAACATCCCCCCCCTCAAAAGACGTCTGCGACGACGAGTCACAACGGAAGCCCACTTCCGACGTCCTTGGCTTTCCCCGACCGAGTCTACTCTGGCCATCTGACCCACTGCACTCTTCCCATCACGACGAAGACCCCCGCCTCCCATCCTCTCCTTGAGACGACCGCGACCTTGGCTCAAGCGTGTAGTAAACGCCCCGAGAAAGAAATAAAAAAAAAATAGAAAAGGCGCTCCAAAACTTTAGTGCGTTCTCCAACGAGCCCACATTGAAATGAAAGAAAAAAAAAAAAAAAAAAAAAACGAGAACGCAACCACATGGAGCGGATAAACGATTCCAACGCAAAAAAAGGTCATAAAAAAAAGGGAAATTGAAAGTTGGTTGCGTGATCCCCCACGTAACATACGCTGACAGCGTCCATCTCCCCCTCCTTTTCATTCCCCCACTCTCGGACGAGACGACGAAACGCAACATTTTCGCGTGTCCTTCGACATCCACCCCACCCCTCATACACGGCTTCGATTGCATTTTACTTCTCCTTTACAACTACTCCCGCCTGTTTTCATGCTGCTTACGTGCGCAAGTTTATTCCTTTTTTTTTTTTGCTTTTTTTAAAATGAAGTTGGTGTTTATTTACGTGCACTGCGGGTTTCGTCTTTCCCGACTTCAGGAGTTCCCCTCCCCCGGCTTTGCTGTGAATGAAATATTTAAAAGCTTTCGAAGGTACTTTTCTTCTTTTTGTCATAGCACGTCCATATCTTGGGAAGATCGGCTACAAGGTCAGGTTCGATGTCGCCGTTTTCAAGGTCACTGTTTTTATTTGACGCGACGTCGCTCTGTTATAGCTGGGTTTAACTTTATACGTAACGCCAACGCCGTCGGGGCACTGGAAACTGGCTAAATAATTAGTTTCAGCAGATCGTTGCGACGACTCCCATAAGATGCGCGATACTCCGCCACCGCCTTTGTGCATGCATCGTATCGGGTATCGCTATCGGGGCTATCGGAAGGATCTACTAATAGCGAATTCCGCTGGTCGTTTTGGAGCGCGCCGGTATTCGGGGATCAGTAGACCAGATCCCAGATGGAGCAGGCGATCTGAACGGAGTCGCCCTGACTCCGGATCCCCAAGTGGAACATGACCACTCCTCCGGGATCGGCGGATGCCTCCCCGTCATTCGCCTTCCCGTCACTCAGCTGCTCGGGAATCCCCTCCTCGCGGTCCCGGATCTCGAAGTACATGTTTTCGCAATCGCGGCGCTAACAACACGTGTTCAAAGCACGAGCGACGCCATCTTGTCTTTGGGCGCAGATCTGGTAGCGCCGAGTTACGGTTCCTATTATGACATCACAACGGGATTTGCCCAACATTGCTTTGCTGCAGTGAACTCTCGCGGAGGGGAGTACCCCCTTTCAGTTCGCCCCCCGTCGTTCAAAGCGCCATCTAGATTTTCGTTTCAAAACTGTGAGTTCCGCAGAGTACGGTGAAACGCCACCTAGACGCCGTGCTTCGAAACATGTGTATTACATGGAATACACTGCAGTTACCACAGCAGCAAACCCCAAAACGGTTTGGGCGTCGAACGATGGGAGGCTAAAACGCAAACACATCGAGGGTCTTTATGGGATGCTGCGGGGGGCGGGCCGTGGAAGCAGTGTCCATGGACAGTTCCGTAACTGAGCTAATCAGTAACGTTGCAACACGCAAAAAACAGGGTTTACAATGTAAACATTACTAGCACATTGAATTGTTATCTACCAAGCACAAAAAGAACACAGAATACGACGCCAGGTACTGAGAGAAACAGTTTCAGAGAACAGTGCTTTCTGGCAGCGCCTTCCACTCTCCTATTGTTCGGGGGAAATAGGAATTTTTAAGGCAATTTTCGGCGTAACCATATTCTTCAAATGTACTAGCATGTTTATTTCGCGTAATTCTAGAAGTAGGGGTAGTATTAATATATCTTTGCCTATGAGAATTGTCCCCTTCAAAATCTTGTAAAGCGGTTTCAAGCGCTTGTTCCTCCGCTTTTCTTCCAGTAGGTTGACTCCTGCCTTGGAATACAGCTCCGCGGGCGAATCTCGCCTCCGATATTTCGGAAAAATAAAACGCAAGCCCAGTTTCTGAATCCTACAATTCCGACCACAGCGAATATTATATACGATTCACTCGTTGACCTGTTTATCAAAAGACATTGTCTATTTTACTTTCTCACTTCTTTCTTTATTTGTTGATTGCGGAGTTGGTCCGCAGGGGGCGGGGGGGGGGGGGGGGGGGGCTTAGGCAAAAGGCGTGAAGCCTGACAAGGCCTTAGCCCCCTCTTGGAGTACAACGAATTACAGTTCATAAAAACAAAGTATACGCAAGAAAAAGCGTTACATAGGGGTTATCAAATTCTATAATACGGGAAAGTACAAAAAACGGCATACTTGTGTACAAGAAAAATCTTCTACAATATTGTTCTGCGATCCAAAAAAAAAAATTAAGGTAAAAACAAATATAGATACAAGCACAACGAAAATATCAAATTGATTTAGAAAACAAAAAAGCACAAAACAAATTAAGCCCTACACAATCAAGAAATAGTTCTACGACAAACACACACAAACACACACACACACACAAACACACATGCAAATATGCGCGAATTCATGATATGTTCTGAAAAGTACAAGCAAAATCAGAAACCTTCAGCTGTATATAAATTCACCTAATATACCGGAAAACAAAAACAGAACAAACACTCGATGCAATAATTATTTTCAATAAAGTGAAAAGCGCGAGAGAACATTAAGAAAAACCAAAAACACTGTAAAAGAAAACAAAAACCTCAGCAACTCTCGATGCATTCATTTTTTCCAATGCAGAAAAAGTCCCCCCAAAAATATTAAGAGAAACCAAGAACACTGGCAACAAAATACGCTTTAATGTTTCGTTTAAACAGCGGTATAGAAACTTGATAATTAATTTCGAGCTCCTCGCAATTTAGGATTGTTGCGATTTGAAAAGTTAAAACTTTCTCGCCCATAGTTTGTTCTTATACTGGGTGCTTCGCGTTTTGGACGCCGCAGGTTATGCACTGGTGATTTGTCCATCTGGGGTCAGGCAGGATTTATTTCTAAGGATTACTCGCAACAGCTTGAAATAATACACCTGATTGTCCTTGAGCATGTTATGTTTAAGAAGAAGTAGATCAGCGCTGAAGTATCTATAATCTCCGGTGTAGTTTCCGAACATCCTTAAAGCAGTTGTTTTCTGTAGAGTTCATAATTTATTATAATTTAAAGTGGTTGTAGTACCCCATACCGAAATTGGGTAACTTAATTGAGAGTAAAATAAAGAGTACTATATATTGTTTTGTAGCGAGCGTGGAATAAAGGTTGTGTTTTTATACATAATGCAAATAGTTTTACACAAATCGGCTTTTAGCTTGGCAATATGGGTATAAAAGACCTTCCGTGAATCACACATCGAGAAAATTTTGCTAGCTCACTCGTTACGATTTCGAGTCTTCAAATTTTAAGTTTATGGATTCAGAGTCACGTTTATTTGCTGGATTAAAGGTTACGTATTTAGCTTTGTTTGCGTGCATTCGAAGTCTGTTCACTTGTAGCCATTTTGAGAGTTTTAATAGATAGTAGTTTGCTGTGTCTTTAATACTACATATGTTTCGTTGCGCCACTAAAAACATGTTCGAGTCATCAGGGTACATAATCACTTCCTGCGGACCGGGTATCATCGTTAAATCATTTATGTATATCGGAAATCATAAGGGGACCAAAACGAATTCCTGGGGAACGGCGCGCTGTATATTTATCTTGATATTTATCTGCGTAACCTTTTGTTAGCAACTTCTGCGCAACCTTTTGTTAGTATCAATGCATGACAGGCTTGATTCTCTCAAACGCTTCAAACACAGAACTAGCTAGCTGTTTAGATGCGTGTAGATGCACCAGGCGCGACAACGATATGCTAATCGGGGGTTCTCAAACTTTTTAGTCTCGTGGAACCCCAAGAAGCCTCAAAAAGTGCCGCGGAACCCCCCCCCCCCCCCCCCCCCCCCCCCCCCCCCCCCCGCCCCCTCTATATTTGCCGACCGAGAAGCAACAGATGCACAATTGTGGGCAATTTTGCTCGTGTTGCTTCCCATATATCCCCACCATATCGATCGCGATATCAGTACAAAGTGAGATGAAGGCGCTTTGCATGGTCCTGCCGCGCAGCCTGCGGCGTGGGGGGGGGGGGGGGGGGGGGGGTCGCAATTTGGGTGTTTGCGGAACCCATGAGACCAGCTCGTGGAACCCCTGTGTTCCTCGGAACCCAGTTTGAGAACCACTGTGCCAAGTGATGAGGAACAGTATGAACTGCTCATGAATGATCGTTTTAGGTACGGAGCCAAAGGTAAACCAAATTAAATGTCACGGACATAATGTTGGAAGAGAATAATATTGAGCACCCAACGTGGGTGTTTCACTGAAGTCGTAAAGGTTGTGATAGAACTGCAATTAATAATTGAAATAACAGCGAAGCTTTTGTCACTCGATTATTAACAACAAATTACCTTTTATATGTAGAACTTAATGGTAACGAAAATCGGCACGTGAATGATAAATTAACCCTAGAAAAAATTCAGCGCTTAATCCCAAGTTTCCATTCTCTGCTCCAGCAAATTTAGTTTGAACTCGTTAGGTTCGCTCTGCCATCACAAAGATAAAAGCTATACCCAAAGGTGATAACAAGAACGCTTAAATAAAAATATACGCCTATTTCATTTCATTCATTTCATTTCATTTATTAGCCATTTAGAAGTGGGGTGGCAGGGACAAAAGGTACTTAATAGCACCTGACCAAGGCCCCGAGCCCCATACAGGTTTCAGAGCGGCAACACAGATGAAAACAATAAAAAAAAAAACAAGGAAAAAACAAGATAAAAAAAAACAAGGTTGTCTACACATTTTCATACAATATATTATTCGTGCTTCAAAATATAATCCTTTATTCTTTTTTTTTTTTTTTGAACGTATCTATTGAAATTACTCCTTCAGCTATTTCCAGAATTTGAGGATGCATGTTTAGAAGTTGGGGAATTCGCTGTGTTAATGTTTGTTCACCATAGCTCGTATAAAGCCGTTCGTATCAATCTTCCCACAAAGGCACAAGTATCCTCGCTAAATATCGAGTTTGAAAAGAAGATCGTCGGAATAGAGAAGTCTGCCATATATACTAGCAGCTGTCTTATTCAGAACTTTTCTTTTTCTGTAAGGTGGAGTTGTTACATCAGCCCTTATCCATTCTTTTTTAAGCGTTTTTCCTTTAGTACGCTGCTGCTGAGCTGCGGCGAAGCAAGGAACGAAAAAATCGCGATGGCTGCTGTTCTCGCTTCGCTGCAGCCCACCAGTGCGCGGTGAAGAGCGCACTCAACGAAGATATATACCTAACCCACAAAAAACAGACCGCAAACATGAGTAACAGTGTGCGACTTCCGGGTACTACATATCAGTGTTTGATAAAGATACCAAATCGAATAAAACGTTTTTTGAAGGCGATAATAGGAAATTCTGAAAACTCGGACGAGCTTATCATAACGATCGGGGCCGTGTAGCGGGGGTCAGCTATCATATTTTCAATTTTAATAAAGTAAAATCATGTTTTGATGCAATGTGGGCGCACATTCATCACATTTCGGCGAAAGGTAGCAGCGCGTAGCAGGGTATGCACTTCAATGTTGGCGCAAATGGCGCAGCAATCCCATCGCTGCGCGTGTCAAGAGTATCGACTCTGAAGATGCTGGTTTCAGAACGCGATGACTCGGAGCTTACGCTTTTTTTAAGCACCATCGAACTTGTATAGTTCGCAACTGATAGTTTTGGTAGTGGCGTCACGGGTAAGAGCCACGCCAGGGCGCCACCGAAACACCTGGTCGTCAATAGCGCCTTTCCGAGTAGTTTGCTAACACACAAAAGCACAATTTTTTTTTGTCTAACGATATTGTTTGTTCACATGAGCTGAGAATGCAATTAAAAAAAAACACCGTCCAAAACATTTATGCTCGCTAAGGTGTTTTTTTTTTTTTTTTTTTTTCACATGACATATGAGAGCTTATCTACCCAGAACACAATTTGCGGCTTGCAATTCGTTTTCTTTCCGCCCGAAAACCGCTGATCCGAGAACTGGCCGGTTTGAGTCGCGCTCACACTCTTCCTTCTCCGTGGTAACGTGCCGTTCTCTATGGCTTAGACACAACCACCAAATTTAATCAAAGTCGTGGGTCGTCGAAGGCACACACTCAATAATAAAAAATATAAAACAATATGATACTTTTTTTCTTCTTCTCTCTTTTGTGGCTTCTAAAGAATTGCAAAAACATTGATTGAAAGATATAAAAAATAAAGTTGCACGAGGAACCGGAAGTACTCCGTGCATTCTCAGCGTACTTCTCAACATGGCCTCGTATCGACGGAGTCGCGGACTGGACGGCTGAACGAAGCAGACAAAGCGATGGCGGCGGACGAGACGACGGACGTGGGACCTCTTCTTCGGAACTGTCGTTCGCGGTACCGGCGAACCTGTCTAGATACGAGAAAGAAATATTTTACCGATCAAAACAATTAGGATTTATTCCGTACAACACGCCCGAAGACGTCGCCTCCTCTCCTGAGTGACGACATCGCTCGCCTTACGAGCTCGCAAAATGCGCGAACGTCAAGCACGAATTGCTTGACTTTTGCGTTTTCGTGCTTACGTGCGCGTTTTCTGTCTGCTTCGCACAACCGAAAAAAAAGGAAAAGGAAAGACGCGGTCGCATGTAGTTACGTGACTTCGGGAACACTGTACTTCGGGCAACACTCCCTCCTCTACATTTCTTGGGGGATCGGTGGCCGAGTGGTCCAGCGCACACCAGCTCGGAGCACGTGGAGCGAAAGCTCGCGCTGCAGAACCCAGAGATCCTGGGTTCAATGGACTTCTTCCAAAACCGACGCGCCCCATCGCGGCGAAATACCACGCAGTGCACTCTGGGAACTAGTTGGCCACTCAGTTTCGGTTTCGACTGAGTGGCTTCATCTCATGCTATCACGCCGCGACCGAACGCGCTGCTTGCGTTTTCGATTATCTGACTTTTTTATAAATGTGCGCTGCACTCATTCTCGAGCGATACAAAACGAAGTCCGGGGCACTTTCCTTGGTTCCCGAAACACCGGATATTGTGCGTGCGTATGCAAACTTAGTAAGACGTGGCTTAGTCACCTCACCCCACGAGTGCATCTTTGAGCTCAATTTCAATAATCTCGTCTAGTACCAGTGAACTACAACTGAAAATTGGACACCTTGAGCCTTGCACGTATTTTGTTTGCCAAACGTCCGCTTCTTGTTACTTCATTTGGTGAAAACCAAGCCGCATTCTCACAAGAGTATCAACGTTGAGCCCAGCGTTGACGCATGAACTTTTAAGGAAGCGCAATAAATTCAACCTCACTACTGCACAAAAGATACTATGATGTCTTCCTCGTGTCATCATATATCTCCCACTCAAATTTTATGCTGATAGAAGGTTAAGTTTTCGCAAACACAGATCGGCTGGCTATACGACAGAGGATAGCAAGCGTCCCACTCCTCGCTAAGCCTTTTTGGACGAGCTTTTACTGACGCCCAAGATCTGTGCCTGAATGGTGTGTCTGAAATTATCTCGGCATACTCAGTCAGGAAGAAAGCAAACACATAACAAATATTATGGCCATTACCAACCGTCAAATGCGCTTTGAATAATTTCGTTCGTTTGGCGCACCGCATAAGGGTTCATACCCGTCCGGCGCACTTGCGACGAACGGTGCGACATTTTTCACACAAGTGCTCGACTTTTGCTTTCTTAAAACGGTTTGTATGTGCGAATGCAGGATAACTTTATGCGCATACGCGATGTTGAATATTAGTGGAATGCAAGCGGGTGGGGACTAGCTTCGCTTCGAGCAGTGCTGCGGGTCAGTACAGATAAGAGATAAGAAGTGTGTCAAAATTGAGCTTTTCAATGGCGCCTCCGCGTTTTACCTCGCGTATACTCAGGCGTATTAAGAACATTAATCGCAAAAAGTTATATTTCGTCTATGGACGCACGAAACAAACTTCTTGATCAACAACACTAATGTAAAGGCGCGAGCTCGATATATGCATACTTATTGGTTGCTACAGCTTGTTGATTCGTACACAAGCAAGATCCCCGAGCTTCGCAGCGTCGAGATTCCCAGCACTGACTTGTCCACATACCTCGAGCCGCTAACAGAAAGGCTCAAGTACAAAAATACAACAAGCATGTGTTAAGACAAGCTATACGTCTCGGGCTTGCGCTAAAGCTTCGAGGTCTGGCCATTTACGTTAGTTTAGAGACCACAAATGACGCTCTCGGGTCCAGAAAACATGAGACAACAACCGTTAATAGTCCACGCTCTATGTATAATCTCTTGTCGACGTGTCGATCGAAACCGAAACCATGCCACTCTCCTCCCTGGCCAACTAGTTCCCAGAGTGCAACGCGTGCCGCGTTGCATGCAGGGCTTTATGGAAATAGTCTATCCCCACCCCTGCCCGTTTCGATCTGGATCGTACCGGCGTGCGGTCGCGTATCACTAGAGAGTTTTAGCAGATCGTTTCTCATACCCGATACTGCGCCGGAGCCATTACGCATGCGCTAAAGTATCCGGTGTTTCGGGCGCAGGTATCGGGAATATCAGGAAATATCGCGCGCACTCCCGTGCCACCCACAAGCCACCGAGGGGGACTAGATTGACTTGTCTCTACTTGGCTAGATGTAGCTTGTTGCTGCATTTCTGTAATTTCTGCAATTTATAAAACTTAATTGATGTTTTTTTAATTGTATTAAATGTAAGAACTGTTATTTCTCCTTCAGTGAAACATCTTTCTTTTAATTCGTTATTTTTCATTTTGGAAAGTGCAAATCGTTTCCACTAGGGAGCGCCCCAGCGCCTCAAGCGACCGTATCGGATCTATGGTCTTCAAAATGGTCTACTAAATGCGCATTCCTGTTCTGTGTATCGGTATCGTATGGTTATCGTATCGTTATAGGGTATCGTTATAGGAACGATCTACTAAAACTCTCTACTACTGCGTGGTGCACGCTAAAGACCCCAGGCTAGCAGTCGTACTGCACTGGTTAAACTGCTTATCTACAGTGGGTAACAATGTCGCCATGTTCTGGCAGACTAACCTCCTGCTGTATAAACAACTATACTTCGTCTCACCTTAGTATGGACTATTGTTAGGCGCGCGTGCTAAAAGCGCGATCTAGTCGCTTTGAATGAAACCGCGGCGGCTGCACGAGCACTCGTGCAGCAAGTGCTCGAGTCAATGCAGTCAAGGCTGGCCGCTCGAGCTAGCACAGCCTTCGCGGTTAGTCCATGCCAACGTTACTAGATTACCTCAGTTGTGGAACTCCCGCGAAAGGGGGTACCCCCCCTCACTCACCTCAATCCGCCTAGAGTCGTTCGAAGCGCCATCTATATTTTCATTTCATAACTGTGCATTCTAAAAAGCACAGCTGAAGCGCCAAATGGAGATCACAACGCCGCCATTTCTCCCGCAGCGGTCACTCGAGGAACTGCACGTGACATCTATTTTTGGCTTCAATCGGGTTACAGAGGTTCCACCCCGTCTCCCTTGCGGACGCGCCGCGAAGTACCCCCCACAGTTAAAATGCGCCTAGGTCGGGACGCGCTACCTGAAATCCCCGCTGATGCGTGGTTGTATAAAAACAATATTAATTGTGCTGCAAAACCTTGAAAACTAAAAATTTTAGAAAACATCACCCGCCCCCATTTTGTACTAATCTCCAATAAAAGTTACTACAAAAAGAGTTTTTTTTCGTTGGTTTTTACGTTTCTAGTGACGTTGAAACGAACGTATCCCGATTCAGTTACCAAAGCAGCCGTCCGGCGGCGCGTCGAGCGAATCTGGGCGAGTCGTGGTGAGTGAGGGGGGGTACTGCTCGTGCATGCAGCGTCTATGAACAGTTCCGTAACTGAGTTAATCTAATAACGTTGGTCCATGCTAGGGTGAGACGAAGTATAACGACAAATTTGACCTTCTTTTTTACATTTCTTCTTCCTCCCCAGCCCAGTTTCGGCTTCGGTTTCGAGCAATTGTGGGTTTTCTTTATTATTATTATTATTATTATTACAAATATACGTGATGCTGCAGCAAGACATTCTTTGGGTAGTGTTCTAACAACATAATAAATCGCCTAGCAAAAAAAAAAAACACTTTTAAGGGTGTTAGTATTTTTTTTTAAGCACAAGGAGATTTACACAATGCAAATCCCCTTGACAAAGGCGTTTTTTACAAGTACCGCCAACCTTGTTGTGGAAACGCGCAAGACACGTGCCACGAGCGGGTGCCCCGCCGCCATCAGCTTCCAAGGGCGCTCGCGACGCGGGCCTCGTGCACTGGCGCATTTGAAGCTATTTGCAAGACAAACGCAAACACAACCAGGGGCTTTAGCGCAACGTAAATCATTATTAATGCACGCTTCGAGTTTCTTACAAGTGCCGCTAACCAGTGGAAACGTGTAAGACACGTGCCGCGAGCGAGGGTTCCACCGCCATCCGCCTCCAAGGGCCGCTCATTTGGTGCCGCGCCGCCATTTGCTTCCAAGGGCCGCGAGAGGCATGCGCCTCGCGCACTGGCGCATTTGACTTTACTCGCAAGACAAACACCAAACACGTGACAGGGACACAGCGGGTCACGACACCGACAGCTGTGTTGACTTCGCTGTCCCAGACTCCCAGCCTGAAGCACGCCTGGGCGAGAAATGAGTTCGGTGCTGCCATCTGTGTCTCAACTGGAGAAACATGGGGAGCTCAGGAGTGCTACTCCTGAGCTTTTGTGGGCGCGGAAGAGGCAACAGCTCACATCTCTCTTCTCTTCGTACATTCTTTTTTTTTTTTTTGTCTCGGTAAAATATGTTTCTCTGCAACACTAAACTCGCGCAGCATCATATGCTGCTCGAAAGAACTGGTCGTAAGCCTCTCAGCTGGGGCTGTTAAACTGCGCGCTACATCGTGGAGCCATTGTTCAACTGCCGCCAGAACAGCGCTCCATTATAAGACACAGTCCGGAGCTGTTCCGTACAAGTTTGGCGAGCAGTCTGCCCCGCCGGACAATATACAAGCTGGAACACCAGATCCGTTTTTTTTTTTTGTTTTTTTTCTTCTGCATCCGCGGTCCTCACGAGCCCTTATACTATCTCTCAATTATGGTGCAAGGAACGCGTCTCCGAATGGTGTTTTACCACGTCCAAAATGTGCTCCCCCTCCCATTTCCGTCTAATGACGTCATAGAAGTGTCACGCTGTCGCCGGTCGCGATCCTGGCGGTGTCCCAGTAGCGCTGCTGGATGTGGCGGAGCACGGAAGTTTCGGCAGCCACAAGTTGGGACGCCGCGACGACGGCGACACTCGCGTTCGCTCGCGCTTTTCGCCAGCATTTCTACGACCAACCGCCAGGATAGCGACATGCAGCAGCATGACACTCCGGCTTTTGTGACGTGATTTGTTGCCACTTGGGGACCAATTTCGAATATGTGCGGAATATGGGACGTTAAACGCACGAGTGTTGGAGATACACTCCAGGCACCATACTCTCAATTGGTCAAATATACATAGTCAGAATAGTATGGGACCTCAACATGGCATTCCATTCCTAGTTCACACCACACACGTGGACGTTGGAAGCTCCTGGAGTCGACGTGAGGCCACCAGAGCTGAAGCCAGAAGTGTGGAGGGACGCGCCTCCAACGATGACCAAAACCAAGAGACGCTATTAGTAGTGATGGAAGCTGCATTTGAACCTTTTGTAGCAGGTTCTGTAGCATTCCAAATATTGGTCTGGAGCAGCCGCTGACGCTTTTGAAGCAGATGCAAATGAAAAAAAAAAAAAAAAGTGATTGCAGATCTAAATGAGTTTGTCTGTGATAATGATTGCCAGCTCTCCTATGATACTGGAGCATATTACTTATCACATTTCGTGCTAAAAATAAATAGGATGCAAAAGGAACAGACAGCCTTCTTTTTTTTTTAAAATAAGGCTCTGGTCAGAGCGGGGTTTTTTAAATTGGGTACTAAAAATGGTTGGAAAATAAATCATAGCCCAACCCTTCAGTTGCGATAAAGCCTCCCTCCCATCCCCGTTCTACACTCGGTAGTTTAATTGGCCTGTAAATATAATTTCTGCAAAATGCCAGCAAAAACCGGCATATCTGCTACACCAATAAAAACGCGTCCCCCAAGTTTTAGGACCCTGCCAAACTCAAAATTCTAATAACATAAACTACAAAAACAACCACTGACAAATATTATGAAAGCCTACACTTGTGCTTTAAATTTGACATTGCTCTTCAGCGGCTTTGGAACTAGAGTTAAATCAAAGTTGGCTCCTCGCTCATTCGACAGCTGCACAAGAACTACCGTATTCATTCAAAAATAGGGACCCGTGTTTTTCTAGATTTTTCAAATATTTTTTTTTCGGTTGTTTCCTTTTTTTAATTACTATTAGAGATTAATTTGCAATGAAGACAAAAAAGGTCAATCTGTAATAATTCTGAGAATGAATTCCGTGCCTATTGCCCTAACCCTCCAACAGGTCAGCCGCTGCTTTGAGCACTCCGGTGCAAAGCGCTGAAGCCCGACGCACGCACGCTCATGTGCGGTGAGATGTAGTGAAGGTTGACGGGAGCGGCACAAGCGCCACGGTGCTCCGCTGTCACGGCACGAAGGCATGTGGCAGACATGATAATCGAGTGATTTCACCTGGAGCACAAGATCCTGGTTCTCTCTTATCACAGTATACCACCATCCTACTATTTTGCAAAGTTTTCTCGAGACATTTAGTTCCTGACCTCGCAGACATCGTCCGGTAATTTAGACGATGTCGACAATCAACTGGCCAGCGCATCAACCAGCCAGAGTGATTGACGAACAATACCTATACTTCGTTTCACCTGAAGTCGACACTACAGCCGACTCTACGAGCCAATGAGACAAATCAAACAGCATAAAAGCGCGACATCTTGGCATTCATCTCCCTGTACGTGTTTTTTCATCGGCTAAACCAATCGGGTGCAGCGAATGCCGCGTGACTCGCGGTTTTAGTATGTGTCTTCGAGGTTGTATGCATTCGAGCTTTCGATTGTGCTCAGACCTAAAACAAATTATACGGCGAGTAGAGACGCCATGAAATATATTCGTACCATTTTTTTTCCTTCTACTTTTCAAAGTATTAGGGCCGACCAATATGAAATAATTTTTATATTTTGCTTTAAGCCCATCCTGGCGCAGTTATATTTTGAGCGAAAATGACGCTTTGGCACGAGATGTAGCAGATTTTCGTTCATGGCGCAATTTGGCGCAGCACTTCCATCAGAAGAAAGTGCGAGCTGACTTCAACCGCTGTTTTTGGTCCCCCTCGGGCATCGCCTCTCGGCTTTGGTCATCGTTGGGGGCGTGTCCCTCCACACTTCCAACTTCACCTCTGGTGGCCTCATGTCGGCTCCGGGAGTGTCCTACCTCAACGATACCAGAACTCTCTCAATAACTAACAGACGTATGCCAAGAAGCATGGAGGACTGTTTTAGCTTATATCGTCCGCGATAGTACCTATTTGAGTAAAATACGAAAAGGCTACCATGTCGTGTTCGCTGTCATGTGATGTAATTGAGGACCCTCGCAAAAGACGCGACCCCCCCCCCCCCCCCCCCCCCCCCTTTTTTGAGGAACACCACGTGAGGCGAAACCCACCGACACGGACGTCTGCTACACGACATAAACCCTCGTGTTTTTCACGTACGAACAGGAAGAGAGAGAACCCAGTTTCAACGTCCGGCCTACGGCCACTACCGTAACCATCAGCCGACCACGCAGTGCACCCGCAACCCGAAGGACAAAACACTGACGCTTGCACGGACTGCAAACGCCACACCCAGTGACCAGTTGGGGTGTCGCGAATCTTTGTCGAACCTAGAGGCTCGACAGGTACGACGAACCTTCAAACTTTTAGAAAACTTTGACGAGGTTCGACTCGTGGACAGTGTTGGCCGGCTTCTACTCACAATTTTAAAATACGGAGAAAAATAATTTATAGGGAAATTTGTAGTAACTTTCAGGAAATTGGCATCAATGTTTACAGACTTTTAACAAAAAAAAAAGAAAAAAAAGGCGTCATTTGTCGCGTTGGTCCGTACACGACGCGTGCTTTGCTCGCTTCTCAAAGCGATCCAACGCGCACGTGTCGGCTACGGATTGGTAAACATTGGTACGCTGAACAAGAGCTTTGTCTTTTTAGACTTCGGCTAGGTGGTGCAAGCTGCCGCCCGTTACAAAGTGTTTAGCCATTAACATCCATCCATCCAGCAAACTATAAACTCCCTTACCGTTCAAGTTTGAAAACATGAAGCAATACGTAATGTTGCGCCTCCTTCGCCGCCAGTGGCGTCAGCTACAGCTTTTCAATCGCAGTCTGCGCACGCGCGCAACAGTCCCAAACTTAAGTCGAACTTTCGTTCAGCTTTGCGTTAAAAACGTTCCGAAGAAGGCGCGGTTCAACTCGAGCACAAGCGGGTTCGCCACACACACGACTCCACGTTCGCCGCACCACGTGCGGCACTTGGCGACAGCAGGGCCGCAAACTCCCCCCGAGTAAAATGGTTCGCCGAGGGACACGCCCTTTGTCGGGTCCTCCACCACTTTATGCGGATGATGAAGTGTCCCTCTTAACATTAGCCTCGCCTTGTTCCTTCAAACTCTCTTGCCTCCCTCCCGTCACCTAGCTCGCGGCGCATCGCCAGGTGAAAGCACGCCGACGATGATACATAAACTTCTCATTATCGTCATTTTTTTTTTGTCTCCAGAACGCCACAAAAGGCAGGACCCAAGACAAAACAAAGTTATGGGGAAAAAATAAAAGAAAAAAAAAGAGCAAAAGAACACGCGCATATGTGAAAACCAAACCGACCGGTCGTCGTTAAAGTTCGCCGTCCACCGAGCGCAAGCATCGTTCATATCCTAAAAACAGCAAAATAATAATAATAAAAATAACACGTTTATGCCACATTGGCACATAACATGCACGCGAAATTAAAAGAAAAAAAAAAAAAACTGACGGGGAAAGAGAAACGACCAAAAGTGAAAGTCGAGCTGGTAGGAATGTTCCATTTCAGCTTACGACAAAAGCCCGGCGGACGAGCCACTGGAGCCCATACAGAGCCGCGTTACTGTCACGTGACCTAAAGCCGCATGTCACACTGCTCGTGCATCATACCAAAGCACACTTGGGGAGTAATTCAATTACAGTAATTGCTTTTTTGTCAATTCCTAATTGTAATTGAATTACTTTCTAGCGCCAGTAAATTGCACAATTTCAGGCACATAGAGCATTACTTTTGAGAGGCTTTTCTTTTACCGGCGCCGACGGAAGCTCTCTGAAAGCCTCAGCGCTCGCACAAGCGCACCTAGCGCTCGGTGACACACTCGCACACACAGACACGTACGTACACACACGCGCAACAAGATAGGGTCGGGTTGTTCCTTGTTTGGTTGCTCACGCTGAGAGACAGTCCTCTTTGGAGCCTAACCTCAACGGCGCCGTGTGGCGCCGTCTGCGGTGCGAGCAGAAAACAATAGCAAAACATGCTAAAATATTTAAACAAAAGAGCTAAGCTTTTAGTTGAGGTTGAGTTTTTATTATTTACGGTATTTTTCCATTTTTGCCAGATTTTTACGTCCTCCTACCAGTACAGTCGCATATTTATTTATTTGTATTAATTTCGAGTCTATTTCCCGTTGGTTTTACTTCGGGTATTATTTGCATAAGCATTTTCGAGACTGACCGCGCACCATTGATTCGGGAGCCCCCAATTCGGTTCTTATATATTTCTGAGCCATCGTAAGTTGAACTCGATGTAAACAACTTACAATAACACGAAACCTTTGTAGGTGAACGTGGTCGTATTAGCGCGTGTGGATTGTAGTTTTATATTAACGCTATTAAAATATTCAAAGATGACTAATTGCCGCATTTTTATTCGACTCGCTAACTAAAGTGCGTCAACCCAATTTACTTTGGCGATGTGGCGTCTTCGAGTATACGAACTAATCTGTTATTATTTATGAAAAATGTAAGAACCCGGGACTTCATTACTCCGAGCTGTCAAGTTCTATATCATTCGCTTAACAAAATTCATAAAAACGAAAGTACGATACAACGACGCTTATTCCTCCTCAAACATTGGGGCAAGGTATACGCACAAATTCGTAGTTTTCCAAGCAACTCGTTTAAAATTACACGGCCCAAGTTAGGGTCGCTCTCAGATTAAGGAATTGTACAGTAATTGCATTTTGTAATTACAATGAATTACTTTTTGCGTAGCAGTGCTGCTCTCTCGCACCGGCAGTGTGCGTGGCGCATTACATCCGCAGCGACGCTGCCGTGAGCTCGAACTGCCATAACGAAAAGAAAAACGCGGAATAGACGGGACAACGTCGGAGAAACAGACACACGGGACAGGCGCCTGTCCCGTGTGTATAGTTTCTTCCACTTTCTATTTCGCGCTTTTTTTTCTTCTTCATTATGGCGATCCACCAACTAGCCCAACAATCCGCTATTTCACTGCTTAATACGACTCTTCCCAAGCTCCCGCTGTAAGCTTTAATTCGATGCGGTATAGTTACATTTTGTATTAAGAAAAAAAAAAAAAACACACACACACACACAAAAGAACCATAAGAAGTGTTGACTGAAAGCCACGCATCAAGCACATTTACCACCAGTTTTTTACGTAGTTCAATGAAACGAAACTAATACACTGGTCGGTCTTAATTACCAGCATTACACTGCAAATTCAAACTGAAAACTAACTACCGTACTTGAGGCGTTTATTTCATATAGTTTTGTATCGGTATTTTGCGCAGATTTATTTTTTATATATCTTCGGACTATACCAAACAAAGCTTTAAAAAAAAAGGAGCAAGAACAAACCCCACACAATTTATTTGGGACCATTTTGTCCGGAATTAGTATTGGGACCATTTTGTCCGGTTCCCGCTTCGAACATGTTTGCAGACTGTTTTTTGAATGTGACCGTCGTACAAAGAAGAAACACGACTCGGATCGTGTCCACAGACTGACTTTTGTATAGTATACTGGCAGTGTGACCGAGGCCTTAGGGAGGAACGTAGTGACGCACTCGACGTCCGCGCTGGTGGCACGTTCGCAGCGCTGGACAATTGGCTGCGATGGCTCGCAGCGTCTGCTCACGTCCATCGTTAAGGGGAAACGGGAGCACGTACAAAAGACGGTCCTAACACGACCACAGCCAACAAAGAACGAAACGTTCCACACGTTTTACGTTCCGTTGTCCTAGGAAGCGAGCAAAACTATACAGGTACGTATATATATATAAAGACTGCGAACGAGACATACGGAGCGAGGAAAAAACTCCCATAAATATTAATTCGCCGAAAGAAGCGGCGAGAAACAAGAAAAAGGAAAGACACATTTTTAGTACTTTCACCGGCCGGGCCGAGCGTCTATGTACGCGAGCGTTCTCCAGAGCAGACACTCGGACTGCCGTGACCGTTGAACGGGACATCGCGGACATCGTAAATTCTACGTGAACAGAGAAATAGAAGATGAAGAGGAGCTGCCCCCCTTCAAAAAAAAAAATAATAATAAATAAAATAAAAAAAATTCTCGGAAATGGGAGTGGGACAGGAAACCCGACGAAGAGGCCGAAAAAAGAGAAGCGACGTCGTCCATTGTTGGACGAACCGGCGGTGCAAGTTACGATACTCGGAAGATGCGGTCACTGTAGGGAATATTACATTGGTGCGATAGCGCGGACAAAGAGGGCGCGCGAGACAGAAAGAAGTGGACATATGTTCTCGGCTATACCGGAACCATACGTGTGCATACGCGTGCACCGGTCAGGTAACCTAATCCGGTCACGGGGTAAAGAACGGTTATTTCCAGGAAAAGGAGAGAGCCGGGTTCACCTCCAGTAAAACCGATCAAATATGTAACGCACAAAAATGTCTGCTCTATAACACCAAGAGGTCTGCCGTGAGTGCTCGGCAAACGGAGAACCAAAAACCGTTCGAGTCTTGTTCCACTGCGTGTACTTATCGGGTTCCTGGTTGTCGGCAAGGTCAAAAAAATAAAAAGAGAAAAGAAAAACAGCATTTTGACTTTGGTCATACCCGACAAAATTGTCATAAGGCCAAGTTTTTCAGTCGGTAAATCTCAGTGCAATCGGTAATGTAAAGCGTGCCCCACCTCTTCTCTCTCTCTCTCTCTCTCTCCCCCCCCCCCCCACACACACACACACACACCACACACACACACACACACACACCAAACAAATAAAAAAAATTGCAAGATGCACGGTAAGTTTGTTCAGAAACGGCTCAACTGCTCCTTTGATGGTCTTCATAAAACACCGGCCAGACGTTTCGCGGGTGTAGGGGAAAATGGCCCCGGAGAAAGTGGGCCCGAACAAACTGGTCCCGGTCATAATGGTCCCGGACAGAATGGTCCCAAATGCAGATTCGGAAAAAAATGGTCCCAAGTAATTTGTTGACACTCTGGGCGCTCTTTGAAGTTTCAGTGAACTGCTATTCTGAACTTCATTCAACACACACACTGTATATTTTAATGTATTCGAGGTTTTTGTGATATATCTGAGGAGACAACTAAAGAAGCCCAAAATATAAGTTAAGCTCTACTACAACTCATTCGCCTCTATGGCTTCTATTCGCGTAAGTCAGAGCACTGTACAAAGCTGGAGCTGTGAAGTCAGTACACAAATACAGGCGCGCAAATTAAAGGAGCCATGAAACGATTTTTCTACTTTCACTACATACTACTTGGAATCACTCTCTAACGTTAATAACTGAATAAACTTTCCTTAATTTTTCTTTCTAACCAGGAAAACTGGGATTAGTCCGCAACGCACGCTCGAAATTGTTCAGTCAGGACGCACAAATGAAACGCAGGACGTCTCGTGTGTACCTTTCGCGAAAAGCGGTCTCAGCTTCCCTACTTCCTGGCTCAGTCTACGCCTACAGATTTCAAGAAATTCTTTTTTTTTTTTTTAGAAAACTTACCGTGGATTTTACATATAAATAAGATGCTTGTCAGTATCTCACCATCTATTGCCATCTTACACAAAGTTAGGTCTTTGATTCCAAGTTTGCTAACGCTTCAGTTGTATTCCGCTTTAAAGGAATGCTGAACCGAAATCTGGATTCCACAAAACACGGCGACAAAAGCGGGATGCTACAAACACCAAAACATCACTCAGACAGTGATATCTCGAACGGATGACCGTATTTTTCAAAAAAAAAAAAAAAGGAGGCGTATTTGACTGATATGTTTACGTCTTGTTTCTCCGAGAAGGAGAGGGAACGGCCTCGCGTCTTCTCCGCCTCGCCGCCTTGAGGGCGCGAAGCAAAAAGAGGAGGAAACGAGATATCTTGACGTCACGCGCCTCGTCGGCCTCGTTCAATCTCGACCTCTTTTTCCAAAAATACAACCGTCCATTCGAGATATCGCATTACGAGTAGTGTTGTAGGGAATGTAGCGTCCCGCCTACAGCTCCTGCATTGTATTCTGAAATCCAAATTTTGGTTCACCATCCCTTTAAAGGGACACTGAAGTCGATTCTGAGATCGTCCTTTTGTGGCGACAACTCCATCTAGACGCACTAGGCATCCCAACAAACCCGAAACCACAACCGTGCGTAGCTTATTTCCTCGTTAAAAGCGTGTTCAAAGATCGCAACACGCCCTTTTTGGGAAGAATTTTCTTCCGAGTGAAGTGGTCGACGAAGGGCGCTTGTCGGCGAGTTGTAAGCGATGGCTTCGCACGCGGAGAAAAAGAGGAGTCTTATCCGAATGTCTACTTTTCAGACTCTCTTCGAAACGAGTTACAATAAAATCATTCGGAATCTGCGCGTATTGTAGGGCTTTCATTGGTCTACACAATGTAGTGCGCGAGAAACACACATGTTTTTCTATTGCCCCGAGATGAATGGGCGGGTTTATAATATAGGACTTGGTATATGTAGGAACTAACACATTTTAAACAATACAATATCAAAAACGACTACCTTTTTTCAAAAATGACATTAATACATTCGCATCTTCATTATTGACTACTATTTAACGGTTCCACGACCAAAAACAAGTATACAAAAAGCTTTTATCGTGGAAGAAAGGCAGTCACCTGCATCGCAGATCTTCATCGCATAGAGACCATCCTGTTCCGAACTTTATAAATCACAATTTGCTTAACGCTAAATAACTGCTTCTCCTAAAACTTTTTATAGATATATACCTTCGGAGTACTCAATGTAATTTGAGACACGAATTCCATAGGACACCATGCTTAAGGACAACCTATGGAAATAATAAATTAGCATACCCAATTCCTCAATTTCTAACCCCTCATCATGATGTTATAAAAATAAAATTATACGAAGCAGTTTCACATTACAGCTTGAAAAACGACGCAAAAAGGTTCTATTTTATGCTCAACGGAATAAATTTAGTTATCGAATTTGTTTCCACACACATTGTGTATGTGGAACATACACAATGCATGTTGACAAACATTGTGTATGTTCAATACATTGTATGTTGACATACACTGTCAATACGCCTTTTTTAAACAACATGTATTTAAATGTTTTTCTTTAATGCAGCCACTGAATAAAATATCACGTGCAATTCTTTTTTTTTTCTTCTTTCGGATGTAATACTCGTGTTTCCCATTGCCTGCTGGTGCACTAGGGTGACTGAGCCTCGTAAGGCAGAGCGTATCTACCTTTTTACCCTTTCCCCCGTGGATCCTGTCCGAAAAAAAGAAAGAAACAAACGAACAAGTCAGGATGCATGCTGAGTGGCTGAGCGCGAGCCCAACTTCATAAATAGAAGTGTCCCCTCGGCACAACGACGCGGGAGTCATACGGTCGTCGTTGTTTTCTAGGCAAGTGTCCACGATTCAAAAAGTGACCGTTCGAAACCGGCGAGTTGAATGAGGGCATTGGAAAAAGTGCGGTAACGTGGCGCCATCTGTCGCCGCACAAAGAAACTGAGTGAGCGAACATGCGGTGAAGCCAGACGCGGATCGGCACGGGCCACCGACTGACTGTTTGTTGTTGTCCGTTCACGGTCGTACTCTTTAACCTTAAGTACACATCGCGACACTGTTAGCGCGAACACGACATCGGCGGATTTTCGCATTTTACTTCTAAATAGTATAAGCGAGCACGAAATTTTATCGCTTGCATTATAAAACTAAATGAGCTCTTTCCGTAGCAATAATAACTTTGATGACATCCCTTGGTTTCAAAGAGAAAAACTGGAAAAACAGGAGATCGCTTGTTCGCGCTAACAGTGTCGCGCTCTGTACACCCGTGAGCGATATGAAGGTGAACAGCCCTCTTCTTGTTTTTGACGCTCCTGCAAGTTTTGGAACAAGCTCTGTTCCAGAAGAGGGCTAGAACGCAAAGTTTAGACCCTTGGCCACGTACCATTTGAGACGTTGAGAGTTAATACAGCTTTAGGTAAAACAGGCAAGAAACCAGGTAAGGTGTTCACCTTCATATTGTCGGCGGGTGTACCTCTTCTTGGCATTGAAAGATACGAGAACTTGGTCATTTCTCGACGATTAACTTCGACCGTGATCGCACCGCTTCTACAAATGCCAAAGAGTTGGGTCATTTAATCGATGTTGCGTCGACCACCACACTTCGCGGTGAAACGAGCAGGAAGGCTATATACTTTGGTGGCCGTTGATTTCTTTCTCTCTTCGTCTCTTTTTTTAGACATTCCTGCGCCCTCTTTTTGGGGGGCAAAAAACTTTCACCGTCAACCCCGCCACCGCCGTTAACATCTGTTCCAATTTGATGTTCCACCGCCGACATACCCCCCAAAAAAATTTAAAAAAAAATTAGAAGAAAAAAAGTTTAAAGTGGTCAGGCGCAGCTTGACAAACAACGCTAAATGATATCCCCCCAATAAAAAAAAAAATTAAAAAATAAAGGGGAACCAAATCCACTTTCCGACATTTGGCACAAAAACGGAGAGGACAACGCCGTGACAAAGAAGAAAAGGGACCAAGAGGATGAAAATATGAAAGTGAAGACCACGAAAGGCCCAAACGACCAGCGCGGGGAGGGAGGAAATTATAACGGTCCCCGGCGTCGGTCCCCACCCAGTTTCCATTCTGTCGGAGAATTTATTTTACGACAGCGGACGGACGCCCTTTCGGCCGCGAAATCGTTGTCCCATTATATGCGGCGCGCGGACCCAAATACGGAGAAGTCCGCCGGATGTTCGTGAGAGTTGCCCGGCGCCCAAGTCGCGCCAGATTCTCCCCACCACACCCCACCCCACCCTGCACAAATATAGACTTTTAGATAAAATAAACGAAATAAAAAAAAAAAGGACAGGGCGGCCACCGTTCGCGAATTATTTTCCTGCCCAATCCTTGTCCGGTGGTACTTTTCGACCGCCATTGTTCGTCAAGGTAATCGACAGGGCAAAAAGTAAAAAATAGAAAAAAAAATTTAAAATAAGAAAGAATAATTTATTTTTGAATTTGTGAAAAAAAAAAAAACTCGCTCCCTGCGTCCGTTTTCTTCGTCTAGCTTCTATGCTTTGTTTTTCTTTCTTTTTCTCGTCTACCAAAATCTTGCTCCATCACTCTGGTCCCTCCCCGGTAGCGACACCAAAGTGTCACCACTTTATTTTTTCTCCCCCTCTTCCTCCTCACTTCCAACTGCTCCAAACGCGTAACGGATTTATTACCGGAACAATCGCACGTAAACGAACCCAATATAAAAAAAAAAAAAAAACAGCAATACGAAAAAAAAAAATAGACACATAGAAACCTCACGAAATCGGCTTCTCGCATAACTCAATGGTGTGAAAAGTGGTGAAGTGATTTTCCACGTGGTCGTTCCCGCGTTTCGGGTAATACGAGCAAGTAAGGACCCCATCGTGATTCCCGCATTGTTCCCGAAACTACCCGAGTCCAAACACGCGCAAAGCCCTTTCTCGCGAACTCACACGCCGAAAATATGAGCACAAACAGACGGACGCCAAGTTTCCGTGCCTGCAACAGGCCTTTCGGAGGCCGGGGGCAAATATGAGACACGAGTGCAGTGTTACCTTGCGACCCGAGACACGTGTGCTGTGTCATCTTGCGGCTAAAACTGAGTGAAAGACGAGATCCAACCGGATGCTGAAAAACAGCACTCGTGTTCCCTCTCCGGTATGCTGACGTAGAAATTCTGTGCACGGTGCTCCCAATGCGGCCTCTCGGATATTCATTTCTCTGGCGCGGGTCAAGACCCACCGCGGCTTCTGAGCGTTGCAAGAGCGGCCCGAGCACAGGGTCGAGTGTTCGCGGCTTCTCATTGTCCGGCCCTTCGGTCCGCTCAGCCTCGGGGCAGTGTATACACGCGTTTCTCGTCCGGTGCTGCAGTCCCCCCGCGAACGTGGCACCAGATGAACTCCCGTGGAAAGCCAGCCTGACCATACTCCTCGGAACAACAGTGACCTCCGGAAGGACTGCCCCTTTGTAGTTCTGATCTGGTGCGGCTCTGTTTTGGCGCGCAGCCCTGCTCCGGTGCAACCGCGATCTGCTGCACCAGATCTGCACCAAAGCACACTGGGGCAGATCTTCTCTGGTAGAAACCTGCTCGGGTGCAGCCCCCCTGGTATGCACTAGGACAGGACTGCGCTGGAAGAAACCAGCACCGGTACGGAGCTGCACCCGAGGACAGCTGTACCAGACAGAGCAGAGCTGTACCGTGCACAGCTGCATCACTGCAGGGCTCTGGTGTAGCTATGCTCTGATGCCACTTGGAGCGACGTGAGTGGTTCGAGTTATTTGGAACACCTTTTTGAGCGGCCAAACGTCCATTCTGAAGTAATAGAAAGTGCTTTTGGAGCACAAGTGTACACTTCATTCTTATTAATTTCAGCGCAAATACTTTATGTATTCAGACTCACAAACTAAAAAGACAGTGCTTGTTTGACTTCCTACTTCTGTACGGCTACTGGTTAGCATTCTGCGCAAAGCGTAACTAAACTACAAAGATAATTGAATCATGCATATCTATGGCATTTTACACATAGAATTTGACGATCATGCAAAATCAGCACGTGGACGACAACAAACCCCGCTGGCTTCATTACGTTTATTCCCAGCTTTCATTCCACTGCGAAGTTTCCTTAGCTTTTATTTATTTCGCTAACACCGCCCTCAACAGTTGGGGGTTACACCAGTGTCAAATAAACATAAATAAAACGTATGTTCTGTCTAGATACACCTAAATATTCCTCAATCCTCCCCTTAGGCCCAAGTTACCGAAGTACCCTTCTTATATCTCTCTTAAAAAAAAAAAAAAAAAAAAAGACTATAGTTTGTTGCAACGCAAGAAGGTAGAGTGAGGGAAAGGAAGGTAGCGCGAAGGAAAGGAAGGCCTCGGAGGAGAAAGCAGACGAAATACTGGAGAGAGGAAGAGGTTTCCCCCTTTCCTCTCCCTCGCCCTACCTTTTTGAGCTGTAACTTGCTATAATGATGCCTGCAGCTTTTCAGGATGTCTATCATAATCTAACCATACCTGCATTTTGCAATGTTTAGTGCAAGATAAAAAAAGTTCACATCATCGTTCAACTATTTTACAGCGAAGCTGTTATAACTCGTTGGTTGGATTTTTTTCGTGTCGGCGTCCTCACAAAGGAAAAAAAAATTTTTTTTTTTCAGCGAATGAAGCGAAAAGTGAATACATCACGCATACAGCACAGCACTCGTTTCAATAAAGCACAAGCACGAAACAAGCGTCCGAACCACTTAATTGATGATAAGGCGCTACCGATAACAATGCGAAGCATGTAGCGCTCACCGCATACGTTTCCCGGTAAAGATTAGAGATGCGCAAGCTGCCGCGGCGACAGCAGCTTGAGACGTGGGGAGGGACGTCGCTAGCCTTTCATATATAAAATAAGAACCCGCCCATACTCCGTTTCACCTTACGTCCGGACGCAGCGGACGCTACGAGCTCTCCTAGCCAATCCCGTTATTTGGACGTAGCCCGTGATACGCTTTCCGAGCGTCGCCGTGCCCCCTCTCCAAGGACACGTGACAATGACACAGCCTTGGATTGGCTCCGATGGCTCGTAGCATCCGCTGCGCTCGGACGTAAGGTGAAACGGAGTATAGCAACTGATTTGATTGTTGTTGGAGCACCGCTATGGGTAGGTCACGCATAGTTAGGGCTCCCGAGGAGCGGCGTGAATACCAGGAGCGACAAAGGGAAAAGAAACGGCAATACGACCAGCGGCGGCATTTGGTGTACTGCAGTCGGCAATCGTTGCAGGTGATACCACAGCTTCACTGGCCAACCAAGTTCGCAGCGTGGATTGGACCCCCAACTTTTTTTCTCTCTCTCTATATATATATATATATACCCGACACGCGTCCGTGCACTGGAGGGTTTATTTTCCCTCACAGGGATGGAACTAGGCAAGGCAGCTTTGCAGCAATCTCGGGAGCAGAAAAAAACTGCAGTTTTGAGCAGGCTAGGAGCAACAAAAACGACGTCTTGGAGCAAGTTGGGACCAGCATCTAAATGTCATCTGGATTTCAAAACTAACGAAAACATGGCATGTAGATAACTCCATGTGAACTTAACGGTAGTTTCAGAAAAAATTTTTAGTTGCAAATATTTTCCACAAAATTACGTGCAAATTACACAAAACATATGAAGCAAAACTGGTAAACGACAGTGTGACACGTGATGAAACCGACTTGCAAAGAGGTAAATATAAACAGGCGCAAATAGCTTTCATTGCTCAGCATCGACTAGTAAAGGCGCACCTAAAAATAAAAATCAGGTACAAAAATTGTCGTCTATTTTTCAGTGACTAGAATAAGATAATAAATTTCCTTGTATATATAAATCTACTAAGACTTTATCAATTGGTCATGGATACAAAACACTTTTTCGAGATTTTGAGCCAATTTCGCATTAACCTCCGCTAACAGCACTCGTCCAAACTCAATCTTCTCCATCTCCTTTTTTTTTAGACACTAATGACTGCGCATGTTCAAGCATAGTCCGCAAACAGACGATGCGCTGTTCAAGTTGTCGCTCTCCTTCCTGAAGACGAGCTCTCTTCGCACTCGCTTCGCTCGCACCACTGTTCTTCCTCTTTCGTCTCTCGTCGTCTTGCTTTTCGAGCTCTAGCCTTTCTGTGTAAAGTTTACGAGACTTCTTCGCAGCGTGCAGCAAGTCTGCCGTCAAGGGCACTGCATGAGAAATTTCTTGTGTCCAATAAACACATATCAATCATACAATATATAAAAGAACCATAACGACTATGTAAGAACATGTAAGAACCATATAAGAACCATAGAAGAAACTTATGGAAACTTCTCACAAGTTTCTTATAAGGTTCTTATATGGTACGTATATTTTCTTAGATATTTTGTATGATACATATGTGTTCATTGGACACAGACATTTCTCGTGCAAATGAGATTTCTCAATAGGGTTGCTCCGCCATATGCCTCACTGCTCGCTCGCCTTTGTTCCCAAGTTTTCTGCGCGGGGCCGAGGCGCACGTTTGCTCCACTATTCAGATCTTCCGATGAAGTGACTCGAGCACTTCAGAAAAGCACGGTAAGCATGCAGCAACGGCAGCTGACGTTGGCGGCAGCAACCTTCAGATACAGACCTTCGAATTCGGATCCACTGACGTCCCATGTAGGCCGGAAGTTCCGGTGTCAATGTTGCTAATAGAAACTGCGAGATGGCTGATTCGACGAGGCTATATAGTTTATTATTTCAGTTTGGGCGCACCTTGCGAGATACGCAGGGTGGCGATGCTTATTCCGCGGGTCTAACTGCGCCGCAATGCTGACAGTGCGTGGGGAGAAGCGCGCTCAACGGAGCTTACGAACCGGCCCCAAGAAACCACAAATGAGAGCTTTCGCGAACACAGTATACGATTTTACTTTCGTATCGAGAACTGCGTTGTGATCGACACGAAGATCGAAGCGAATAATACGCTATTCTGAGCGATAATCGAAATCTTTGACGATTTGCGCACGTTTACTGTAACACATCCTGGCCACGACGCCGCCCGAGCTGTCAGCTTCCGCGTCGCTCGAGCGAGATCGCTATGTTGGCGCAGATTCCTCAAATTTTGCTCAAATGCAGCAGGGTAAGCCGGTTGGCGCGTTTTGGCGTCAACGGGCAGTACCATCACGATCGGTCGGAGTCGTGTGGGTGCACCTTTCGAAACAGCCCAAAAGTCAACCTCGGAGCGGTGCAAAGAACGTTTGGAGCACGGGCTCCAAAGTGCATGCTATTGAAAGGTTCACCTGTTGGCCTGTCGAGCTACAAGACAATAGGCCTGCAATGTTACCTACCTTACCCAAACTTACTGACACTATTAGGGAGTTTTAGAATAGCGCACGCTAAAGTTTTGCGTACGCGAAGAATAGCGTGTCGTCACTGCGCATGCGCTGAAAGCTAACCTCCACGTTTTGCGCTTTGCGTGCGCTATTTTCCGGAAATTTCATGCGTACGCAAAGAGTCCTTTGCGCTCCTCCAAGATGGATTCGTAATGAAAGGTTGGCTGAACCGAAGACGAGCAAGTTAAAAAATGGCGGCTCCCGGAACCATGGCGGCTTCGTGGGCGCGACGTCGGTGGCATCCTCGCGACTGCGATTTTCAATACGGGATGACATTGCACTCGGTTCGGAAAACCCAGTAAAGGGCAACGATCACCAGCAACTTGATGCTTGCGACGCACAAACATTTCTCGGCGAAGGTACGGTGTGCAAAGGTCAGTACACGAGACCTCTCTTGCCGAGGCAACGCAAGCGGAGACGACCGCTCAACCGCTCGCATCGCATTCTCATGTTTAAACAAATCTAAAATGTTACTCTGGACCAAAAAACAACTTGTTCTTTTTTTTCTCAAAATACAAAATTTCGTGCGTGAAATAAAAGTTGTGACTGTATCTTGGTGGCGTCGCAAGCGCGAGATGCTTGGGCTTTTGCGTCGAGGCGGGGGAGACACTATATACTAAAACTCTCTTGCGTAGCGTGCGCTAACGCAAGCTCTACATTTAGCGCTAGCGTGCGCTAAAATTGCGTACGTTATTCTAAAACTCCCTATTGTCAGTGACAGGTTAAGAGCTCAGTAGACGCTCCTTCTCGGGTGCGAGCTTTCTGCCTTTGATAATATAGTCCGTCGCACGCGCAGCCCAAGCACGACGGAAGGCAACGGGCGCGTGCTGAAGGCGAAGCACTTGCTGAATTCTTAACATGTCGCCGACTCTAATATAATGTGACCCGAGTGTACTCGCGCGCGCGTTGATGTAAATCCAGGAAGGGGGATTCAACTGTTTTGTTTTGTTTTATTTGATGAAGGGGCAACATAATGTGCAACTGTGCCCCCTTAAAACTGACAATCCAGACACCCCCTCCCCTCGGTCGGTATCGAAGGGCTGAAGCAGCAGCGCAACCCAAATGATCGTAAAGCAAGAAGGGACTCGAGCCTATCCTTTTTGTTTCTCCCGAAGAACGGCCTACAGACTGTTGTCAAGCCCGAATATTATCGCGAAAAATAGATTCCGCGAATATGTTTCCCTACAATAAAGAATACATAGCAAACCACTCCTAATCTCAAAACGTTGTTCCCGCAAAATATTAACGAAACTCACACTTCCCGAAATTCGCGAAACATCGAGCACGCGAAAATAGAGAAAAGCGAGAGAAGAAAGAACGAGCGTCGAGAAAACAGCAGTGAGCGTCGGAGCGTCGGCGTGACAGCTGGTGGCTCGTGCTTAGCTAGCGCGAGAGGGCGTCGTCGTCGGGAGAGGGAGTCGGCACGGCCACGCTGGGCTCCTTATCAGCTACATTAGGTTTCTCGAAGATTCGGCACTGCGTGAGCACTCGACTTGGGCTCGTGACAATTTATGCTTCGGCGCAAATTCGGGTAGCGGCTCGTGTCCGATCGGCACGTGCCATGCATGCTTTGACAACCCTGCAGCCATAGCCTCCTCTATAGGAGGTATTCACTGGCCGCCATATTTGAGGTCACTGTTTAGAGCGCATGCTCAGAACGAGCTCGCATTAATAGGCTGCCAAGACCGGCAATCTTAGTGGTGCGGAATGCACGTGGCGAAAGAACTGTGGAAGCTCGCAATCAGCACGCGCTCCGCAGCCGAGCACACAGCTATGGCCGCCAGTGAATACTCCCTATACTCACGAAGCCTGGCAGTTCGGCGAAGGAGCCATAGAGTGCCCGGGCGCAGATTTGGAGCGCGAGGATCTGGTAGCACAGAGCATTTCTCGGGGAACCTGGTATTCAGCGCACAGCTTTTGCAGCGGCGAGGACCCGAAACATGGTTTTCAAACCCGACGAGAAAAGAAGCGGTAGCGCGAGGAACGCGAGGAGGCCGAGTGTACGTTCCATCGCTCGGGAGAAGCGTGTTTCGGCGTCTCGCCGCAGCGGGGCACCTGTCACGTGACTCTCCTCTCATTCGTTGTCTGCCGCTCTACCTTTTCAATTTCGGCGGCCCGCCTCTCGTGGCGATCTGCCAGGCATTGTCAGTATGGAGGAGGCCATGCCCCAGCACGTGGCCACCTGTTCTGGTCGCGAGCTGAGGAAGTGAACGCTGCCTGCTTTTCTCTGTTCTTTTTTATGATCGCCATTGCATGGAGAGAACAACTAATCCGCGTTGTATAGGTCACAAACGTCAAGAACTAATTTTAAATGGAATTTATTGCCGGTGCAAAAATCGTCGGACGGCCCATTTATATCTCGAATAACAATTAAAAAAATCACTACCAATGATACACGCACCGTCAGTAAACAACCTATACCATAAATATTATATGCATTTTTTTTTGTCATATATTTGATGCACGCGCATGCACCATCTCACTCTGGAGGTGTGCTTTTCCCTCTGTACGCGGATGCGTCGCGGCGGAGCAAGATGCGTAGAATTGCAATATCTCCACGGGTGTCGCTTCACTGCAGTGCACCAGTGCGCAGTATGAAGCGCACTCAACGGAGATAGCTAACGCGCCCGAACGGACCACGAGCAACGATAAATGTTTCGGAAATTCCGAGCGTCTGATACAGATATCAAACAAAATAACCGAAAGTTCTAAAATCAAATAACCGAAAGTACCGAAAATTTGCAACAAGCCGACATTAACGACACAAAAGCGCGCCCAGGGCTGTTAGTTCCGGTATTGATAAAGGGAAAATTCCATGCAATATTGCCTCAAATACCTCATATTTTCGCAAAGCGTATACACAAGGATGCAGCACCGTAAGCACCTTGGCACAGTATGGCACAGCAATCGTCTTACTACAACTAGGAGAAAGATTAGAAAGACGGGGCACGTTTTATAATTATTTAGTCTAGGGTCTCTCGTAAAAAAAATGGCGTTTCTAGATATCAAAGTACCGATGGAAACAAAATGTCTGCATCGCTCTCCTTGTCACTCGTTGAGTGCGAGCCGGTTATCAGATCCAAAGAACTTCTCAAAGCTACGAGTGTGCATTGGGTAGAATTATGCCCGAGCAATCCCTTTCTTCATCTTTCCATTGTAAGGAGCCGCTGTGATTCAGCGTGCTAGCCAAAGCTAGCTAAACCAGTGCCTTCCAGTATGGACATCATGCTGGCAGAATTCTCCGTGCTACGACCGGGCACGCAACATTGTTCCGTTTTTATCGAGCAACTATGACAGTCAAATTTGGTGGCCAATAAACCATTTTTGCATGGCTACTGCCGTTCTCGTTTAATTGTAAAGGCTACGAAGGAAAATCTTTATTTGCTCTATTTCGCCGATAGAAAGCGCTTTAATAAAAACCGTCATTGTCACACACACTAACAGAACACCTTAGGATGTATGAAATAAATTTACTGGAAGTCTCCCAGACATTTATGGTATAGCCAGAATGTTAAATACTCCTTAATTGCTCGAAAGCCCAGCTACATATAAGCCAAAGGATTAATGTTCAAGTTAAATACAAACCAAATGCAAGAAAACGTTTTTCGTATAAGAAATTTGAAATATTCACACACCTTTAGCCCCAAGCTAAATTGAGGGGTGGGCCAACTATGGTATCAGGTACAGCTGCTACAGGACATAATGACACACTCCACTGCGCCACTATACTGTTTTAGTATAATTTGGCAAATGGAGAAATGAGCCAATTGAAGCATCGGAATGCAGCATTTGACAAGCTGCAGTCGGAGAGCGCTTCTCGTGTGAGCTCTGAATGCTTTGCTTTTTCACTTTGAATGGCGCGAACACGTGGCCCGTAGCATTTGCTTTTTGCCGAGTGAGGCTGCAACAAATTATAGGTATACAATCGAGCTCAAGTTTAAATCAAATATTGTTTTGTCATGCCCTGCTTTCAAAGCGAAATGGACTAAATGAGGCACATACCCTTCCACCAGAGGTGATACAAATGAAGCAGCATCATTAATTCCTAACACTGTCACACGACAAACAATTTTTGTAGAAAATAATAAAACAACACAGGATGGACCGACTACACTCACTAAATACTTAGAGTGTATCATAATCCATAGAGTTCACTTTACTGGATGCAATGATCCAATCATGTTTCTTGGTTGGCAAAAGGCAACCATGTTCCACCAGAAAAAAAAAAAAAGAAGAAAAAAGTGTGTAAAACGTAACGCACAGGAGCCCTCCACAGCTGGTGAGTTACTACCCAAAAGAAGATAATAAGCTTCTGGTTTTTTTCGAAACAGCACAATTTGCACAACAGCATTGGTAGTAGTATTTGCAAAGCATCGACACTGAGCACACCTTTTCTTTCTTCGAGGACGCCAAACGGCGGCTGTTTCTGCCGGCGCGGCTGGGGTAGCCAGCACATCCAGCCCATCGCCTTGTCGACATGCGAATTTTCCGGTCACTTTGTTGGGTCAGTTACATGCTTTTTGGAGTTTAGTTGTCATTCTCTTTCTGCTTGTCCTTTTTTTTCGTGTGTGCTTTATTTTTTTTTTACCTTGTCACTGTGATGCAACTGTCTGGTGGTTTGTGCAGGGCTCTCCTTTGTTCCCCTTCGAAGAGGCAGTGCTTTTTCGAGGTTCCTTTTCATGTTTCAGTTACAGGCAGTGCTTCACTCTAATGGTGGGTTTGTTTAGGATGTTGTTCGTGAACGTGTTTGGAGCTCTATGCTCATGTTTGTACAGCTCCTTCCTACGCTTAGGGGCTACACTTGTTCTCAACCAGCTCGCTTGCATAATTTTTCTAACTATTTTAATTCGAGTGTAGCATTTTTTTGTAAATATTGTTAATGCATTTAGCTATCTGCATCAAAGCGTTAACGGTAGAGTAGCATAAAAAGTTAGCTCTAAAACTGGTTGTGTATGTCAAACACTTCAATTTTGGCGGTACATCTGTGTTACGTACCAGGTGCAGACCTGCCAACCCTACAATGTTGAAAATACTACAGGGGACGCCGAAAAACACTACAATTGAGTGAAGAAATACGAAAACTGTTTTATTTTTCAAAACTTAGTCGCAAAACGTGACTATAATGGGATAAAGCTTGGCATCATTGTCATTGTCTTTGCTCGCGTCAGTCGCGACCGAGAACGGCACACTCCTGAAACTACTAACAACATCGCCGATCTCTTTTTCAGCTATTCCCTTCATTATCGACGCTGTCTTGGTTCGAGTATAAGCGTAGTTAGTAGCTTCCCTTTGAGCCTGGGAACATTTTCTGAAAGAGGTCTCCGGTGTGATCAGCCGCCGTGAACGGCCCGTTCTGTTCAACAAAAATGCCGTAAAAAGGCATTCTGCTCGGATAGTTTTGTGATCCCTTGATCGGCTAAAGTACCCTCCAAGCTTCTCGTTGGTTTCACCTAGTTTTGCAGAGTCCTTGTGCTTTTTCGTACTGAGATGACACAGAATGTCCCGACGAGCAGCGTGCGAAATGTTGACATCGCAGCAGCACAAACTACAAAATGCGTACCTCTCGCCCTTGCGCGACGTCTTGATAAATAGAAAGTAGGTCGAATAGCTGGGAATGGACACTTGAAAGTAGTTTTTCCCCGACGTCTTGTTGTAAGGGTGGTTTCAAGGGATCATGCGCAAACGTTCCGGTAACACAATGCACGACGTGCGCTACAACCAAAATTGCCACAAGGAAGATTTCCTAAACAGGAAGTTATTTTCGATTCGGATAGGCGGATGGGTGTTAGCGGCTATACCCCTTACAACGAGCGGTAGCTTGCACCCATTGCACCCCCTAGCATAGAAGTCGATGTATCAGTGTGGCCAACACCGAATTGCAAACTGGCGAGATGCAGCTCAAACAAAAACAATTTACTTTTTTTTTTTTTTACAATGGGATTAGAAAAAATCGTACACATATTGTTGTCAATACGATAACCGCAAGAAAGCGCTGGAAAGCGGGCACTTTACGATAAAATCGTAAAACTTGGCAGGTATGCAGGTGTCACCTATTAATTACTCTACCCGAACGAAAATATAGGGACTAAACTAGTAGTCCAGATGCCCTTCAACTGTTTTGTTGAAGGCCTAAGCTGTGCCCTACTTAAATTTCAATCACAGTCCAGCATGAACATTGGCACAAGACTCTAAGCAATCTGCCAGTGCAAGCAGACAAGGCTTCTCTTCAATGCAAAACATATTTTCGATTCAAATTCAAATGCATCAGATGTTGTAGGTCTAAATCGACAGAAAACTCGTATACTGTATTTTCCGGACTATAAGTCGCACCCTTGTATAAGTCCCACTTCCGTATATTGAGCCATTTTCAAGGAAAAGTTGGTATATAAGTTGCAGCTTTGTACAAGTCGCACCTCTTTGCATGGTTCACGCAATTAACTTTTTTTGTTTTACGCGCATCGGTATCGCGAAATCGGAGTTTTGCACAATCGGCCAGTTTACACGTACCATTTGACGCGCAACAACTTCAACGTTTCGACTAACGAGGAATGTCCATAGCACGGCGCCATCTGGTGGGGAAATCGAGTTTTTCGCAGCAAAGGGACGTAAAATGTGCCAAATTAGAAGGTAGTCGGCTTTATTCGTGTGTACGCATGCTGAGCAAACAAAATTTTAGCGAGCCAGACACTCGTGAACCAAGCTCTGGACCATTGGGCCTAGCCTAGGCCAAGTCACAGAGACGACACGAGCATCAACGTGCAGGCAGATAGATAAATCTTTGACACAATTCTTTTGGTACTGCTAAAAGATCAGCCAGCTGCAACCCTTCCTTTTACATGTAGCAACACGGCTGGAGCATGGCAGATAAAGACTGCTCATCAAACGGAAACTAAGAAAAACACGAGAAAATTTTCTGCAATGCGTGTATACCAGCCCACTTATTTTCAGTGTTACTGGACTGAAGCAAAACAATACGGAACCATAGCTGAATTAGGCATCGTCGATCACATGCTCTAAAAGCTTTATTCTCACAGTCTTGCCTATCCCCATTGAGTTGCATTGGGAAAACTGTAAAATTTCTCGGTTTCTGAGTCAGTTATGAAAATTGAAGAAGAGCGAGAAGAGTATGGCGACAGCAGTGCCTCCTGGAAGGGCCAAGAGAGCATCTATGGCTACATAGTTACACTGCTCCACGAAAGATGGCGAGCGGCGCATGAAAAAATGACACTGCAGCGTGAAAAAAAAAAGGCATATAAGTTGCATTATTGTATAAAATGTGCCAAAAACAATGTTTGAAAAAAAGTGATTTATACACCGGAAAATATGGTAGTAGCATAAACATGCTGCATCCACATTAATTTTGATTGACAGCAATAGTTGCACACAGTTTCGGCAGTTATTTAACATCTTTAAGTTGTTATTTGCGCAACCAATGAGAGTACAATGCTGTCCAATCTATTCCACCCTTGAATATAACACGGTATGCGAAGGAAACCATAAGGCAAACCCAATGATGCTTAACATTGTCAGAAAGACTTGCACCTCCCTGCTGCACACAACACTAACACAGCTGTTTCCAGTGCTCCATTTGGTCAAGCAGACGACGTTTCGTGGGGAAGTGAAAGCATTACACACCAGTCCAAGAGGAGGTTTTTCTTTCTGCCTGCGAGCAGATCGCATGGGACTGCCATATTGTAGCCATTGACATGAACGCTGTAATGCGGTTCCAAAACAGAGCATGGGTGTTTTTGTACCATGGTAACATTTAGCGGCATTATGAGAGGCGACCCCATTCATTTATTAAGGCCACATCCGATTCACCCATAGTGGTTGACACCGGTGCAGAGGGCATCTACATACCAGTATATACGAGGGAAAGTCAGTAAGTGACACAAACTGCTATAAAATATCTGATATAAGTAGTGACTAGTTTCAAACTATGTCAATAGGTGGCAACACGATCCAGCTTCATGATATTCACTGTGCAGTAACTATCTAACAGTTGCATGCACGCGCAAGCCAGTTTAAAGATGGAGACCTGCTCAAGGAGTGTATGCTAGAAGAACAGCATGCTGTTGGGCACTCTTTGAGGGCAAAAAGGCTTCATGTAAAAGATATTTGCGAGGAAATGTTTCCCATTTATGGTGCGAAGTGTTTATCGCGTAAGGCGGTGCACAACTCGGTTGAGAAAATGCTGTTGATGCGGAGCGAACTGGAGGTCCTGATCAGATTGCGACAGGAGCAACAGTACAGCGGACAATCACATGGCTGAGACAGCAGCCCATAGAATTTTATGCACCAGGAGTTGAGGCATTCCACAGGCATCCCACAGCGTATCCCACAGCGTTATTCTTTAGATAGCCTTTTCTGACTTACTGACTTTCCCTCGAACAATACCTCATTCGATGTGTGTATGTATTATATGCAGAGAAACATACAAAAAGCACATGGTTTCACACCGGGTGCACACTTTCTGCGCTATTCTAGACTGACGCACGTGTACGTACACCACAGAACTGTCAGTGCAAACACAACATTAGCACTTTTTCATTCTACTTCAATAGGGTGTTGGAGGGCACCCAAATTCAATGCTCAAAGGGGAACTAAAGTGCTTTTTGAGGTCCTCGTTTTATGGTCATAACTCAATCTACGAGCTCTAAGCATCCTAAAAAACCCAAAATTAACATTCAGGCACGGCCGATTTGCATACTAAAAACATGATAAAAAATCCCGACACTTACCATTGGTACAAAACGACAGATGGCGCTACTGAGCCATGCATAGATTTGCAGGCAGCAGGCAGCAGCATATGAAGCTCGAGCGGGGATGGGTGAACTAAAAGTGCTCCAGGCAGACAGCGCCGCAGCACGTTCCTTCAACAATAACCGGTGCAAGAGTGGAGGTAGAAGAAGAAAACGAAAGTGCCGACGGCAGGCAACGGTCACAGCGGGGTTCTTAAATCTACAAGGAGCGCGTAGAGAGCAGAAGTGGCAAGAACTCTTCCAAGAAATGGAGGCTGCAAATATGTTGCTGTTCGGAGTGGCGGAAACTCATATGAGAGATATTGAGGAACCCCCTGCACACCCAGATTGGCGCTGGGCAGGATGCAATCGTGTAGAAGGACAGCGACGTGGAGGTGGAGTGGGGGCCTTTTGGCGCAGTGGGTCAGACTGGCAAAGAGAGCTCCTGGGGTGCAAGGAACATATGTGGTTAACTGGGGAACTTTTAGGTTTTCCTGTGGCAGTGTGCATTCTGTACCTCTCGGTGGGAAGCGCGCGTCGTGAGGAGAACCGTCTACCTATGGAGTGAATAAATAACGACGCACGAACAATGGCAACCGGAAAAGATCTGCTAATCATGGGCGACTTTAATGGACATATACACGAGTTGGATGGACGGGAGGACGACAACGGGCGCATGCTACGAAAAAGAGCGGAAGAGCTAGACTTAGAAGTAATCAACCTACGCTCCAATTGTGAAGGTCAATATACATGGAATGCACGCGACAGCAAACCTTGCATCGACTATGCCCTGATCTCACATCATTTGGGGCGATACCTGTTGCGCGTCCAAATTGACGAAGCGGGGGAGTATAGTCTAGGCAGTGATCACAATAGAATTACTCTTCAACTGTCTAAAGGAGTGTGGAATAAAGAGAGAAACAAGCGGCATGACACAAGTTGGCCGTGTCTTTCCCACGCAGCTGCGGCCAATGTAGTTGAAATGTTTGAGAAGAGCGACCAGAGGAAGAACGTATCAGGGTACGTGGAATACATAGATACACTAAAACAACTGATAAGACAGCATTCAACAAAGAGTCATGGTGGCCGAAGGCGACGGAAGCGATGGTGGGATGGAGAGGTCCAAGCTGCAATCCAATTGCGAAAAGAGGTGAATCGGCAGCAACGTTTCGCACTCCACGCGGGGTCCAGCCACGAGATCGCAGAAAAGTGGAAAATGTACCAGGAACAAAAGAATGCCACCAAACAACTGGTACAACAGAAGCTGGCTGCTGCAGACCTAGATAAAATTAGGGAAATACGGTCAAGTGGGAAAGATGCGCCCAGGAAGTTTTGGAAATACCTGGGAACCCTGGACGGCAGGGATCAAACTCCAGTCATCATAGACGAGCGCACAGGATTTGAGGTGGACGCGCTTGACCAGTGTCTCACAGAGCATTTGATGGAAGTGTTCGCACCACAGGAAACGGCGCCGTGCCAAACAATCACCACAGAGAGCAGCACGGAATGTATTTTCGCGAGTTCCGACGAGAAGATTGGCCTGGTGTCAATTATACGTGCTCTGGCCCACGTCAAAAGCAGCACGGCTCCAGGCTTAGACGAGATACCAGCATGCGTCCTCAAAACACTACAAAAGGATTCGAGATCGAGAGAACACCTGGCTGAGATCTTCACGGACATTCTCATCGGAAGACAGCCTGTACCTAGAGACTGGAGGCGAGGTAAGGTTGTGCTTGTGCCAAAGAAAGGAGAAGATCGGTGCTACCTTCGGAACTACAGGCCCCTTACAGTCACCAGCATTGTGTACAGGGTTTTCGCAAGCATCCTGAAAGAGCGCATGACAACATGGGTGGAGAAAGAGGGTCTTCTCACCGAGCTCCAAGGAGGGTTTTGTCGTGGCCGGCGACTGGAGGACAACGTGTACACCCTTACACAGTGCATTGAAGTGGCTCGAAAAGAGGAGAGAAGACTAATATGCACCTTCTTAGACGTCGCCAAGGCTTATGACAGCGTTCCACACGACAAGCTTCTATCAAGGCTGGAGCAGCTCGATATGCCGACACAGTGGACCGAGCTTATTAATCGCTTATACACAGGCAACACGGTGACAACCCAGGTGGGAGAGGCCAGATCAGAAGAAATCGTTGTAACACGCGGATTGCGCCAAGGATGCCCACTCTCGCCGCTTCTCTACATGTTGTATGTCGCGCGACTAGAGGAGCGGTTGAGAGAATCAGGACTGGGCTTCTCGCTACTGCACGTTGAAAATGGAGAGGCCGTGAAGTGGGTGCTACCGGGTCTGACCTTCGCGGACGACATTGTGCTGACGGCGGGCTGTGCAACGGCGATGAGGCAACTTCTCGACATATGTGCTGATGAGGCTGCCGTGCTTGGTCTCAAGTACAACACATCCAAGTCCACCTGATACAATTCGCGGGCACTGAGAAAGAAAAGCTCGATAGCCTCAGATTGGGCCTTGACGTATTACCGGTACTGAACAAGTATAAGTACCTAGGTGTTGAGTTGTCCAACGAGGCAGATTATCTGAAAGATCATTACGTCCACCTTCGTCAATCCGCCACACGGGGAGCTAACATCCTCCGTAAGCGCAGCCTATGGAGCTGTAATAGATTCATAGTGAGCCGCGAAATGTGGAAGGCGGTGGTGGTGCCAGGTTTGACGTTCGCCAACGCAGTGGTGTGTGTACCAGGTGACACAAGAACCGCCTTGGAGCGCAGACAACGAGAAGTGGGACGCCAAGCGCTGGGCTGCCATGGCACGGTGGCGAATGAGGCAGTGCAGGGGGACCTGGGCTGGTCGTCTTTCGAAGCGAGGGAGGTGACAAGCAAGGTTTCCTATGACGGGCGGCTTCGACTCATGAACCGGTGCCGCTGGGCCAAGAGGCTGTTCGTATACACACATATGACTTCTCTGCAGAGTCGTTGGGGAAAGCGCCTTTACCAGCTTGAGAAAAAGTTTGGCTTCTTCACGGAACCGGTGGAGGCGACCACAGAGAAAGAATGGGAGTCTGTGGTGCGGAAGAGGATTCGCGAACAGGAGAATGTGCAATGGCTGGAGGCTGCCCGGACAAAGTCAACCCTTACCATGTATGCGGAGTTAAAACAGCAAATCACGGCAGAGACGCGGCTGTACGACAACAGCTAGGGCAGCCGCCTATTGTTTGAGGCTCGTGCGGGAGCCCTGCGCACACTGGTGTACAAACAGCGCTTCGACAATAATGTGCAGTCGACTGTATGCCGAGTATGCGAGGGTGAGAGCGAAACCTCGGAGCACATCCTACTCCGTTGTGGCGGAATCCGACCTTCTGCCACTTCTCCCACCGAAGAGGCGAACCGACTAGACGAAGATGTCCCGCCTCTAGCGACAGCGCTGGGCTTCTCGACAACAAGCGAGAGAGCCGGTACTACTGAAGCCTTTTGGAAGACCATCGAGCAGACGAAAAGACGACTGGAGGATTGGTGGCATCATACACAACACAGGGGGCGCTGAATTCACCCCCAGGCTTGGGCACGATTAATTGAGCCCGCCCGTTATAAAGGGAGCAGCCGCAGTATCATCATCATCATCATCATCATCAAATATGGTCGAACGACGGACGGTGCTTGTCAGCCCCTCTCAAGCGACGGGCTCCCGCGTGGGCGAGCGGCCAACCAGTCCCGCTCTTCCGTGCAGGAACCCATCACTCGCGAGTGGCTAACAAGCGCCGTGTGTCATTCTGTGCCAACAGTAAGTGTCGGGATCTTTTATTACTTTTTTTATATGCAAATTGGCCGTGCATTACTGTAATTTCGAGTTTTTTAGGAGGCTTTGAGCTCGTAGAGTAAGTTATGACAATAAAACACGGATCTCAAAAAGCACTTTAGTGCCTCTTTAAGTTGTAGACTTGAATGAGCTCTTTCCACCCCACTAGTTTTGATGACATGCTTTCATTAGAAGAGAAAAATAATAGATTGGTGTTCGCTTGTTCGCACTAACAGTGTTGCACCGTGCGCTGTGGAAACCAAATTGATGCTGGGAGTCTCCCCCCATGGTTGGAGAGGTTGTCTGTCTTGCAGCCTACATTTTGTCTCATTGGTTTCAACGGTAATTCTCAGAAATAAAGCTCGTTCATTTCACTCGGCACTCTATGAACAACTTTGACCCCAAATTCTGACTCTGATGATGCATGAGCAGAGGATATACAAATGTTCCTGAGACTTGATTCCAAATAGGAAAATGTTCAAATTGCCATCTATGGAGAGTGGCTTTGTTTCTCTGTCCAAGTTATTTCACAATGTTGAAGCGCTCGCCCTTACACCAGGCACCCATCTGTTTATATCACACTTCTGCTTCAAACTTTGACACGTCAAGGAAGGCAAGAAACGAGACGGGACACGTCAAAGTATGTACAACAGTCCAAAAGGTAGGCAACTACCTGACAGATATCTGACTGGTTCACACCAGAAAAGAGAAAAAGAAAATAGGTACGCACTTATCCGCTGCCACTTCGCCACCCAGCTGTCTTCTGGGTTCATCAGAGCTATCATGCTGGAAAATAAAAAGTATGAACATTCTTTTACAGTGGCGTAGGCAGAGGGGGGTTTGGGGGTCGAAACCCCTCCCGAAATGCCAAACCTACCCCCCCCTCCACCCTCCTCCTGGGAGGGGGCCCGCTGGCTCCCCTGCACACGCAGTCGGTTTTGCGCGGGGCATGGAGCAAAGGGGAAGCGCGGACTATCTCCAACTTATATGTCTTCGGGAAGAGTGTTTGTGGGGTAGAAAATGCTCAAATAAATAAAATGGGCAATATTCCTTCATTCATACATAATTGATGGGATGCAGAACTTGATCTCAGATATTTAGAGAATGGATATTTCGAAACACTTGTAGGGTGAAAGATGGCAATTTCAAGGCCAAGTATAACAAACTATCCTCACTAAAATACACAGTTCAATCAAACCAAAGCGAACACAATAAAACAAACACATGGTGATAATATAAAACAATGTCAGTGATGTAAGTGAAATTAAATGTACTGTAAAAACAACAGCGCAATAAGCAAAGCGGTGGCGCTGCGCTCACGCACACCTTGAGTACTGATCAGAATTATGTGCTTTCGACTAAAATTAATAATGGATGTCGATTATTGATGGTGGCGATCAAGGAAAAAAGCTGTATGGCACAGCTTGACAAGTCCTTGACAAATAAATGAAAAAAAAAAAAAAAAAATTACAAATCTTGATTACCACAATTTAACAAAGCGTGTTTCGAACATAATATATTTTATCATCGGCTATAACAGGGAAGTGACCTATTTGCAGACAGAAGTTATGAGACCCCAAAAATTTAGTTCAAACTCAGATTCATTTGTGGAGAAAATTAGTCAAATTTCTCTAAGAGCCAATGTACTGAATTCCAATCTTTTATCTTCAAGTAAGTGAAGTAGTTTTGGGATAGTAGGCTTAAGCATTTGTGTGCTATAGTTCGCTCTTGCAGTGACCACCTCCCAACATTCCGCACGACGGGTAGAACACGCGTGAATATTTTGAGAGAGCTGTCCAAGGTTTATCAAAACGTTTGAACCCCTAATTTGTTCTAGTTTTAGATTAGTCACATTTCTATAGCTAAGTAGAGCATGTATATTGATAACGCAAAATGTTTTCATTAAACTAGCTGTGTAGAAGTCAAAAGAAACGTCTTCTGTAGCCCTTAATGCTTTCTGTTTTCTTTGCAAAAAGTGTATTTTTTAGATTTGTTGAGTTTGTTGCACTCCAGACTAAATTACAATAGTTTATGTGGGAGTAAAATAACGAATTGCATATAAATAATTTCACCTTTGCTGGTAACATGTACCAGTGGTGGTTTATCACACCTACTACTTATGACAGCTTAGAAACTAAGGTAGTTGACATGACTATCCCATGACATATTCTCAGTAAAAATGGAACTTAAGAGCTTGAAAGAGTTTACAATCTCTATTTTAGACAAGTTCAAAACGATATATCTTGTAATTGTGACTATGTTTTGGGCGAAAAAGCATTGCTTTTGTTTTTTCTACGTTGATTTGTAGTGAATTAATACGACTCCAAGTTGCTAATGCAGATAACACCTGATTTGCCATATCAAATAGCACATCGACATTTTCAGCTGAAAAAAAGCTAACTACTAGTGTCGTCAGCATAGCTGATAAATGTTGCACAAGAGTGAATATTTACAATATCATTAACGTAAATATTGAAAAGAAAACGACCTAATATACATCCCTGTGAAACACCAGTAAGAATACGCTTCGAACTTGACGAATATCCATCAATATAAACTAATTTCATTCGATGCTGTAAGTAAGACTTCACTCACTGCAAAGCATGCCCTCGAATCCCATATGTATCCAATTTTGCTAATAAAATTTCACGATTGAGCCAATCAAAAGCCTTTGTGAAGTCTATGAAGGCTCCAAGAACAATTTTGTTTCTTCAAACATTTTAAGATGAATGATTTCTGGACGAGTAGGGAGCCTCGGTAGATTTATGCTTTATAAAAGAAAACTCCTATCAAGTTATACTTAGTTGAAAAATTAGTTATATGTGTATGATGGAGTACCTTTTCAAGTGCTTTAGAAAATACTGGCAATATAGAAATCAGTCTGTAAATACCCATAACATTTACACTCCCCTTTTTGTGTAGTACTGACACTTTTGCTATTTGCATTCGTTTAGAAAAAACACCAGTCATCAAAGAAAGATTAAATATATGCGTTAGCACTGACGCTAATAAATGAACAACATAATTAACAGGCCTTATTTGTAAACCATCCACGTCACGAGCTCCACTTTTCTCAAGTTGTAAAATCACATTAATTAGCTCAGGTTCTACAACCGGATCTAAAAAAATCGAGCTGCTGTTTCTATCATCAAAAACGCAATACTTTACAGTAACAATCCAGTTTCCAATATTCACAAAATGCAGGTTAAAAGCGTTCGCCAAAGAACATTCGGTTAGTTCAACAGCTTTGCGCTCTATTTTATTAATTGAAATAGATGAACGGTTTCGGTTTAAAAAAGAATTTTAACTCCTTCCACGTGACGTCCGTACACTCCTCTGCTGCCTTGAACACCTTAAGTACTAGTGTTCTTTAGCACGCCGTAAATTACCACGAATAAAAAAGTAACTGTGACTAGTTATTTCAGAAAGCAATTTACAGGCTCTCTCGATCATTTCATTTATGCCAAGCGCCTACATATTAAGATGCAGCCGCCTGCGTTCACGGCAAAGAATATCCTGGATGTCCTCCGCTTGAACTTCCACGTGAACATTCAAAAGTGCCGGACCGAGCAGTCGCTCATTCGAAGTGAATGCTCTCAGGTATGTTTTCAACCGACGTAGTGAGGAAAATGAGCTCCCGGCTTCCGCCGTTGTTACGGGCAGAGTCGCTGGGATCTCGAGGAGACGATGAACGTTTGGGAATAGGGCCTCCGGACAGAAGGCGACCGTCTGTAGCGCACACGTGACGGGCGTTTCACGCTTCTCCCTCTTGCATTTGGCAGCCCATATGAGCGGCTCACATTGGAGTTCAGGAAATGAAACCAGGCCTGAATAGAGCTGCAAAAACTTTTCAGCGCCGAGACCTGCCCCGCTCTCCAAGATCTTTGCAGGCAGAAGCGACGAAAGTAATTGCAACGTACGCCAGTGCTTTTTAAATCTCCCATCTAACTTTGTGATCAGGTAATCCATGAAAGGAAGGAACTTGGAACGCTTAAAATGCTCTTCCGTGCTTCCAGCGGGAATGTTAGAGCGGTGACGTTGCAGACTTGTTACTCGCGGCATGACTTCAGCTGTCTCGGCCAATTTAATGGCGGCTTAGAATATTGCCAAGTGTTTGTGCATAAACGCTTGCTGTGATCTTGCAATTTTTTTGTGTGTTGCTGTTTAATTCTTTATGACAGTATAGCTATCTTTTTGTTTTGTCTGGCCGGCACGCGTTGGTAATGCAGTGGTACCTCAAAAAGCAGAGGGAGTTATGTGCTGCGAGGAAGCTTTTAAGTTGGTGGGCCGCAACTATGGTAGAACAGTGAGCCACCGCGCCCGTATTCCTGTAAATGAAGCCTGCTCCGTTCTGAAAATGACAATGCAGCTTTACCCGTTTTATCTTAACAGCGCCTCCCTAACCTTTGCGCGAGCGTCCGTACCGCCGAGTTCACCCTGCTTTGTCATTTGGGGGGGGGGAGATAATGCCTGTGAACCCCTCCCGAAATAAAAACCTGGCTATGCCACTGCTCTTTTAACAAAACGTCAACATCGAGCACCAGTTTAAAACTTTTTAAATAGTTGGAAACTTGGAACATTGTGTCTTCGGTCTTTACACTCAAGTAACGGTCCCAGGCTGTCCAGTGAAACCGGTCGGAAAGGGGAATCACCAGACAAGTGACATAAACGTGTTACGACTGTGCCACACTAACAACACAGTGTGCTTATTATGATTTGCAGGAACGTTTAGAAACTTAGCAAAACAGAGCAAAGGGCATTCCTGATACCACACAGTTACTGACAGTTTGTACACAGGATCGAAGTTATGCTTCTTCGTGCTTCCTCTGGAAACAAAAACAATCAGTTACTCGATTCCTTGCTTAGTCGCTTTGTGCAATGACGCTTGTTGACATTTGTCTGTGTACTAATGAGGTACTGACTGCAGACCTTATGCATAGCACGCGTTATTGAGTAAATAGGACAAAGCTGAGAGAACATTCGAGCCCTCAACGTTGCATACCCGTCGAAGTTGGAGCTCGTACAGTCGTAGACCATGTCTCTGTTGTTCTTCATGTGGAGGTACTCGTCGCAGTTGTCACAGCCGTCGAATTCGAATTGTTCAAATGTCTGAAATAAACAAGGCAGTAACAAATGTATTGAGTCCGCGCAGCTCTCGGTTGAACCTGCTCTTATCACACGCACAAATAAGAAAAAGAAAAAAAAAAACAAGACTGATTACGAGAAAAACGTAAGAAACAGGACGACAAAATAACGGTGCGATTTGAAATTCGAAATTTTGCATTAAATTAAATTAAAGGCGCGCTAGGCAGCAAACGCTAGAACTTGAACGATGCTATCGCAACATCACTAACATGATGGTAACTCCAGCAATACAAACAAGTTATCGCACAGCAGGACATCCGTATATTCTTATCAAAAGATGTTTCGAATCTATCGAGAATTACCTTGATCATCGAACAGAGAAGGCAAGCTCTGAGATTTCTCAGGTCCTTCGGTATGCTTTCCAAGGAGGCCGTCATCTTGAAAAACGCCGACTCCTCGAGACCGGAACTGACGACACGAAAGTACCGGAAACACTCTCTACGGCGGCGCTGGTCTTGCCATCTCGGAACCGAAACGCGAACTAAAAGCTACTACGATTCGCGAACTGGCTTGTGGCGGCGCATACTAATTTGATGAGCGCGTTCAGTCCGGCATCGTTCGTGTGGGTGTGACACCTTGGAGATGTGCCGCGTTACTCATTGCGTCGACGTGAGAAATATACGTTACGTCAACGGCCGGAATTGGACGGAAGAAGAGAAATCCCGACACCGATGAAACCCGACGAAACCGAACAACGTTTACGGCGCGCTCTGTAAGTGCAGCTTGAAACACCTGCTCATGTTTGGACACAGTTCCGCGTATCTAGCAGCCCGATCAACGTTTTAACGATGTTAAACCATGCTTCACAACCTAACCTATCCTTTCGTAATGGTAATCGCGTGCCGTAGTGCAACTAGAAACTGAAGAAAACGGTCATTTCTACTGGTCCGCAGCACAGTCCTCCATCGCTGCCTCGAGGAGGTGCCCATCTTCAGAGAACTATGGCTGCGTCCTATTTTTGCCTTACTCTGGACGGCGTCGTCGACCGGGAGTGCATCACCAATTTGGGAACATGCATTCTAAACTCCGTCCTCGTGTTCATCGTCTTCATCGCCGCCATCCTCATGTGCTCGGAAAGTTCAAGTGGCAAGAGACGTGGCGGAGTTCGTTTCCAAGAGCACAACTCTCGGTGGATACTGACTTTCTGCGCGGCTGCCATCCACCTCTTTGAGCTGGCCGACGGCGTCATGGTGCTGGTTAGACGGCATGAGACTCGGCAGAACCTCCATCCGATGCTCGGTGCCGTGACCTCCCTGGTGACGGTAGTAGTGGCCATCTACTTTTACCACAAGGTCGAGGGACAGGGCAAGGCAAGGAGGCTCTCCGCCCTCCTCGTCTTCTGGCCTTGCATCGTCGCCCTGAAGACGGCAAAGCTCGTGGTTCTTTACGAGAAGGGACTTGGCGCCAAGCACGTTACACTGCAGACGACCTGGGCAGGGGTCGTGGTCTACACGGCCATTTTCATTCTCGAGCTGTCCATCTTCGCACAAAAGGTAAAGGAGAGAGGGCTTTGTTGCGTTTTGCTTGTGTTGAAACCAGCTGCCACTAACACCAAACGGCTGCAACGTTCTGACAGGGTATTTAATTTCATTTTGTTAGCATACAGGGGGCTATGTTCGACAAATGTTTCGTTTCTCCTAAAAAGAAACGGAAGGGACAATATCGCGTCTGATTTGTTAGAGGCTCAAATGACGAAAGTTCCCTCTTTCGTCATTTGAGCCTCTAGCCAATCAGACGCAATATCATCAGTTTCTTCACTTCCGTTTCTTTTTAGGAGAAACGAAACATCTTGTCGAACATAGCCCCCCTGCTGTATACTTGGAATATGACCGAACCTTATCAAGGACCTAACCGATAAGAATTCGGAAGAGCAGTATAAAAAAAATATATCTCCCTGATATGTTTTTAGAGATTGGTGTGCTGTTCATGGTGCTTAGATATAGCTTTCATGCAAAGTGGTCTTATACAATTAATAGACACGTCTCCATCAATGTCTCACTATGTCCTAAAGGTAATTTTAGTGTTGTGTCATGTCATGGCCAGCTTCGCCTGATGAGACATTTTCTTGCTGCCTCAAAAATAGTGTGGACATCTGCATGCTTACAAACGAACTTGAATATTGATAGACACACCGGTGGGAAAGTTTTGAAAAGAACATAAACAATTAGTAGATGCATCTCAAAAGCATAGAATAATTTATTTGTAGTGGTCGCTGTTGCATGCCATCAGATACACATCAGCCCCTTCTGCAAATAAAGACACAATTAACAGATGCATGCTTAATTTCTAGATTAATCTATTTGCAGTGTTGTATGTTGCATGTCCTCGTGTACTGCATCAGTCCCTCCCACGTAGCACGAGAATGTTCTGAGAACATTCCGGGAATGTTGAAAAGAACATAGGAAACATTCTTGGAATGTTGCAAATTTACCTAAGAACATTCTATCAACGTTGTCAGAATGTGGCGCAGGCACTTATCGCTACATTCGGGGAATGTTTTGAAAGGGATATTCTTAGAACGTTCTGAGAACGACATAGAACATTACCAGGACATTCAATCAACATTCAAATATCCTAAAGTTTTAAGAACGTTCTCAAAACATCCAAATAACTTCTGCAACTTTCTTTAACTGCTGCGAATTTATGCTGGGACATCCTTTCCATCTCCTCGGAACGTGGCGTGGGTACATCGTTCAGGGAATATTTTGTGAGGCTTACTTCAAAGATTCTACAATTACAATTTGCTTAGGAAACAGCACCAATGAGCCGTACTACATATATGAATATGGTAAAGCTCCTCACAGGTCGATTGATAATTTGTAATCGAAAGATATGTTTAGAAGGCGCAGGCACAAGATTACCGCTTTCCCAGCACACCAACCTGAACATGTACTGTCACTTGTCAACTTCGTTCATTCAAAACGTACTGCACAATAACTGATTTCTCACTCCGAGCTTAAGAACTGATAAGCACGGCATCCCACACTCAATTGCAGGATATACCCTTTTCAAAGTTTTGAACCCCATATGCTAAAAATCGGGTCTATTCAAAACTGCACCTCTACATACCCAGTGAGTGGCAAGTTCATTATCAAGTTTTGAAAACCATTGCTTTTCTGCCACACCTTATATCACATTCTTCGGTAGACTCGTATAAGATGAAACTGATCCCTTATACTACGTTTCCAGAAACTCCACTCAATTTGCATATTTTTGGCACAAAGTGGCATATAGTGGATGGTGTTTCAAACCACAGGTTTTGCGTGAGAGCTCCGTAAAGTTGGCTTCACCTGCGAAAATTCTAGGAATGTTTGCAAGCGAACGTTGAAAGAATGTCGTGCATATGAATGTTCGAAGGCGAATGTTCCAAGAACAATGTGCATACGAATGTTCGCCAACGAACGTTCCTAGAATGTTGAGCAGCTTACCTTGTAGGGAACGTTCGCATACGAACGTTCCCAGAACGTTCCGAAGGGTGTTTTAACGTTCCTTCAACATTCAGAACACCCAGGGAATGTTCGCACGACATTGGATGCTACGTGGGCTTGAGCAAATAAATTACATTGCTTTACATACTCCTATTTTGCTCAAAGAGATTAAATTTATGTAATTGTATCTAAAATTTCTCCCAAGTTTCCCTTACAAAAGTTTACTTGCAAGCATTAGTTTAATTATTAGTGATTTTTCTTAACTTCTGGTGCCTATTGATTAAAGGCAGGTCGTAAAGGTTAAGAAGCGTTCCGAGATTGGACACCCTCCAGAGAGCAAACTCCAGTATCGATTAGCCCCCTCTTGATTCACTGTCAGAGTTTGCTTTCATAGGTACATTCAAAAGACTGGATGTACAGGGTGTAAGCTTCCTTTTTTTTCAACACTTCTCTCTCTCTCTCTCGCGAAAAAATGTACAGGTTTTTTTTTTATTGCTAAAATAAACTGCATCAACGAACGCTAATTCTTTGCCCAAATGTAGCCCTAGCAGTCCGAACCAGATGCCGAAGTTTTAGAACTAACCATTATTTTACTAAAAAGTCAGTAAGTGATTTTTTTTAAATTTTCAATGGAAAGATTGGGTCCATATTTGCCCGTTTTCGATAACTGCCACCGTAGAGCTCCTCCGTGTATTATAATAGGTCCATCGGCAGCCATTTTCCCATTGAAAATTTCATAAAATTGCTTATAACTTTTGAATAAGATAATGGCTGGTGCTAAAACTTTGGCGTCAGGTTCGGACCTCTAGCGCTACATTTGAACAGAGAATGAGCATTTGGTGATGCATAGTAAACTTGCGCAGTGAATAAAACCCTATAATTTTTTTTTTTGGGGGGGGGGGGGGGACACCCTGTAAATATGGAAATGTTCCTTCAATCCTGAATTCAGTTTGAAGATGACCAAATGTGAAACAAATTCTTGAAATTGAGGCTTGACATAAAAGCTGCCAAATTCAACAAGCAAGTGCTTGAGTAAATCTTACCAGTAAGTGGAACTGCAGAGTGAATGTCAGATATTTGAAAAAATATGTTCATTACTTTTTTTATATCTACTATAATGAAAGAGGTCTAGTTAATGTATTGTGGTCTTTCTGTCTTTCATATTAATTGAAATACAAGATATGTCTCAGTTGAGAGTGAATTCAATGTTTTCATCTCAAGGTTTTTGTTATAGCATGGAAGAGCTCTAAGCCGATTCCGGAGGCAAATTTCTTGAATAAGTTCGGGAATCTGCCAAGAAAGCTTGCTATTGCAATTCACAGATGTATTTCTTGAAACTTTTAAATAGAAAAGCTTCCAGAATGCTGCACAGTTCAAGATTTCTCGGGCTAGCATTTGTGCAACACTTCACAAAATTGCCCTTCTACCAGGTGATTCCGACGGCGCAATGGCCCTTCGAAGCGGACGCATAATTCGGTTCCTTGACATATCATTCTATGATTTGCACTTCAGGTACCCGTAGGTGGTACATTTAATATTTACGAGTATGAATATATGAGCTCACATAAGTAAAAAAAAAAAAATGTTTTTCTATAAACAAAGATTTAACTAGGTAAGCTTTTTTTTTTCTTTATCGAATTCATCAATAGCATTGGGGGTTGAGTAGCATTTAGAACCACAGAAAAAGATAAAGAAAAATAAAGCAACATTGATTTTCATTTTATCCCCTTTATTTTGCCAGAATAAGCACTACAGTAGCCCACCATGTCAATTGATGGTATCATGCTGGCTGAACTTTTTTTTGTGGAAAAACAGACATTTTTTTTTTTTTTAAGTTTCATTCAAGTGAACTCATCCTCCTATGTTTTCACTAAAGAATGCTCCACGTAATGAAGTTCTGCCCTAAATTATCTCGCGGTCTATTAGCAAACTGGTTTTTGTAATCCATTCAAAGGTCCATCGAAATCACGCCGTACAGTGTAGGCGGTAGTTGACAAATTTCCAGGCACACTATCTCTCCAAGGCAATTTTCAGTCGGGGAACAAGGGCCAATATATACAAAGTTTTGCAGCACAAACCACATTTCGTCAATTTGCCACCCTTTCACAGCTCCTTATTCTTGCAGGTGTTATCATATTATTATAGTTATTACAATTATTACGGTTATTATAGGTCCATTTCCAGCATGACCGTGAGGTTATGTCTAGGGTCCCATGTTTTCGGTATACGCCGATAAGCCCCGAAAATTAACACCCTAGCCGGTTTTCTCGAAATTCGGGAAAACCGAAAAACTCAGAATCGGAGCTGTCCTCGAATGAAAAAACCCAAACTTCACGAGAAAATAGATCTTTAACTACAGCTCCATTTTGTGCTGACTTAGAAAACACGCAGCCCACACTGAACTGGCCACGAGGCTATCCCTTTCTTCAAGAACCCCACCCTTCTTCTCATATCCTTCTCTTATCAGTACCGGGACGGTTTCCAAGTATTCGAGTCACGCGCACATTCCCTGGCGGGGTGGGGAATCCCTCGGCCGTGCCTTGTTTCCTTCAACGTTTCTGATGCCGGAAATTGTTGTTGAAAGACACCCAGATGTGTGAGAAAAAAGAAACAACGAACCCCCCCCCAAATCTGTCAAAAAAAAGATCCCCAAAACACCCCCCCCCCCCCCCCCCCCCCGTGTGTGGGGTAAAAAAAGGAACCCCAAGAAAACGCCTCCTAAATCTGTCGGAAAAAAGTAACCACCAAACAACAGCCTGGAATCTGTGGGAAAAAAGGAACACCAAAGTTACACACCCGTAATTTGTGGAAAAAAGAGGACCCCGAAGGAACACCCCCAATTTGTGGGGAAAAAGGAAGCCTGAAAAAATACACTTCTGAAGTTGGTGAAAGACAACCCCTGAAAGAAACCTTAGTTACGTCATAAAGTTTGTTTGTAGTTTTGTAGGCATTTGGGCAACATTCTAAGGTACTACGCGCTGTAATTGAGCCATAAATTATGAGAATTTTTACAACGACGCTACACTAAAAAGTAACAAAGTGGAGTTATAGTATTTTGTTTTTGAACCAAAAGTTTTGTATAAAAGCCGGTTTGTTTTTTGAAATTCCTCGTAAGGTGCTAATTGTTTGTTCCCGTTCGAGGTGGGGAGTATTGACCGATCTATTGCCTTCTTGTTTCTGCTTAGAATTACTTCACCAGTCATGTGCCAGAGAAAGAACCTGACCAGCAGGATATGGACCAGATCACATACCGATACACGTTTGCTTCGATGCTGTCCAAGTGCACTTTTTACTGGCTTGTTCCGCTTCTTAAACTTGGATCTCGCCGCCCACTGGAGTTGGAGGACCTTGGCTATCTGCCAGAGGTACGCATCCCGCTATATCTATGTCACGGTCTGAAGACAATGTTAGGTTGACAATCGTGTCCACTTATACAATGTTTTACTCGTACAATGTCCACTTGTACAACATTTTAACGATCAAAACAATCAATACTCTCCTCAATTGGTTAGGCGTCTTCTGTGGTGAACGGAGAGTCCAAAAACGTTCCGGATCTGACAGATCCTTCTTCAATTTAGTTAAAAGAACTAGTCAACTTTGGTTTTTTTTAGTATGATATAAAAAGATTATCAAAGAAGCTTTTAAAAATATACTTACAAAGTCAGAAATATTTACTAAATAAATATGTCACTTAATGGTTTGATTATCAGACAAGAAGGCAGCAAACCTTATTATAAAATTAAATTCATAGAATTGTGTAGTTACCTTGGCACAGCCTGTTGCCAGTTTTGAGGCATGGGGTAGTTGTGAAACCCACAATACCTGGTGCCAGAATGTGCCTATAATTCCTTAAAATGCTTGCTTGTACCGTATTAACTATTGAAGCGTTAAAAAAATAGAAAACAACACTACGGCACCAATTAGAAGATATAAATGAAATATCAAGGATCAACTAAGGGCAATATTGTTTTGGTGCTTTTATTCACTATAGCTTGTTTTTTTGCAGATAGGTCTGTTCAGTATTTTAATACTTGCCTTTACCAAAAGGTTTCCTTCATAAAGATTTAAATCAAATAACCGGTAATATATTAGTGCAGCCTTTTGAAGTAATTTTGGCCACTTCCGGGGTCCTAATAAAGACCTGCTGTAAAATCAGAAAAATTTCCCTGTCTTCTGAGGAACAAGAATAATTGTGTATTGCTCACCCACACTTGACATTTTTTATCATTATCCTGCTCGGTCCTTTTAGCACATTGACGGAAGCTGGCACATATCTCTTTAATCTATATAGACCTATAACGTGCCACCGATTCCTGTTGCAGAAACACATGAATGAGAATCAGTACGCAAGGTTCAACAAGGTTTTTTCCAAGGAAAAGGTACCGTTTGGGTTTTTTACTTCCTCGTTACGACCGGTCTTTACTGCTGAGAGATGTTGCAAGAGGGAAGCTTTAGTGCACATTCCCTCGTGGCTTCCAGCCTTTCACGCTCTTTTTAGTACATTTCAAAATAAACCTCCGTTTGCTTTCCGGCACCAGCTCATGGCGTTACTATGTGGGGGAATGCCATTCATTGCTTGGGTTTCTATTTGTGTCGAGAGCATTCCCTCTGAAGCTGTAAGTTCAATCAAACCAGCGGAGGAGAATGACAGATTGACGCTCTTTCGCTGTTGGACTTCTGCCAGAAGCCCCTCTGTGGTTCGTTTCCGTGGGAAATTCCGCTTTAATAAAGGGAGTGCTCCCACTCCCCCTCTCTTTCGACGTTGATAATTATATTGTTATGGTTTGAAATACTAAAATTATCAGGCAAGCAGATTTTTTTTTTTTTTTTGCTTCTAAGGAACTGAATTGTTTTTTTTTAGCTATTTCTTCTCTATTCAAATTATTTTTCTCTTTCCAAGAATCGACTTTGCATGAAGCTGCGTCTTCTGTGTCAACTTTATAAAATATTTTATAAATTCAACCTAAGTGACAGTCATTTCAACTCATACCTGGGATACAGTGCACAACCCAGCTACCTTGATCCTTATCAGTCTAAATAACTTCTCAAAATTACTGTTACTTTTTAAAAATGTATTGACACAACTATGTCTTATTTACTGTGTCATCTCTGGGTTGGCATAAATGTTTTCTCACTGTTACTTGCACTTATAGTTTGCCATTTGGCTCAACTTTTGCTCTTGTTGCGCATGTCCATTTTTTGCATTTGATGCTACGAAATTCTGCCTAATAGGACTTTCCTAATTCTATGCGTATTGTACTGAAAATAATGCATTAAAAAACCTTGGTGTCTGTAATATTCTTATTTATTGTTAGATTAATTTCAGTGGTGTCTCATTTCTTGTTAGGTTTAATAATGGCTATTGATTTGTTGTGTACACACGCAGCTGTTTATGATTCCTTTGTAAAGTGTCCTATGCATTTACTTCCAACTTAGGTTCACTTAAAATGATAAGCCCGCAAAACAAACGTTCAAGCTACTTCTGTGGGTTACGTTTCTTGTTCAGGAAGCACAAAGGTAGTAACAGTATTTTGACAGCGAATATACTCCGCACGCCATATCCTCTGTAATCCTAAATTTACTTTCTATGGAGATATGAACGTAAAATTTACTTCTGTAAGGCTGGAGAATTCTTAGCCTGGTGATCTAGAAGCAAAGGGAAAGTTCTATGTGATACAAATCTTAATAGAAACAAGAGGATGAACCACGAACATGTAGGCAACCTTCTTCAGGGTTCATTGCAAATCCTAAAATTGATATTGTTCACCTACTTCTTTTAGGGAAAGGAAACAATTGGCTTATTCGATCTACCTGTACCAGCCTGCACTGGTGCAGAAAGGTGTAGCGCAGTGCAGAAAAGTCCAGGACAATGTACTTCCGATTGTGTTTTGAGATAGGCTGCACTCGTAAATCGAATACAGCAATGTGCAGCTGGTGCAGGAGATGCAGGTAAAATCGAACACGGCAAATCTAAGAGCCAAAATTCTAGGTCTGCTTTTAGTTATTCGTCTTGTTCTTGACCTTCGCTTTGCCTCTGAAACCGTAAAAACCTCACAGAGTCGTTGATGACCCTCTAATTTAGGCCAAAGCGGAGCAAAAGGGCAGACAAGTGTCCCTGTGGTGTTGTTACCTGAAGACTTACTGGAAGACTGCCATGACTGGGGGCCTTATCAAGGTCATTGGGGACGTGGTCGGCCTGGTGGGACCTCTGTCCATCAGCCTCATTCTCGAGTTTGTTGAGGAAAAGACGGCAAAAGATGGTGTCCTGGACGAGGTAAGTGTTACCTCGGGCGATAGTAGCAGTTTTGCCCCTTTGACAACTTAATACTACGTTGCCTGGAGCGCGTCTTTGATAGGTGTGTTTAGCGTCCTATCCTGCCCACGCATCAAAAGTGGTCCCACAGTGGCAACAAATGGTTTCACAGGAGCCAGTGTGCCATGCTGTCGGATGTCGCGGTCCCGGTGGTAGGTGCTAGAAGTCTCGGCAAAAAGTAGGAGCGAGCACGAGTGTTGCTGTCATTGCGGAGTCCCAACTCTTGACTGCTGAAGCTTCCGTGAACCGTCAAACTGGAGATAGACCTGCAGCGGAGATAGACCTGTAGCGGAACGGGCATCTGCCACATCTACCACCGCTACTGCAACACTGCCTAGACCTCTCGCAAAATCGAAGTGATCCTGGTGACATGGTGCCCCGCAAAGCATCTTGAGATCCCGTTGGCAACAGTTTCGGTTTCGATTTTCCAATCTCATTTCACAACATCCCATCACGACCAAATGGAGTGCTTGCATTTCTTGAATATATGACTTTCCTTAAACTTATAATATTGTCGGTGTTGCCTACCAATACGAATAAAATGCTGGGGCACATGCCGGTGTTTCCATTGTCTCCTCAATGTCAAAAGTTTTTTTTAAAGATCTGTGAGCAGGGATGGTCATGCTGCGCAGTAGAGTGGCAGCCTGGCCGCCAGAAAGGTATGGGACGCGGTCGGCCGTACTCCTGCTCCTCGTTAAGTTTAGGCAGGTCGTTACGGCCTCTGGAGATCCGCGTTTCGACAAGGGCTCACACGAAGACGAGTGGGTGCAATGCAACCGAGCACCGACTTTTATTTTCATGCAGTGCTGAGATTCACTGCTCGGTCAACGGGGCAGTCGAAACCGAAACCACATCATTCCTCTCCATGGCCAAAGAGGTCCCGTAATGCGACGTGTGCAGTGTTGCGTGCGGGAATTTTCGGAAGTAGTCTATTGCGGCTGGCGACATTGTGACACTTTTCTGATGTCAAGAGGTGGATTTCGAGGCACCACTTTTTAGGACGCATTAAACGCACCAGTTGGAGACATGTTCCAGACGCCATATTAATACAAGAAGAGTGAATAAACCTCTTCCTCTTACTTTTAAGAAATATGAGGCTTCTAGCATGGTCTGGGCTGCCTGATGTATGCAGGAGTGAGCGGGGCTCTTTTAGTTGCGCATTTTTTATGATCATGCACTAATGGCTAGCCCACATCTTTGTTTCACCTAATTTGGAATTTACGGGAGCATAGGCCGACTATTGGGATGTTACAGTGTGCCTCTAAAAGAGGAGTCGCTGTGTGTAAGCCATGAGTGGAGGGCTGTGAAAAAAGTGGGCTTTAAGTGGCTGAAGGTACATTCCTGAGTGAGCAGGTGTAAGGTTTATTCCTGAGTTTAGTGCTTGCACTTTTCACATGACTGCACACAGGGGGCCAGAAAAGGAAAGAATTCAGGAAATTGAAAGGGTCAATAGCTGGTCACTGAATTTACCATTAATAGAGACATTCATGCAAAAGTCATTAGACAGCGGAAGTCATACCCATTGGCTTGCGTTGTCTAACATGCTACTTTTGGATTATTTAGCTGAATGATAGCTGAAAAGTATGCTTTAATGTGTCTTTGTGGTGTAGGTGTGGTTCCCACCTTCATTGTGGCCATCCCTTATACTTAGATCTTAACTGGGCCAATACCTTTTTATCCAGTGTTTCATCATAGGGTTCTGCATTTTTGTTTTATAAATCTAGAACGTTTGTTAAAAACTTATTGGCAAATATCTCTATTCTTTTGAAGACTGATATTTTCAAAATTCTTACTCTAAAGTGCAAAGGATATTTCTTTCTTTCCCGAGTCCTTAATGCAATTTTTTTGCCTTCTATCTTTACGGTCTTACTGGTGCACTTCATAACAAATATTAGAGGACTTTTCAGTTAGCCAAATAGTTTCACCTGATGCAAGGTGGTACTAGTCACCAAACGGCCTATCGGAAATGTTTCCAAGTCTTGGGTTTTCAAGATGTTGAACATTCAAGAAATATTTTATTTTTTTTTGCAAATAATTAAACAGACATATTTTTAAAAAAAAGGAGGTGACAGTTAGACTGAAGCCGTTTTCACCATGTATTTTTCAGGCTCGGCGGACATTAGATGAAAGAATAATCGTCGTAATAAGTTGGGTTTTTAATTAAAATTTATTAATTATCTTTATTAATTATTGGGTTTAGGCATTGTGTTGCAATTGCAGTATTCTACAGTGACGATGACGACGTAACTCTTCTAAGCGTCATTATGGGTAGGGCTTGCCGCACACTTTTTGGTGCACAATTTTTAAAAAGGGGGGGGGGACGCGAAAATTGGTTAATGAATATCTCAAAAACATTATTGTTTTCCAATTTCTTTAAATTGGCCAGGCCTTCAATAGTATTTTCCATTAATACTGCGATTGCAACATGACCCCTAATACCAATATTTAAAAAGATAATTAACAGGTTTTAGTTAATGATTCACCTACCTTGACGATTATCCCCTCATCTAATGTTTGCCGAACCTGATAAAGACATGGTGAAGACAGCACTCGTCTGATTCTCACCTCCTTTTTTTGAAAATTTGTTTGAATTAAAACTAAACTATACACCCTGTTTCTGAAGTCTGCATGCTGCTTTTACTATTTATTTTTTCGGGTCAGTGGTCTCTTTCTTTAGAAGTCTCAAAAACTCACAAAGAAAAGTAAAGAAACCTTGAAACTTGCACGTCAACTTAAAAAAGGGAAATTAAAAAGAAAAAAAATGCTTCCTAATTTTAGGTCTGTACTTGCAACAAATCTAGAAAAAACATTGAACTTCTATCGAGCAATAGGTTCTGGATGTGCAGAACTCTATTCTTGACAAGTGACTGGATATTTAGGCACTTAATATAAATAACAAAACTTATTCTTGTTTATGCACCCTCTGTAGGAACTTGTACAGAGGTGCAGTAGGGTGAGGGCTTGGGCGAGTTGGTTCTGCATATTGAAGAATTAAAAACAGCGCGAACCAGATGAAGGACAAGAGGAGACATATACAGACAGAGCGCTGACTGTTAACTGAACTTTATTGAAAAGCAACACATAACAATCGCCGTGAATAAATAGGACGCAATTCGTATCCCCTTGTCATGCACTATATGACTGTCATACAAGTGCCCCCAGGAATGCCAGTTCTTTATCAAACAGAGCGATTGAGGGCACACTTACGCACACATCAATTTCACGTCGAGATATGCGGTACACTCTTGCAATCTCCCATTGTTTGCTTTCTATACCCTCCCAGGATGACTGTGTCTTTTAACATTGGTTAACATCCATTGTGACAGATGTGGGTGTGAACCGACGTTAGAAGACACAGTCATCCTGGCAGGGTATAGACAGCAAACAATGAGGGAGATTGCGGAGGTGTACCACGTATCTTGTGGAAATGACGTCTGCGTAAGTGCGCCCTTAATCACTCTGTTTGATAAAGAACTGGCGCTCCTGGGGGCTCATATATGACAGTCGTAGTGCATGACAAAGTGATAAGAATTGCGTCATATTTATTCGCGGTGATTTTTATGTGTTGTTTTTCAATAAAGTTCAGTTGAGAGTCAGCGCTCTGTCTGTCTATGTCTCCTCTTGTCCTTCATCTTGTTCGCGCTGTTTTTAATTCTTCAATTGTAGAGTGGTGCTAACAATATAGCTTGAAGCAAAACTCTTCGGAGCCTAGTTGCCTTCCTCTAACAGTGTTTCTCCCTTGCTCCCTACGCCTGTTGGGTTCCAAGCCCAGGTGCCTAAAAGCCAAAAATCCAGGCACCTAAAGCATATTTTTCAGTTCTTAGCGTGATACCCCTACTAACAGTGACTGAGTGCAGCATTCTTTGTGAAGATGGTATACCTCCCTTGCAGCCTGTCGATCCATACCCAACGGCAGGGGAGATCTTGAGCAATGGCTACATCATCTCTGTTGTCATACTGGTAGCCACTTTTATGCAAAGCACCTGTTCCAACAACTTCAACCACATGGCCATCATGGAAAGCGTCCATGTGCGATCTGCCCTTCAGGTGTGTGGTGATAATAACAACACATAATCTTTAGTTGCAAAAATGAAGGTCTTCTGGGTAGATTGCGAGGCTATATTGTTATTAGTGATATTGGGTGGGCAGGGACTGGAAGACACCCATTTTTTAACCTTGAATTTGTAATTTAACAGATAACTAACTTACCTTTTCTTTCTCCAAAGCTCCAGTAAGCTTTGTAACTTCCTTGCTTTCTGTTGTGATCTCTCCAATAACTTCAACTTTCTCTTTTACAAAAGCTGTGGTAAGTTTCCCATCTGCCTTTCTGTTTGTTCTCTTTCTCAAGATAAGTTTGGAGATTCGTGTTGCCAAAAGTAGATCAAAGGTGTGAAAGTAAAAAAAAAAAAAGAACCTCTTAGCAAACTCGCCCCCTCCCCTCCCCCCCCACTTCAACGGCCTTATCAGCTGCACACCGTTAGCGGGTGCGTTCTGTCGTTATTGAGTGTCAATCCAATATCGATAGATGACCTTTTCAGCTACACTTGGACAAACTCTTATCTTGAGCTTATAAGAGTTACAAGAATATAAGTTTTTTTTCTCCTGTCTCTTCTTGTTACATTCCTTCTCTACAACAATTTTGCCTTCTCTTTTTTTTTTTTTTTTCTACCACGGGATAAAAAGAGTGGGTGCAACCCTGCAACCGCTGCCGCTGCTATGTTCGGTCGTACATGTTTTCACTAGGGATGACGCCGGAGGCTTTAATAGACACGTTTACGTTCTGTGATGGCCGTCGTACGCTAGGGCACAAGGGTGAACGCGTGCCAACTAGCGTGTGCCAACTTGGCACGGTCGTCTTTGTGTTGTCTTGTCTCTCGACGTGAAGGAGCCCCCTTGACACTGAACATTCTCTCCCCAGGTTTCCTGCTGTTGACACTAACCCCTTCTTTTTCTGCTTTGTAATGCTTATTAATCATCAACTTTCTCCTCATTGTTTCAGCTAAGACTATTCTGTGCTTTGAGGATATCTTCTTGCATTTATTTTTACTTCTAGACACGGAGTTATGTGCAGTTCTACTCTCTTAGTCAACCTGGCTCTTCCAGTATTATTTCTATATCAAGTGTGCCAACTAACATGCACCAAGCATTAAAAAAAAAAAAGTGGTTCATGCTAATGCAACCAACTGTATGTTGTTAGCAAGCATCTTGCAAAAGTGGCATTTTTTTATTGAGTAATTTATCAATGAAGTAAGACTGATGACCCAACTTTGTAAGTATTAATTTAAGGGGCAAAGTGTACATTAAAAGGTTATAGAGTACCTTGAGAGATTGAGGTGTTTCCAAACCTGTATGCCTTGCCTGCTTCTTTTTTTTTTCGGCCTAAAAAGAAAGCCCATAACATACCACGTGACAATGTACCCAAGCGCAATTGCAGCGGATGCACTGTCACGTGGTATTTTGTAGGCTTTCTTTTAGTTCTCAAAAGAAAAGCATGTAAGGCACACCATGTTGCAAGCGCCTCAATTATGTGTTCTCTAAGGTGTTCTACAGCTTTCTGATTGATACTTCAACCCCTAAATTAATATTTAATTCGCTCGCTAACAACAAACAGATGGTTTCATTCACGTAGAGTGCCTCATTTTTCATATTTCTTTTCTTGCAAAGCTTGGTGCATGTTAATTGGGACACCCAATATGTTTTTGTTGTATCTAGCCAACATGGGGAGGACAATCTTTTTCTTTTTCTTTATGCCTTATCAATTGGATTTAAAATGCAAATTTATTGGAAGCACGTTAAAACTTCAGTATTTTCCAACTTTTTCCCTATCAGCTACGCATATGGGGTGTCCAAATTTATGTTCATGTTCCTAAAAAGTGCTTTTTTTTGGTTTAAATTAAAGAGCCTTTCTATGTAACAGTGGCTATTGTTTACCTGTTAACGTAGCGATCATGACCACAGGCTGGAGATCAGAAGCTCTTGTCGGATAAAATTAAGTCTTTTCCTAACCACTTTTCTGCAGGTTGCTTGACCCTTGCTGTAGAGGGAATTGCTTTTTGCTTTGGTGCTTCAGCATTTTTTCCAAGGTATAAACTGACAATATCAAGAGGTCAGCAGCATGAGAACTGCTTGTGACAAATGTTATACCGCATGGCATGTGAATGACTCGGACCACTTAATTTTAGTAATTGCGACTTGCATGCATGATCACATCCTGCCAAGGCGCGCAGATTGCTCGATGACGCTTGATTGGAACCCTGGCTTTCAGTGCTGATCTTTTCACATTTGCAGCACATAACATAAGATGTCTCAGTTTCACCATGTGCATGTACAAAGTGCTCTCTGTGGAACTGTTTTGGAGATTTTTTTTTTTTCTTCATACTTCCACACCTCTAAGCATTTTTATTTTTCATTTTTTTAATGCCCATTGATGCAGTTAAGGTAAGAAACGGCTAATTTGCAGTGGTGGTATTTCCATTCAGCAGTACCTTTATTCGTTCTTTATTTGCATAATATTATGAAGTGACTTGTGTTGGAGACGTTTGAAAGTTATTCAAGTTGACCTTGTACCTTAATATCATGACTTGCAACTCAGAGGCATATTTTGCACATGGAGGGACAGTATTGGTTATCCTCATCCACAGAATGAGTTGTTCACACAAAGAATGCACAGGTATATTTTCATTAAGTGGAAAAAGATAAACATGACATTGAAGAACAAAACGTATGCCTTTTGTTCTTTGGTGGCAGTCGGGAGAAAAACACCTTATACAGGGTGTTTTCCTTAGGCTTTACAGGTATGTTTTAATAAAAGCCATGAAAGTTACACTAATGATCTTTGTACAGTTGATTTGTATCCACTTGAGACGACTTTAGTGTGGCTTTTTTAAAACAAATTTGTAAAGCCTAAAGAAAACGCCCTGTACAGGGTGCCACCATCTCAATGGAAAACACAATTGATTTTTTGCTGCTCTATTTGCATACAGATACTGCTTTCACACAGCAGGAAAATATAGTAAAGAGGCATCTTAGAGTTGACTTAATTTAATTATTTTTGGTGAAGCCGAGCAGTTCTGAATATCAAATAAAATGTATGTACTAAGGGTGCTCGAAAAAAAGTGTCAACTTATAATGAAGTTCAGAAGTGTGGTTATATATGTATGTATGTTTAAATGCCTAAATTTTTGTGACAATTTCTAAGCAGCAGTTCATTTCTAAGGACGTTTTTCTCAAATTTATGATGCCACCAAAAGTTGTGTCAGTCAGTAAGTTTGGCATTATAAGAAATTTCCTACTGGCTTGCTTTCTGAAACTTGTTGAATATCTATAATGCTATATCTAAAATTCCGCGTTTTTGGATAAATCTGAAAAACTCTGAAAAACACCCGCCGGTAAAAGTTTGGTCAATTGGGATTTATCCGATAAACTCAGAATCTTTATGTGCCAATACCCCCCCCCCCCCCCCCCCCCCTCCCCCGAAGAAAAAAAAAAAGGAAAAGATGGTATTTTACAATTAAATATGATCAGCGTTCAGGGTCAATGGTCCTGGAAAAATGCCATCACTGTTATCTTTGAAATTTCGAACCATCATCATAAGGGGCTTATCTCGTCAAGAAAGGTTCATTCACGACATCAGGTCATCATCATCATCATCATCATAATGCCTTTATTTGTGCCAATCAACAACCAACAAAGGTCTACAATGTGGCACAGTAAAAAAATTGCACAGCTGTAAAACATGCTCAACTGATAAAACTAGCATGCAACAAAACACGACAGTACATTTTTAGCGACGGAAAATAATCTCTTCTAATTGTCTACTGCGATTTACGTAGCTATCAAAAATATCAAATTTTTCATGCCCAAGATTGTTCACACTTGTCTGCATTCTTGTTGTTGGTGATATCATGTGTTGATTGTGGGGATACGCGTGCATGCACTCGCTGCACCGAGAAAATCGAGAGTGCGCCAAAATGCAATCCCGTCATGCCTCGCTCCCGCGAGGCCGGCGAGGAGCGGGAGCAGACGACGAGGGTTCGTCTGCTACGATGTGTCGCGGAACCGAAAGGAAAAAAAATTAGATTTTCTGATAGAAATCGCGTCCCGCGGGCAACATAATCAAACGCAAGCTTGAATTGTGGGAGTCTGCTATTCCATGAAGGAAGCAATTGACAACCCGTGCTTTATTTGCAGGTTTTAAGTCGCTCTGTTGCCGTACAGACGCTGAAATATACCAGTGTGTCAAGAAATGCTCAGAACAAATGCATCAGCGGCCCCCCGAGATGTTTATCACCATCCGTGTGCGGGTGAAAAATTAAACATTTGTCGACAAAACTCCCCCAACAGAAACTTCTGACTGCCCAATAAGCATCAGAGAAAGCTAAACATAGTGACTTTACCCGAGGCTTGGGCAACATCATCATGTTTAGCATTTACTTACGTCTGCTAACTTGCCCCGTCGTATCTTGTTTGAGAAAGCTCTCGTTCTCGACGTCCTTACCAAGGCTAATATCTGATCCACCTGTAATGACGATCAAAATCGAAAGTCCCACGAAAGGTTTTGCTGGATATTCCAACAAACTAGTTTTAAGCCATACCCTTTCAGTGGTTCACGCATAATACCATGTTCAAACGAATCAAGCTTCTGCTCGGACGGCATCATCAGTTTTCTTCAGTGTAAATGGTTATAAGAACTGAAAGATAGCAACCAGCTGCTCTGTAGGCAGCTGGGTGCGGAAATTTACGCCGTCTGTAACTATCTCTACGGCAGGCGAGTTGCTTGAAGTCATCGCAACTATAAACTACAGGTTGCAGCGTTCAACGTTTGTAGATAAACGCTGGTAGTGACTGCACTCTCGCATTCCCACCCATCACTCCGAACAGAAACGCGCAAGTTTCGGTTTGAGGTCGGTACCTTTTCTACAACATAGATGGCGGCAGCATCAATCTTCTGCACTCGGTGCATTTGGCGAGTTCGATTGAGTCCAGTTTTCCGTGCAACACTCTGCGAGTGCGATGCATTCTGGGAGAGAACTCGAACAGTGCCAGTGCGTGTGAAACGAACTCGCTATAAGAAAGACGCGAGAAAATATTCTGCAATGCGTGTATACCACCCCACTTACTTTTCAGTGTTACTGGACTGAAGCAAAAGAATACGGAACCATGGCTGAACTAGGCAACATCAATAACATGCTGTAAAAGCTTTATTCTCACTGTCTTGCCTATCCACATTTAGCCGCTTCGGGGAAACCATAAAAATTAAAATATCTCGCATTCAGAGTCAAGATAGTGCAGCGAAAGCAGTGCCTCCTGGTGGGGGAAACACCACCTATGGCTACGTAGTTATGCTGCTCTACAAAAGATGGCGCGCGGCGTTAAAAAAAAAAAAGGCGTCGCGTTTTGAAAATTTTTTTTTATATATAAGTCGCATTGTTGTATAAGTCGCACCAAGAAAAATGTTTGAAAAAAACCGCGACTTATACACCGGAAAATACGGTATGAATACTGTATAATTTTACGTTTTTTTACTGAAAGACATGACCTTAGTTTTTTCTGGATTAATGATTAAGCAATTTTCCCGACACCAGTTTAAAATATGCGATGCGTCACTCTGAAGAAGGTCACAGTCGTCGATCAAACTAATACTCAAAAAGAGCTTGATATTGTCTGCGAATAACAGCACGTTTGAGTTTACTACGCAAGTAGATATCTCATTGATAAAGATCAGAAACAAAAGTGGACCCAAATTGGAGGGAGCCCTGTGGTACTCCCGACTACGGATAAAAAGGATCAGAGAAGTTATTTAAAATGCGTACGACACGACGACGGTCAGTCAGGTAGCTTTCAAGCCATAATAAAAGCACAGGAGAAACATCATTATTACGCGACAGTTTGTGCAGCAGCATAACGTGGTTCACCTTATCAAAGGGTTTAGGGAGGTCAAAATAAACAATGTCAACTTGACCGCGATTGCAAACAAAAGGTACTGAATAATCAAGGAAGGTACAGAGGTTTGTCTCGACTGAGCACCCCTTGATAAAACCGTGCTGAAAAGAACTGATACGTTGCTTAAAATAAAAAGACAGACGGGTGTGCATCACTATCTCAAATACCTTTGAAAAAGAACATAGCAATGATACAGGGCGATAGTTTGTGTCATTGTACTTTCCGGCCACGACAAGAGCCACTGTTTTGGTTTCCAGTTTGGGCCATACTATTTGTGCTTTAAAGGAAAGAGAGGTTGTGTTTTTGTAACAGTGAAAGTTATGGACCATAGAGATTGCATAATATGGGGAAGAGGGGCAGTTGAAGCTTCTCTCTTACATCCTTTGCCACTCCACCTCGCGTGGCTGCGGGGTAGGTTGATGGAATAGGATGGGGATGAATACAAACTTTTGTCATGGGGCAAATTACAATTGTCAATGGCAATAACACCAATGCCAAATCCAGCTGAAGAAATATTAATTTATACAAGCACCCTTTTATTTTATCTAGCATATGTTCACACCCAGACATTATTTATTTAGTTATTTATTTTTAATAGGAAGCACCGTGAAATTAAACTCTCAATTTCGGAGAATTGGGAATAAAACAAAAATAAACTTAGAAAAACTCAGAATTTTTGGCAAAAAATAAACCCCGAATTTGCCGAAAAATAAACTCGGAAAACAATTCAGCGGGAACTGAAAATCTCCGACTTGCAAGGGCTTCTTAGGTAAAGGGAAAAAAAAAATGGTGACTTCAGGGTTGTGCAGCGGTCTCATATTTCTTCAATAGCTATGGTTATGTTGAAAATTTTGAAGCTGATTTACATCATTCACATATATGAGGTTCAGTTTTGGTCTTAAAAAGAAGCTGTATCTCAGTTTATTCGTCAAACCATCAAATACAGAACTGCAATGTATGAGAAACGTTGGGTTTTCATGATATTTTTTACTAGCACACTGATTAATCATACAATGTCAGAGTGTCGAGTCATTATGTCAGGTGGCTCATGTCACGTGGCAAAGTGTCATGTAATGTCATGTTACACCACGACTTGACACCCAACGTTGCTAGATCCAATTATGTTGTTGGCACTGACACCACAACTTCACACCATGATGTACCATGTATGCCACATTACAAAACACGAATTCTGAGTTAGCTTCTCTTAAATGCAATACTGCGGTACAATTAATAAATGCACTACAGGCACACATTTCAACGCATCTAGAAAGCTTTTTTCTTTTTATGTATTGTGCTGCTTGGCGAGCAACAGGAGTAGAGGACACCAATTGCCGATATGTGTAGTCAGGCAAGCTTTCGACAAGGAAAAATAGTAGTTGCGACCGTTCGACAGATTTTATAATTCTTCAGGGTTTGCCAGTTGACACTGGATTTGTATGATTCATTTTTTTTTAGCATGTTTTGCCTCAATCAAGAGAAGATATCATAATTTGGTGTGCCTGAATCGAGCACCATGAGCAATGAAAGAGGCCTACATTCTTTGTTATAGTACATATTTTTTAATTGTTACATTAATAAAACATTAGCAGACTTATTTAGTTAGGTTGATTCAAAGTCACATATCCAGGCTATTTAAAAGCGTATATTTGGAAAAGTTCTTCCTGTTTCGTTTTCAGAATTCTTTTTCTTAATTATTACGGTAATGTTTTTTGAATTTAGAACTTTGATCTGTATATTCTTTTTAAGTTTACTACCTCATAATTCAGAGAGTGCAATGCTTATTGCTTATAGTAGGACTTTCTAATTGGTAGTAACTATTAGGACTCACTTCTAATTGTCAGTGAAAGATTAGCAAAATGTGAGAAATGTTTTTAAAATACTAAGGATTTTGCTGTAGTCTATTTGTAGACTATTGTTATGAATTTTACTTTACTTTTAATGGCATTTGTGATCTATTCATTTCTAGTGCCTCCTAATCGCTGGCCGTGCCATCTGTACATCCAGCGTTGTCTTCTTCCTCCGGTTCTCTGCACTGTGACAATATCTAGGCATACTTTTTCCCATAGTTTTTGTTGGGGATATTGTAAAACAGTTGGGGAGAAATGTTTGCCATAAAGTCATATTTTTTTTAGAACTAAAATAGATGAGGAAGCAGGCTCATATCTGTACTTAGCATGCAAATTTACACTAACTATCAGAATTTAATATAAATTGGATTTTAAATTACAGAAAACTCTTGAGCACCAGTGTCTCCTCAAGTACCTGCCACTTGATAAGTCTATGCTCGAGAAATCTTCCTAGAAGCTGTTCTTATCTTGGGCTTACATTATGCACGCTTTTTGAATTTTTTCTTAGTGATAGTGTTACAGTTTTTGTTGATTTTTTTTTATATGTCTAGCTTTCTATGTTTTTGTAGAAGAGCATGGATGATCGTAGCAGGCACCAAATCAAACTTCACTAATTATAATTTGACCTGTTCACTTTTGCAGAGCCTGGTGTACAGAAAATCGTTACGCATTGCGAGCGACGTTGATGTCGGCTTGGCAGTGAACCACATGTCTGTGGACTCATTTAATGTCATGCTGCTCTTCTCAATGGGACACTATATCTGGGCCGTGCCATTTAAGGTAAGGAGCCTTTTATTTCATACTTTATGGTAAAGGAGGTAAAAAATGAAAGACATCTACAAATCTCTGTAATGCAAAATTATAGCGCAGCTTTTGAGGAGGAGGAGGGGAGGGTACAAAGGGGAGGGTATGCCCCTCCTCCTCCTCTGTACCCCATCCTCCTCTCCCCTCCCCTCATTTTCTTCTCCTCCTCCTCCTTTCCTCCTCTCCTGCGTACCGTCCCATCATCCTCCGTATCCTTCCCTCCTCATTTTCCATACCCTCCCCTCCTGCCACAGTTTCCCCCGCTAACTTTAGCTGAAAGATTGACGTCAGGTGGCCTCAACACCAATTCAGTTTCCCCGCTAAATATAGCGGGGTAAATGACGTCGCATAACTTGGTGTCACGCCACCTATGAACAAATTCAGTTTCTCCGCTAGATTTAGCGCGTGACCTTAACACCACTTCAATTGCCCGCTAAATTTAGCCGTGAGTTGAATTGGTGTTGAGGTCACATGACGTCAAGTTTCCCGCTAAATTTAGCGTGGTTACGCTGATGCCGACGGCGGCGGCGCCGCCGCGAAACATGGAAACGGGCACCGAAGAGCTGCGCTCTAATAAATATTCAACCTTATTTATGGTAGTACATAGTATAAAAAAAAGCTTTGGGCCTCTTCAAGCCAGATATCTTGCTCAGACTTTGGAGTCTCCTCTCATGATTACCATTATAGCAAGGCCCCTATTCACGATTCCTCGAATTACTGAACACCTCAATATTTGAGCGAATTCGTGAGGGGCGGAGCTTTTTACTCTTAAAACTGCCGTCGACTTTGAAACTTGTAATTTCAAAACTTTTGTGCACTAATATTTTGGGGGCATACTAAAAGTATGGCATTGTATTTTGAACTCTAAAGGTCAAACTTCGACTTGCAAGAAAAAAAAAAAAAAAACGAAGTGTAGATGAAATAAAGTCAAAGAATGTTTTTTTTTGTTTTCTCTTCAACTCCAGAAGATTTTGGAATACCAAGATTTTACCCTCTCAACGAAAAAAACAAACCTTGCAGGGTAGTTTCCTTCTTCTTGTGCCGATAACTAGTCGTTTGCAGCAGTGGGCATTCTCCAGTCACTGTGACCCTGCTTGCGAAAGGCCTTAGGAGACTTATGGTCAGGTGGTGACTCTTCTGACATTGTTTTACACGAGAATAGGTCATAGCCAAGGTCATCAAGAGCACCGAGAATATTTCGTCTAGCACTCTATATGCGCAAAAGAAATCTCACACTTGCTACTTTGTGCAGGATTTGACATTGCAACTTGTTGGCCTAGAAAATAAATAATTATACTATATAGCATAATTACAAAAAACCCGAGATTATATAGTCTGCACCCAGTGTAAGATCTGCAGGGGTAAATTCAGGCAAAAAAATATGTTTTTCCTTAAATATTTCATACCTGCTGCTTAGTCTGCACTAGGTGTATGCTTCACTCATATTTTACGTCTGCTAAAATTATTAAGTTGTTAGTTCCCCAACAACTGGTGCTCTTTGCTGACTAATAAAAACAATATGAATGTATATTCGTGTTCTTCCTTTAGTCCTTATTGTTTTAAAAGAAAGAAAGCTTAGCGTGAACACTCTTCTTCATTTCGAAAGCGACTGTCATTTTAGGAAGACTTCATAGCTGCTTATTTTCTTGTAATAATGATTTTCCAACTGCTAGTGGTTAGTGCCATCAAGTTCAAGCTTGATCAACATTGTCCTGGTAAAGTCACCTTGCACGTCACTCGTGGAGGCTCCCAGGTCAAAAGCAAGGCACTGAAAGTCTCAGCTTTTCTTGTTGACTGATGCCCAGCTTGCAACTACGTGATCTCGGCAACTGCACTGATAACGAGCGATTTTAAGAAAAAAAATTCTGGTATAGACCGCAGCTTTTGATAGCCTGAACAGCGTAGAACATCAGCTTTTAGACACATGTACCGTAGTCCGCTAAATATGGCAATTGTTGGTGTTCCTTTCTTCCTTGCAGCTGATCCTTCTACTGATACTGCTTTACAAGCAGCTGGGATACAGTGCCCTTGTTGGTGCGGCCACCATCTACTGTGTTGTCTCCATTGCAGTACTGGGTCTGCACCAAGCTTTCTAAGCTGCAGAAGGAAGCCCTGGTATGGTATTTGACAAATGTTTTTGGGGCATTCATTATTGAAAATCAGGCTGTGATTGCTGTTTGCCTTTTCTGGTGGGATTCACAAATTCCTTCGTACGAAGTTGGGAGAAACAAAGGAAATACTAAAAGAACAGACGAGCCAGAAAGCAATTTAATTTTTAGAATTGCATTATTTAAGAAAGCTAGCTCAGGTTTCATGTTCGTCCATGGCGTGTGCAGCGTCGGGTGTGAAGTTGTGGTGTAATGGACTGTCATGTGACCACATTGCGTGACATCAGGCTATGTGATGCCACAGGATATCACTTATGTCACATTATGTCACATCACACTGTGCCATGTCATGTGATGTCATTTGACTCAATGTATGATCTCAATTTCTGCTCCGACACTGCCATTTCAAAAATCGGTAGAAACGCGTGCCAAACATATTGAAAGAGAACATTTTACTACAGTAAGGTCTCGTTAATTTCGATCTCATAGGACTGCAAAAATGTCAGAATTATCCGAAAGTCGAAATATCGAATGGACAGAAAACTGTGCGAAAGGTTTCCCTGTGGCATACCTTTATTTTGAGAATAAACCTGTTATTGCCGCCTGCTTTCTGGACAACATTTGAGCCGAGCGACAACTTTTCTTAGCGCAGTCAGGTGCTCCACTTTACTCGCACTGTCAGTGGTGTTGCAGCAAAATTCTTCGAGCACAACAAGAGCCTCCGCGGCCTCTTACAGGGTAGGAGACGGCGGCGACTCCTCACATGGACAGTTTTCATTTTCGTTTGAAGCACGCCCGTCGCCACATAGGTCGTCCCTGATGATCTCATCGTCACTCGACTGACCGGCCACAACAACACCGTCATCAATCGCAAGGTAGTCAGCAAGTTGCTCGTCTTCAGCTATGTCTGGGGTCTGCACCGCCCGGCAAGCTTCGGACTGGACAAAACCGCTGTGCTTAAAACAATTAGCGATAATCTCAGCAAGCGTGTAGTTCCACACAAACGACAAAGTATGGATTGCGCTGAGGAGCGAAACTTCGTATTCCTTTGCACTCACGATGCACAGAAACATTCGCTCCAATACGTGCTTCATGTATCTGCTTTTCGAGTATTGAATTATTCTTTGATTCATGGATTGAAGGGCAGCAGTAGAGTTCAGAGGCAAAAACAGGACCTGAATGCACTCCAGTCCCGACACGTTGAAATGGGCGCTGCAATTATAGACAAACGTCAACACCTTGCGCTTCTTGGCACGGAAGCATCGGTCTAGTTGGTGCAGCCAAGTTAGAAAAATTTCAGACGTCATCCAGGCCTTCAGATTCGCTCTATAGTCCACGGGAAGTCGTTTAAGGTTTTTTGAAACATTTCGGCTTCTTTGCCTTTCTAGTCACAAAAAGTGGCAAGCACTCCGTACCAGTCATGTTTGCGCCGACGAGAACTTCTTTTGCTGCTTGTGCAGGGTTCTCCTTTCAGTGTGATGGTTTCGTCTGGTAGGGCTTTGTAAAGCAATGCTGTCTTGTCTGCGTTAAAGATGTCGTTTGGATCCTATGCAGAAAGGTGCTCGTGAAACTTGACATTCTTCCAGTCATCGATTCCATCGCCGTCAACGTCACCTTTCTCCTCGCACGCGTTTCTGAAGACCAGTCTATGTCTGTCTTTGAAGCGAGCAAACCAGCCCTCCGATGCTTTGAACGAAACAATCTCCATCTTAGTGCATACTTCTCCGCTTGCGCACAGATCAGAGGACCACTCAAGAGCAGCTGCACATCCCATGCACTGACAACCAACTGCAGCAAGGCCTGTTCCTCTCTCGGGTGCGCTGCCTTCCACAGCCGCTTTCGTTTCACGTTGAACTTCTCGCTCGAAAGCCTGTAGGATTTCGACCTCAATTTTCACGTATGTGGCCAAAGTGCTTCTCTTGACGTCATACCTTTCCATGACCTGTTGTTGAGAGACTCTGTCTTTCAAAGCCCTTAGTATTTCCACTTTCGTCGCTAAATCCTTGGTCTGTTACCTCTGTCGCTTTGCTGGCGGGGCCGCCATGGAAGTTGCTGCACGTGATGACGACACGCACGGAGCATGCGAACCAGTGCGCCAAACGTTCCAGAGCAAAACTGGCCCAAATTGCGGAGAACTGGAAGAGAATGGAAAAACCGGATGAATGGCAGCCATACCCTTTGGAACAGGCGGTCATTTGCGCCACCTGCCGAATTCATCCGAATTAACCATAGTGCACCCAACGTCCTTCGAATTAATGAGCGTTTGGTGCCATCGACTAATACACATTTGACGGGACCGGATCGGCAGTTCAAATTCTCAGAATTTTCGAATTGGCGGGGTCGAATTAAGGAGGTTTTACTGTAATTACTGCTCGCAGTGTGGCTTTTGAAAACTATTACAAAACAAGCTTAAAAGCTGTCACAGCATTGAATTCATCGCACCTTGAAAGGTTTGTGACTCCTCGTGAGCATGTCTACTTGCTGCTTTATTTTAACTGCAGTTCTTTTATATATATGCAATCAAGGGCAGTCCGCCCCTGACTTAGGCAGTAGCTTAGTGCGGCAAACTTTTGGGAGTGGCAACTTTTGGAGGATGGCTAGAGCATAGTGTTGTGCAAATGTTTGAATGTTCAAATAATAGTTTAGGATAATATGCTCTTCAATATTCCCTTCGAGATGAACTGTGATATTTTTATTTCTCAAAGTGTTGATCGCGTAAGTTAGCCCCGTTGAGTGCGCTTCTCACAGACCACTTGTACACAGCGGGTATTGCTTCCCCGCAGTGTAAAGGTGCTCGGTGGAGAAGAGCGCTCAGCAGAGGTAACCCACCATGATTATGGAATACGGTAGTATATGTTAGGCAACAATGTCTTGTTCATCATTTGTGTTTGTTTTTTTGTTTTTTTTTGCCAAATCTATGTTTGAGGGAAGGATATTTGCATCCAGCAAGTAGATTTATAAATCTTCTCGATTAGGATAGCTGCAACATATTTGTCGTCTACATGCCACAGTTCGTAAGTATGGGCCTCTTGCACCTGATGTCACTTCCGGTTAGACTCGAAATCAAAACCAACATCGTCGTCTGCTATTAGGGCCTTGGCACCATTCGGCGTCTTATTGTGGCAGCAGTAGTGCCGTGGAGTCATAGAGCCGTCGTTGTATGTATAACCACATTTCAGAATATTTTCTTGTCCTGGTCAATCGCAAAGAGGTTCCTCACCTGACACGAAGTGCAGTCCATAAACCCTTAGTTGGGGTACGAAGCTTTTCTGTCGAGATCATAGAGTTAATATTATAATTAGGGTTCGGAGTTTTCGGTTTAAACCAATAAAAACCGATAAAAATAAGCCAAATCCATTTTCGGAAATTCGGTTTTAACCAAAAAAGGTCAGTTTGTAGGTTCTGCGTTTTCTGTTTAAACCGATAAAAGTATGTCTAATCCGTTTTCTAAAATTCGGTTTTAACCGAAAAAGGTCAGTTTTTTAGGGCCATGTTGAGGTGGGTGGGGGAGGGGGGGGGGGAGAGAGAGAGAGGGGGAGAGAGAGAGAGAGAGAGAGAGAGAGAGAGAGAGAGATGGGGCTTTGCAAGGTTCGACATCGTGTGACACCTTCGTAATCGCCCTCTTCCAAGGTTCAACATGCAACAAAAGAGGTCATGGATTGGCCTTCGCGGGACATTGTGTCCTTTCTGGGATCGAGCTTAGTGTGTCGAATTCCCGGTCCTGAAAAAAAAGTTTGGATGTGGGCTAGTATAATTGTTTTTCGCTTCATGCACTTCAGAGGTCATTGAGGAAAGCCGTTAATACCTTTCTTAACACCCTCTCTCAAACTTGCCTGTGGATGAAAACATAAATACAATGGATTTCTTTTTTTTTGCCATTCCGCTGGTCACTGTACGGTCATCACCTTAGACGGCCACGTTGTCAGAATGGGAAGGAAAAAGAAGCGCGCTGAAGATTATGCCCGCGAATTCCCCAATTTTGAGGTGTGTCCTGACGGAAGTTGTAGCGAAGACCACGCATGTATATGTGTCGTTATTCTTTGAGTGATCCCAAATATCACAGCTACAAGGATCATCTGATCCGGTGTCCGATTCTGTTTCTTTCATATTGACCGAAAAAAAAAGGGTAAACGTTTTTGGGAATAAATATACACCGAAAAAAAAACGAAAATTGAATTTTAAAACATTGAAAAAAGTATGCCGAATTTTGAAAAAATAAAAACCGAAAACGCGGAACCCTAATTATAATCTAGAGCATTTGGCTGCTTCGGAACAGCAGGACATAGGTAGACGTGGATATCGGCGGTCCCCAGTTGGTTGTCCCGATGAACCCATATCGCTGGCGACGCCTTAAAGGGGCGGTGCAACGATATTCAATTGGGATGTTTTTCACTTTACACGAGCTTACTGGCACTAGTGGGACTCAAGGATACTCGCACGCAACGCCACTGACCAAGAAACTCCTTTGTTCCGCTGTAATTTCGAGGACAAAACCGAGTGTTTTCATTCAATCTCTCCTTCGCAAAACCTGATGACGTAGCTGGGCGGTAGCAGTACCGCCCAGTGACGATATTTGAATGCGGCTCATAGATTGGACCCGAGCATGGCGTGGACACTCGATTTGTGCTCGTGATAATCGATTGCTCGAGAAGCATTCGGGTAGTGGCCCGTGTCCAATCGCTGCAATGACGACAACAGCCGAACCATAACAATGTCTGAAACTCAGCGCGTGTCCTGTGCCTTGCCAACCCCAGCGCGTGGCTATGATCAACATTGGCGGCATATATTCGGCTCCAGATCACGTGGCCGCTTGTTCTGGCTGCGAGTTGAGGGGGTGAACGCTGCTCGTTTTTCTTTAATTTTTTGCTAGGACTCCTATTGCGTGGGGTGAAAAACGAACGAGTATTTCACAGGTCATTAACGTCAGGGATCCGTTCTAACCGGTATTTGCAAAAAATACAAAAATCGTTGCATCGCCCCTTTAATATGCACGAAGGAGTAAAACATCACCTGTAAGGTCTGTACCTTGTTCTTTTCCTTTACTTTGCTGTAAAACACCGGGATCGCGCATTAACAGAATTAAATAAAGTTGACAAGCGCTAGAGCAACTTCAACTTGTTGCGGTTAAACAAACACGCCTAACCCTTTGTCTGCTTTCTTTTTCCGCGCTTTCGTCGCTTTTTTTTTCATTCTTCCTCTCGGGACCGGAAATGTTAGCTCCCAGGATTTGCCGCGTTTTGCTCCCGTCTTTACCTGCTGTTCGAGATTGTGCTGGCGCATCCATCGGAGCCATTCATGACGTCGGCAAACCGATTTCTCGAGTGTCAGCTTGTCCTGGTTTTCAATGATTGCCGGAATTCTACAAAACACAATACTGCTGGCCGTAGCTTGGTTTTGTCGTCGACTTTTATGGCTGGAACAAATAATTATGCTGCAACTGACCATTTTAAACCTCAAGTGAGCGGACAAACTATAGTGCGAACTACGGTCCCAAAGCACGCAAAACATAGCATAACAGCGACGAATGCCTCCAGCATAGATTCCAGCAGGTTCTGGTGAGATTTACTAACCGGTAGTAGCGTTGCATCATGGTCTCGTGCAAGAACCCTATAGTTATATTAAAATTAACTGAGCTTAGAAGTGTACAAGCGGAAGGCTGGGAACGACTTTCACGATTTCTGGTGAATTTTCGGTTAAGCATGGGGCACGGTACTGTCGAGACTGGTTATAACGAAGTCAACGGGAATCGGAAATCACTTCAATTTATCAGCTATTTCGTTATAACCGACTTCGGTTAATGAAGTGCAAAAGGGATTGGGAAATTGAGATCGCTTCGCTGTAGCCGCTATTTCGTTATAACCGACTTCATTATAACCGGTCTCGTCAGTAGTGTGAAAGGCTTCGAAAAACTATTCGATATTCAATTTGAAAATATTCAGCCAAAACCACTATTCACTTCGAATTCGCTTAGAACTCGAAATTCATCACTCGCACATGCCTACTAGAGTGACATTGGCACTTTTCAATCCAACCACAAACCAAAACATAAAGGACTCTGAACTCATCGTTAAATTTTCCTGGAAGGTGGGCTGCAGAAATAGGTATGTGAGTGAATTTGTTTCCAACAGGCCCGGGCAATGGGGGGGGGGTCATATTCAAAGACTGCCTAGGACAGCAAACTGCTAAGTCTGCCTCTCTACACAATATACTAGTAAGGTCACGAGCATAAAGGAAGTTTTGATGCTCGTAGCAATGCACAAGGCACCATTGTACGAACGGGGGTACTTGTTCACCCATACAGGCTGCTCTATGTTCACTACCTTTACTCTTTCCTCAGACGATTTCTGACAAGAGGATCAAGCATACGAGCGAACTGCTGCAGGGCATAAAGCTGCTGAAGTTGCACGGCTGGGAGAAGGTGTACGCAAACATGGTGAAGGAGATCCGGGCAGAAGAGCTCAAACTCCTTCGCAAAGACGCAATACTGGTGGCCATCAACAGTATGCTATATTGATCTCATTACTCTCGCTCCTTGGCAGCCTTTTTTCCATGCTTCCTTCTGCCTAATATTGGTATGGTATGGCCTATCTTGCTTTTGTGTCATAAAGGCTCGCAGTTATAATAATCGCCACAACCTTTGACTTATTATGTTACTTGTTTGCGGCAGACGTTTCAGTTGTGTGCTTGGATTTCTCGCCGTTTGCGATGGTTTCACGTTTGTATACCAGGAAAACTTCTTGTACCATGGGCAGAACTTCCCAGCTGCAAACATGAGAAGTTTGGACATAAAAATAATATGAATAACTGCCGTAATCACAACATAAGACACGAGAAAATTACAAAGTAGGTTTTGAGCCTTTATATGTTAAATCTATCTTATTATGTGGCTCATGCTGCTTGCTTTGTTCCTGGAGCTGTTCCTAATATCTGGGCACGAAGAATTAATTAACCCTTTGCAGTGCCGAGTCTATATCCACTTTTGTGGAACACAAATTTTAGTCTCGGTAACACTGTAGCATGCCTTGTGAAGATTTATCAAATACTCAAATGTTCTTTGGGCAAAAAGTAAATTAATGTCTACATGCCTTCAGCTTTGTGGGGAAGGGTGGTGAGCTGGGCTAGTTGGTAAGCATTATATATGGTTAAAGTTATACATGGGGAAGCAACGCCCGCAGAGTTAGCGGGCTCCGTGCATATTGCTTCCTCGCAGTGCATCGGTGCTCGGAGAGAAGCGCACTCAACGGGTCAAACCCGCCGCGAATTATGCAAGAGTAAATGTTAGGCAGCGATGTCTTCACGACCTGCATTCATCATTCATGCTTCCTTTTTTTCTGGCAAATCTGAAATTTAAGAAGGATCATTTGCATATAGCAAGCAGATTTATGAATTTCCATTGATTAGGATAGCTGCGACAAGTTTGTCGTTTACACGCCACAGATAATAAATATGGCTATATTAAAATTAACTGAGCTCGTAGGTGGACAAGTAGAAGGTTGGGAGCAACCTTTACGAGTTGGGCAGTATTTTCGTTTAAGCATGACGCACAGTAGTGAGAGGCTTGGAGAAACTATATTCGAATATTCGATTCGAAAATATTCAGCCAAAACCACTACAGTCGCCGACCGATTTTTTGGACTTCGCAGGGACCGGAAAAAACTTCCGAATAATAGAGCATGTCCGAAAAATCGGGAGATTAAAAAACTTGCCGTTATAGCGTGTAAGTGGGCTTAAAAAGCCATAAATAGTGCCTTGCTTCAGGGTACGCCTGCGCGCCTTGTTTTAGGTTACGCCCCTGTTTGCGTTTGGCAACTTTCTGTGAGCTTGAGAATCGCTGCCTTCTTTTCTAGCGTTATGGTCAAGTACAGGGTGTCACAAAAGAAAATTTACACAGTCTTTTTTACCGCAAAAATAAACTAGGCATCGCCGAACGCTCATTCTCTGCCCAAAGGTAGCGCTAGAGGTCACAACCAGATACCAAAGTTTCAGCCCGATTCACAAAAGTTATAAGTGATTTTCTGAAAATTTCAATGGGAAAATGGAGCCCATTCTTGCCCGTTTTCAGTTTCTGGTGCCATAAAGCCCCATGTGTTCGAAAACTCCGTCGGCCCCCATTTTCCCATTGAAATTTTCAGAAAATCACTTATAACTTTTGATTAAGTTATCGGATCGGGCTGAAACTTTGGCGTCTGGTTGTGACCTCTAGCGCTACCTTTGGGCAGAGAATGAGCGTTCGGCGATGCCTAGTTTATTTTTGCGGTAAAAAAGACTGTGTAAATTTTCTTTTGTGACACCCTGTACTTTCTGCACTTCTTAGCGACACATTGCGGTGGTGGAAGAACAGATGGGGCAGTGATGTCCAAGCCAGCGTAGTTTGAAAACACGAGTCACCGAGACGAGATTGAGATGAGGGCGCATGTCCATGACTGCAATGGCAAATGAACAAAGCAAAATGGAAATAACAATGATAATGATAATAACGCTCAGCTGGAGAAAAAAAAAAAAGAAAAAGCCGTACAGCGTCACCTAGCAGTATTTAAGTAGTGTTCCCAGACCAAGCCAGTTCATGTGCAGCCAACATAGAATCCAAAATGGCCGCTTCTCGATAGTGTTCCCCGCTGATTGCTCGCAACAATTTTGTCCGAAAAATCAAACTTTCAGACTTCAAACTGTCCGAAACATTGGTCGTGAATATGCACTATTTCTGTCGGGTTGGTCACAGTTCCTCCTTTAAGTTTGAAATATCGAACAAGTCCGAATTATCAGCATCCGAAAAATCGGTCAGCGACTGTATTTGCTTCAAATTTGCTCCGATCTCAATATCCACTATTCGCACGTGTCTGTGAAACATTCTTTTCATTGCTTGTTCATACATGGCGCTACATTTAATAAAAAAAGAGGTAGCAGGGAGCGAACCAAAACTGAAACCAGGCAAGTGCACACCCGAGTGTACCTGGGCGTTGCACTCAAAGGGTTAAAAAATTGACCGCATCTCCACGTGGTGAATGATGTTGATTGGGGCGAAGCTCTGGTGGTGCTTGTCTGCGTAGTCGCTGAGCCGCAGCATGCCGAGCCTTTCGTTTGTTTTCATCCATGTCAGAAAGAGAATGTGTGGTATGGAACGTGGTTATATACGCATTTGAGCATTTGACCGCAGCGCCCTCTTGTCTATAAACGCTGAGCCAATGCATGCAAAGCTTAACGCGATTATATGCGCATTTGACCGCAGCACCCTCTCCTGTATAGACGTTGAGCGGCTACATGCAACGTTTCATCCATGACATCCCCAGCTCTTGAGTTACTACCACATCTCAGAGCCCCCTACTCGTCCCGCAGTCGTGGCCGAGTGGTTAAGGCGATGGTCTAGAAATCCATTGGGGTCTCCCCGCACAGGTTCAAATCCTGTCGACTGCGCAAACATTTTTTTATTTTTCATTTCTTTTTTTTTGCCCTACACGAGCACGTGAGCACGTGAGCTCACGAGCACGAGCACCAGCAAAATTGATGTGAGCACGGACGCCGGACGGACAAGGCTAGACCCTAAGGAGCTTCGCCCCTAAAAGGTCCCCATTCAATTGTGTTAATAGTCTCAGCAAGTGGCAAAACACCATACTTGCTAGAATTCCAGTCCAAGTTTGCACTGGTCCAGTTTCTTCAATTATGTTGGTGTGCCCTGCTTGAATTGATGAGCATTGTACCGGCGTGCTGTTGTGTATCACTACTGCTTGGTACACGTTAAAGACCCCAGGTTAACGGTTGTACTGCACTGGCTAAATTGCTCATCTACAGCTGAGACACCAGACGCCCACTGAGGCAGACTAACTTCCGGCTGTATAAACATACAAACAACAATTTTTTGCCCTTCTTGAAGAGAAAAGATTTACTAAGAACTTTCTGGACGAAAACAAAAAAGTTGTGTTGCTCCTGCTTTTTATTACCGTTGCTGGTGGAAAGCATAGCGTGGTTTCAGTGCAAAAGCTGGAACATCTAGAAATAAGGTTGGTTTGCATGGTTATGGTCTAGATGAAATGCCAGATGAGGGGCCATGGTAGCTTTCATTTTTTAATGTGTTCCTAAATTGTACTAGCATGAAAAAAAATTGATTACCACTTATTCTTTTAGTACAAAAATAAGTGAAACTCTCATAAGTGGAATTTTGGGGATACTTAAAACTATGCATAATGTTTGTTAAAATATTAATTCCTTCAATGTGTTTTTTTTTTTTTCACTCTGCATTTATCATTCATTGCTTCAGTGCGTCTTCTCTTCCGACATGTGCAACATTTGTGTCTGACCCCTTGGGAGTTCCACATAAGCCTCTCTACAGTATTAATCTCATCTTCACTTGTTTCCACACACATATTGATAACCATGACGACCACCAAGTTTAACTAAAATGTTTGCTTTTTTTGCCTAGCTTTTATTACTCAAGGATCAGCTATTTTGCTCACCCTTGTGGTAAGTGACTCTTTCTGGTGCTTTGTGGTGGATTTAGAAATGGAAATTGTGATGCCAGTCTCATGTCTCCACTACCTGCGGTTCCTCTTCAACAGACCTTCTCCGTCTATTCGGCCATTGAAGGGAGGCCCTTGACGCCTGCCAAAGTGTTCTCAGGACTTGCACTTTTCAACCAGCTCACAGTTCCACTTTACATTATTCCCTTTGTCATTCCAATTGTCATCAACTCTGTGGTGAGTGAATGTGTTTGAATTTCTTGTTTCTCTTTATTTCTCTGGAGTTGCTATAGCTTCATCCAATCTCACATGATTGAGAAAGGTACTAAAATGAGTTTCGAGACTGTCCTATTTACAGTGCAAACTCTCATCTACCCACCCTAAGCATTCTAGAGAACCCGAAGCTACAATCATGCATAGCCTTTTTTCCTATTAAAAACAGGACCAATCATTGTGGCACACCCCTTTTTCTTAGATGTATCTCAGAAAAGGGGCGTAGCATGACTCTTGGTCCAGTTTTTAATAGGAGAAAAAGGCCATGCATAATTGTAATTTTAGCTTCTAGGAGGCTTAGTATGGGTAGATAAGGGTGCCCTGTAAAATTGCAGTTTCAGAATTCACTTTGGTGCCCCTTTAAATCAAAGGTACTCACATCTTGTTTTGTTTGCTTCTGTAGGTGCATTACCTTTAGTTGTGCCAGATGCTATGTAAACGCATGCTTTTGTTTAGTATAGCTATGCAGTGGTACAGGCATTCAATGGCTGTTTTTGCCTCATCTTGCTCTACCGGTATACTACCCGAGAAACAAGTATCCTATGCAATCAGGTGTTGATTAAAATTGAAACAAAAGGAATTTCTATAAAACAAGTGCTTTACCAGAAGTACTCATTTACAAAATATAGGATGAGTTGGTGAAAAATAGAGAAGGGGCAAACAAGAATCATCAAAGGAAAAATATGAAACTCATCTGTCATTATATGACAAATATGGGTTGCCAGCTGGAGATCAGATAGGTGTGAGCTGGGAGCTTTAGGCACTCTGGAATTCCTGAAAATCATAAGCCTTCAAAGTTTGATTCTCTTGCTTGGTTACCTATCTATGTGAGCCACACGCTGCAAAAAGTCGCACATGTCCAGCCCGATAGCTGAGGAGTCAAATAGTGCTGAAAATTTGTGCGATAAATTGTGACCCTCTGGCAATAGTATAGCCTTAATTATTAGACCATGAGTTCACCTGTTTTGGTGCACTGTGCATTCTTCGGTTATCTGAGCAAATTTTGACAACCCTAGAAAGAATCAACATCTCTCAGAATTGTGCACCCTTGGCAGTTGGGGTTTGCCATCTAACAAAAAAAACCAAGTCGAGTGCTTGCTGTTGTGCTGATGCACATTCATCTGGCTTACCAGCGTAAGACTGCGTTGAAGATTGTTGAACTGCGATGACCCCTGTTTATTTAAAAGCACCTCAGGATGACATGCTGGGGCACTGCCGGTGCTCCAGTAGAGAGAAAGCAATTGATCAAATGTTTTACTTCTGTAAAAACTATTAGTAGGTTTGTCTCTCAGTGATTCGCTAGTGCCGGTTAATGTGCTTGTTCGTTTGTCCACAACTGAGCACGAGAGGATATCCATTGAAGCGTCATTGAAACTCTCCAGATTTCTGTGATCTAGGCTTCTTTGGCCACCTCCCACATAGGAGACTAATCCCTCTTTCATTTTTTCAACTGAAGGTCAGTACGAAACGGCTCTCGGAATTCCTGAGTTTACCGGAAGTTGGTTTAGAAGCTCCTTGGAGGAAAAAAGACGAAATGCCCAAAGCCACAGTCGAATTCATCCCTGACAGTGGTAGCGTGTTGGTATGGACCTCTTTGTACTCTTCTCTTTTTGTAGTTTTGCAGAAGTATATCTGGGTATGCAGCCACTAGTATAGAGTGATGCATTGTTCCTTCACCAAGAGCTCTCCCTAACCTAATGGTTTTTTTGTTTACTAGTCTGTAGTTTCCACTTAGTTCTCTTCTCCTTTGAATGGCTTCTACTAGCCACTAAATTTTCCAATGCACCACATCTGCTTTTCTTAATTTTTGTGAACAAGGAATGGCTAGCTGGTGAAACATTATCATACTTAAAACTTCTAAACTAGGGGAGACTGGAACAAAAAAACGAGGGTCACATCTTTTCATAGACAGTGTGTGTGAGCCGCATTTCATTGGTCTTATCCTGTCTAGTGTTTAAAGGCCACTGACAACCCCAACATCTCTACTTTTTTCATGCCCTCAAATGCTTCAAGAGCATATGATATTACTGTAAAAGCAGGCTAGATCATGCTGACAAAGACCAAAAAGGCACAAAATGTGTCCTGCACAAATCACTCTGGGGGGTTTATGCTAGATATTTTTTAATTCTTTTATTATTATTTTTTATTTATTTTGTTTATTTAATTTTTTATTTCTTTTATTCATTTAAAATTTTTCATTTATTTATTTAATTTACCGTAAAATACTGGGCAAGCGTCCACTCAAAATTTAGAAATAATTGCGAAAAAATGGGGGATGAGCACTTGTCCGGTCATCAATTTTACATATCAATGTACTGTGCATATTTTCTTCAATTTTACAAATTTGGGTATGGGCGCTTAGTGTGGTATGGGTGGATGCGCGGTATTCTACTCTATTTATTTATTTGACTTTTATTCAAAATGTGCTGCTCTTGCCGGCACGTTTGCATTCAGATAAAATCATTTACCCTTCCGGAGCAACTGTGCTACGCAGCCCAGTGGCTATAGCAGGGGTGGCCAAGCTACGGCTCGCGGCTCCTCCCCCCCCCAAACTCTCCCGCCTCCCTCCCAATCACACGAGCACTTCCCCAGAAAGAGAAATGGAACGCGTTTTAAATCGAGGGACACGTTTGCGGTTTGGTAGTCTTGTGCTACTGCTACCTTACGTACAGTTGGACTGCTTTTGACTCAGGATAGATTGAAAGTAGTTCGAGTTAAGTTTATTGCTCTGGACAAAAGTCCCCCCCCCCCCCCCCTGCTGCGGCTCTTGGAAGTTTCGGGGTTTTGTTTGCGGCTCTTAGGCCTGGCCACCCCTGGGCTATAGTATCCAACTGCCACCATACCGACCCAGGTTCGCGCCTCTCTGGGGCCTCTTTCTTATATTGATTTTACATAGACCTTTTTATACTATATATATGTATATAACCTTAACGTCTTGTGATGCTCCCAGCGTGTCGGTCATTCTTGACGTTCGTTCGTGACCTCCGTTCCTGATGTTTTTTCCCGACGCTCGTTCATGACGCTTATTCATAATTTTCTCGTAAAAAAACGACTCATAAAACACATTGCGTTAAAATTTCATAGCAAAAAAACAATTTTCTAGTGTGTGAAACAGCTGGTCAAAGATCTGGACCCTCTCCCCCAAAGGGGGAAGGGGACATGAATCTTCGCTTCATTTTTTTGTAATGTAGTTGTCGAAGGCATTTTGCAAAAATTCAAGGACATTGTGAGTTGTGTGTCTGTAACAATTAATAATGACATTCAACTAATATGTTTGTTTTCGGGGGGGGGGGGGGGGGGTATATTAAAAAAACCTTTCAGCCTTTCCACTCTCGTAAAGAATGAAGACCTGCGAAGCTGTACTATGGTCAGACGATCTCAAGGACGACTTTGTGGACGACCTCAAAGACGACGCCTAAGGACGACGTCTAGGACGATCTCGAGGACGACTTCTAAGACGACCTCGAGGATGACGCCTGGAGGACGGCCTCAGGGATGACATCTAGACGACCTCAAGGACGACGTCTAGGACGATCTCAAGGACGATGTCTAGGACAACCTCAAGGACGACTTCTAAGGTGACCTCGAGGACGACGCCTAGAGGACGACTTCAGGGACGACATCTGAACGATCTCAAGGACGACGCCTAGGACGACCTCAGGGACGACGTCTAGGACGACCTCAAGGACGACTTCTAGGACGATTTCGAAGACAACATCTCGGACGACATCAAGGACGACCTCAAAGACGATGTCTAGGACGACCTCAAGGACAACTTCTAGGACGACCTCGAGGACGATCTCAAGGACGACGTTTAGGACGACCTCAGGGACGACTTCTAGGACGACCTCGAGGACGACATCTAGGACGACGCCTAGAAAAATTCAGCCTTTCACTCTGGTGAAAACCAGAGTGAAAAGGCTGGAAAGGTTGTCGCCATATATGAGCAAGGCCGGCAAGCCTGGTTGTCTGGTTGCTGCCGTCGCTCATAGATGGCGGTAGCTGTCCAGAGTTTTGTGTCGACATTTTTTTGCGGGGGACATGATTCTGGGGAAACTAGCCCTTACCAGCTCCGCTGTAAAAAAGTTGGGCAGAAACATTTGTAATAAAGTTCAGCTTTTCTTGACAACTATGATAGATAAGAAAACAATGAGTTTATGCTTGTGCTTAGCATAAAATCTTATAGTAGTAGACGTGGAAATTTAGTATAAATTACATCATAAATTACAAAATATGTTTGACCAGGTTCTCTCTTCAAGGTCATAGTATGGTAATCAGCTCTGAATGCTTACATGAATTCACGCATTGGAAACAATTGGCAATGAAGTGTCAAACGGAGCCATCAAGCCTGCTTTGTTTACATGATCATCATGTTCGTAAAGTGGTGCTGGACAGGTCACTGGATGTGAAGCTATGACGAGTTTCAGTGTGCCTCTCTTTTGTCTGTTCTAGCTGAACATCAGGGACAGCTTGCTTCTTGACAAGTGGGCGACGTGCGCCGATGACTCGGAGGTGTTTCTATCCGACTCTTACTCTCCCATCGACAGTCCTGCGGTGATCAACATGAACCACGCTTACTTCACCTACGACATGAACACCAAGATACCCATACTTCAGGACATGAACTTCACCGTACCCACAGGTAGCTTTACATTCTGATCTTTCCAGTCATCTTTCCAGTCAACAAGGGAGTTGCAGTTCCGAAGAAACAAAGGCCGAGTAAGGCCGCTCAAGAGAGTGACCTTGGGGTGCGAGAACAAGGTGGCACCGCATAGTTACTGCATCTTGAAAAGTACAATACAAGTAATGTAATTAACCTTTTTCCCATGAAATAGTTTCTTTTATGAAAAAATATTCTTCACGCAGCATGCCACAGTGTTATGGAGACCAAAATTTTTTATTCTGCTTGAGGGAGAAAAAAACCCCGCATTCAAAGGGTTAATAAGAAAAGCCATGTCTTCTTGCCCTCAGAATTTCATCTGCCTACCGTATTTACTCGCAGAATGAACACACTTTTTTTTTCCCAAAAAATCGATGCAAAGTTGGGGGGAGGGGGGGCGTTCATTACGCAAAGTAAAATTTTTGCATCCGTATTTACTCGCATAATGAACGGACTTTTTATCCCGAAAAATCGACGTAACTTCTTATCTCTTTGCGCGCAGCGCGCGACTCAAAAACCAAACTCCGATGCGCAAAAAAAAAAAATGCTCCTCCCATGTTTTTTTTTTGTTTTTTTCCTGCCTTTCGCAAGTTGCTTTGTTTGCCCACGCTTCTGCGCTTTTCTTTCTTATCTCCGTGCGCGCAACGCGCGACCCCGGGACCAAACTGCGCTGTGCAAAAAAAAAAAAAAAAAAAAAGCTCCTCTTTATGTTTTTTTCTTTTCTCTTGAATCCGTGGGATTTTTTTTTTTTTTTTGCCGCTTTTCGCAAGTTCTTTTGTTTGCCCACGCCCATGCATTCGCGACCTCGCTCACCAGGATAGAAAAGTGCGTTCATTTCGAGGGCTTCTCGCTTCTCTTTCCAAAGTGCGGGGAGGAGGCGAGGGCAGGATGCCTTCATAGACCCTTTCCGAAATTCAGTGCGATCTGGTGGCTCATATTGCAGTTTAGGTTTTGCCATACCAATGGCGGTAATGAACTTGTATTTTATCGGGCATCGCCACTTTCGCAAGTCAACGGCAGGCGAGGAATTGCTCAATGTGTAGTTATTTCTTTATCACTTTCAGTTCGATGGTGACGAAGAACCTGCAGTGAGAACAAAGCTCCAACCCACACAGATGCCTCGATAAAATTCTATACACCAAACGGCTTTAAAGCCGATTGTGTGCAACCCACAAATTTACTGAATGTGAGTTAGAAATTAACACTTACGTAGCTCTTGTGTTCATTCCTACGTCGCATCGTACAACCGCCGAATATACAGGCCTCGCATAATCCGCTTAGGAGCATCTTCAACGTCTTCCTTTATCAGTCACTAGAAAGCCGCCATTGGTATGGCACAGATGCCGTTCCACAGATGATGATAGCGATCAAAGTGGCCAGACTGAATTTCGGAAAGGGTATTATGCGCGCTTTGCTTAGGCAAGGGCTTCTTCGCTTCTCTTTCTTATCTCCTTGCACGCGGCGCCCGCCCGACCCAAAGTCCAGACTTGCGCTGTGCCAAAAAAAAAAAAGCTCCTCTCCATGTTTTTTCCTTTTCTCTTGATTCCGTGGGATTTTTTTTTTTTTTTTGCCACTTTTCGCAAGTTCTTTTGTTTGCCCACGCCTATGCATTCGCGACCTCGCTCACCAGGATAGAAAAGTGTGTTCATTTCGAGGGCTTCTCGCTTCTCTTTCCAAAGTGCGGGGAGGAGGCGAGGGCAGGATGCCTTCATAGACCCTTCCGAAATTCAGTGCCGATCTGGTGGCTCATATTGCAGTTTAGGTTTTGCCATACCAATGGCGGTAATGAACTTGTATTTTATCGGGCATCGCCACTTTCGCAAGTCAACGGCAGGCGAGGAATTGCTCAATGTGTAGTTATTTCTTTATCACTTTCAGTTCGATGGTGACGAAGAACCTGCAGTGAGAACAAAGCTCCAACCCACACAGACTGCCTCGATAAAATTCTATACACCAACTGGCTTTAAAGCCGATTGTGTGCAACCCACAAATTTACTGAATCTGAGTTAGAAATTAACACTTACGTAGCTCTTGTGTTCATTCCTACGTCGCATCGTACAACCGCCGAATATACAGGCCTCGCATAATCCGCTTAGGAGCATCTTCAACGTCTTCCTTTATCAGTCACTAGAAAGCCGCCATTGGTATGGCACAGATGCCGTTCCACAGATGATGATAGCGATCAAAGTGGCCAGACTGAATTTCGGAAAGGGTCTATTATGCGCGCTTTGCTTAGGCAAGGGCTTCTTCGCTTCTCTTTCTTATCTCCTTGCACGCGGCGCCCGCCCGACCCAAAGTCCAGACTTGCGCTGTGCCAAAAAAAAAAAAGCTCCTCTTCATGTTTTTTCCTTTTGCTTCGGTTGGATCTTTTTTATTTTTTTAACGCCTTTTGCAAGGCGTTTTGTTCGCCCACGCTGCCCATGCGTTCGCGACCTGGCTGCACCAGGATAGAAAAGTGCGTTCATTTCGCGCGCGTGGGGGGAGGGAGTCTAAATTTTGACGTCCGAGGTGCGTTTAATATGCGAGTGAAAACCAAAGCCGAAATTTTGAGAGCCGACTTGGGGGGTGCGTTTATTACGCGAGTGCGTTCATTGTGCGAGTAAATACGGTAATTAGACCTTATGTCAGGCAACCGCAATTCTGTTTTGAGTTTTTTTCTACTTCCACAACGACATGAAACTTTTTAATGATAACCTTATCTACATTTTTTTTAAACAAAAACTATAGTTTAGGCAAAGCTTTTTTTTATTTTATTTTCACTGTCCCTCTGTTTATGATTACATCTCCACTCACCAGGTGGGCATCGTCAATGCTCGGGCTGTCATTTTCTAAATTTTTTATTTGTATTTCGTTCCAAGGAAAACTGACTATTATAGTTGGGCCCGTTGGAAGTGGGAAGACTACCCTGCTTTCTGGCATGCTGGGCGAGCTTACTCCTTACCAGGGAACGGTGCAGTGGGCAAAGTAAGTAGACGCTAGTCTTTCTTTTTCCATGCAGTTCTATTTGAAAATCTTCACGTCGGTCTGCACTTCAACCGGTTCTCTCCTTTTTACCACCACAGCATTCATTGCATTGCGTATGTTCCACAAAGGCCATGGTTGCTGAATTCCACCCTGAAAGAAAATGTCCTGTTTGGGCAGCGCTATGATGGACGAAGGTCAGCACCACTTTTCACACTTAGTATATATTGTATGTTTCTGCCACAGGCGAAAATCTACTTACCAAACCGCATTTGAATCAGAAGTATATTGAAAGGAATCCTTGCCTCGTTCTCAAATTTTATCCACAGAAATTAATAATTTTTCTTATCTTTCTGGCATTAAAGAGAGAGGCAAGAAAGTCTGAAATTACTGCAGAGCACATTTTTAATAATTTTTGAACTTGTAACTGTAGAAAACATAATGGATCACAAGTACAAGGAAGTCAGGTATAAAATTTAATGGACTTTTGCCTGTTACTAGAGTAAAACCTCGTTATAACAAAATGGGATATAACAAACTAATGGATGTAACAAAGCAATCATAATTCCCCTTGCTTGCTAATAGTGGGAAGAAATGGACAGTGGCTATAACAAACTAATGGTTATAACGAAATAATTACGACCACTCCTTCAACTTTGTTATAACGAGGCTTTACTGTATATAGGTACGTTCATTGAAAAGTATTGGTATCTTTACTCATTGTTTTAATAATGACTTTTACATTTAGTACTTTCATTTTCTCACAATACTTCTAGACGAATGTGCAGATTTGTTGCTGTTTCACATGTTCCAATTATGAAAGCTTTATTACTCTCATTGCAAGACAAGCCTTTGCACCTGTTTTGAATCAGGCTAGACAAAAAAGATTTGTGGGAATTTTGTTGTGCCGAAAAATGGCATGAAATTAAGTTGTAATATAAAAGTTGTGTCACAACTTACTTTACTGATTATACTGCTATGAAATTGTTATTATGTCAATTACAAAATTACTTGGAAAGTAATGGATCACAAGTAATTCATCTCGTGTAATCTGTTACAAGGGGCCGTAATCAGTAATTCATTACAAGTAATGAGAGATGTTATAAACCAGCCAGTGCTATAGACATTTTCCGTTTCCTGTCGTTCTCAGTCACGTGGGTACCATATCTGGTATGCGGGACAAAAAAAAAATAAAAACGTTCAGCCTTTCCATTTTCGTGAAAATGGAAGACCAGCGGAGCTGTACTCGATACACTACCGCAACGCGCACGCGCCCGATTCTTGCTTCTTCTTGTCCAACACGCCGCCGATCGTGGATACGTCTCCGGCGAACCAGAGTTGGTCGCACACGGCGCACGTGACGCCAAACGGGTTCTCCACAAACTCCCTCTGGGCACGCGGCCGACCCATCGTGAGTCCAAACCGAAACTGATAAAAGCGTAGGAGCGTAGGAAACCGCGCGAAACAGACGAGGACGAAGAAACAAACGTGACGAGCGCTGCGCTCGTTACGTGTGCTTCTTCTTCGTCTTCTGTTTTTCGTGCTGTTTCCTACGATGAATTTCCACCAATGCGCCCAACTATCCATTCTTCTATTATAGCTGGAAAGGTTGCCGCCATCTACGAGCAACAGCGGAAACCATACTGATTGTGTGCTTGCCGCCGTCGCTTATAGATGGCAGTAGCTGTCCAGGTAGGTTTGTGTCGACATACACGGACACGATCCTGGGGAACCTAGCCATTAACAGCTCCGCTGTAATAAAACGTTTCAACCTGACATATGCAAGGAAATATATGTGAGGCAAAACGAGAATGTGTGAAAATCACACACTTTTCGTTAATAGCTTCCAGCGGCATGGAGAGATCAAAACTATATTTTACTGCATACCAGAAGTGATGACATTCAAGATGGCTGCGTCCTTGTGGAAAAGATGTATAGACTGACACGCTGTTTACCAGCAAGCCCGCGTTTGCCCACACCAGGTGTGGGCACTGCGCGTGCGCAGAAACCGGCTTCTGTGCATGCACAGTGCCGACGACAGCGCCTCCGCAGCTGCGTGACGTCAGGGCCGCGTGTTGGTCTATACATGCTCCTAGTGGTTTACACCAGACAGAGTGAAGCCAAGGTGGGGAGTACTATTGGGCGTTTTCAGATAAGATCGAACAACCATGTCCGGTGACCATTTTAATTTTGATGAAAAAAAATTTATTTTGCTGGCTCCATGCCCAGGAAAATAAAACCAATCTTTGTATATACAAAAAAAAAAAAAAATTGTCCTTGCGAAAAACATTTGTAAGCACCCTCTCAGTCACGTGCGTGTTTTGCGTATCGCGCAATGTGTGCGTTTCGGGCGGCTTTCCCAAAAAAACTTTTCGGGCTATGGGTTTAGAAATATTTACTGACAAATTAGGCATAGGAAGGATTGACAAAAAGTATTAGCCACCGAGTATTGGGATCGTTATTTGGAGATACAAAATCGCAAACACGGCACATTGTTCAATAACGCTCTGGATTAAAGTTTTTTTTTCTCCGTATCGATAAAAGCTAAGGTCTTTAAACTTTGCCAGTGTGTTGCCCTGTATATAGTTCATCTTTGCATGAAATATTGTTGTCCGTGTTAGCGGGAAAAATTTACAGGAATTGCTCACACAGGGACATTTAACTAAATATGCATTATTTTGAAAATCATTTTAAAAAAAGGCCATCTTTAATATTCTTTAAACTCTCCGAAATTAATGTTTATAATATGTACCAACAGAGTCTGCAAAAACATAATGCAACATTGTCACAAATGACAATTGATGAGGCGGTGATAGCTGAAGAAACTAAACGTTTAATGGGGCGAACTTGTGCCCAAAACAAAAAATTGACCGCATCTCCACGTGGTGAATGATGTTGATTGGGGCGAAGCTCTGGTGGTGCTTGTCTGCGTAGACACTGAGCCGCAGCATGCCGAGCGCCCTCTCCTGTATAGACGTTGAGCGGCTACATGCAACGTTTCATCCATGACATCCCCAGCTCTTGAGTTACTACCACATCTCAGAGCCCCCTAGTCGTCCCGCAGTCGTGGCCGAGTGGTTAAGGCGATGGACTAGAAATCCATTGGGGTCTCCCCGCACAGGGTCGAATCCTGTCGACTGCGCAAACATATTTTTCATCATTTTTGTTCATCATTTTTTTTATCTTTTTTTCATCATCATCATCATCATCATCATCATCATCATCATCATCATGAGATTCACTCATCATCATCATCATCACCATCATCATCATCATCATCACTTCATCATCATGAGAGCACCGAACGCCGGACTGACGGACGGACATGGCTAGCCCCTAAGGAGCTTCGCCCCTAATAAATAAAAGATTCCGCTCCCTGGAATCGAACCCGGATCCTTCGCGTGACAGCCAAGCACGCTAACCACTCGGCCACGCACGCGCTCGCTCGGCGACGCGTGTGGCAATATTTGTGTTGCTTTGAAGTTATAAAGTGAGAACTATGGCCAAATTGACGCTAACGCCGTTGCCACAAATGGGGCGTGCACATGCGCGTTCTTCACAATTTTATTATTATTAAAAAGCTTTAAAATGCTACGGGGTGGTCAGGAAAAGACAAATTGAGAGCACAAAGGTGGACGGTAGTTTTGAAGGGAAAAATCCTAATACATTTTTGTACAATTGACCCGAAAATCCCCAAGGGCCGGAGCGATCGAGAGATGCCACCCTGTAACATGCTTCGCGGTGCCTGTTTCAACAGCTGGCATGTAGCGCCTCCATCTACGCGACGTAAAGGAGGCAACCAGAGCGACTTTGCAAACAGATCAGACTACAAACTTGGCTGTAAAATGATATAGGAGGTAGGGCGCGGCAGAACCTGAACCTGCGCCGCCTGTGAGCGCCAATAGATCCGCCGCCGTGGAGGGCCGCACAATGCGTAAAAAATAGAGATACTTAAAAAAAAAAATTCAGATTGACTCAGATTATCTGTATTGGGCGTTTTCTGATAGGATCGAACGACCATGTCCGGTCGACATTTTCTTATTTTTACCAAAAGATATATTTTACTAGTGCAACTGCAAAAACTATTCACACTTTTTTTGTGGAAAATAAAATTTCTTTTGAGGAACAAAAGTCACAAAGTCACTGTCAGTATACGCGCACGCTTTTGTGACTTGAGTGAAACCGTCTATTGGGATATTTATAAAAGATAAACTGTTGTCGCCTTAGGTTTAATATTTTTTGTGCAGAGATTGTACATAAAATAAAAGATGGTAAACATGTATTATCGATTACGAAGCAATTCAGATTTTTATGGATCCGGATCTTAAAAAACTGGACATTCAAGTTTTTTAACATGATTTAAACACATTTGTTTAATATTCGCATAAATTGTTATTGCAATTGAAAACGATAACCGTTCTAAAAAAAAATACCCTGAAATGTAGACAGGTTACCGATTTTGCAATAATTGGAAAATCAGTTTAAAATGAAGGCCATCCTAATTTTTCTTTTACTTTTCACAGATCAAAGCTCATAATCTGCCCTGTCAGGCCCTTCAAAATTGCTCTGCAATATTTTTGTATTTTTGATTTTACAGAGTGCTAAATATATAGAATTGCCATAACAGGAGTAGAGAAAGATAGCATGTTGCCGATTTCAAACAAGGGCAAGAAAGGGGTCGAAAAATGTGAGAAGTCCGGGAAGAGAAAGCACAGTGACAGGAAATCGTGAAAAATAAGAATTCATACAAAAGATTACAGGTGAGTTTGAAGCACAAGTCAAAAATTTAAATACAGATTTCTCGGATCGGTGAATTTCGGAGCCTACCCTTCGTAGGGAGGCTGGGCTGCTGACAACCAGGTTTAAATAGTGATAAGAAAGGACAGATTTTAAAGTGGTACAATTGGATAGAGATCCTGTGTGCACATTCGGCGCTTGTTGCATGCATTCTTTCTGCCGGACGCTGACACGGCGTTCTCCAGGCGCTCCGAGAAGGAACATTTTTTTCCCATTTTGCCTGTAGCGATCACTGTTCGTTTCTTCTTAGTGGCACCGCAAGCTCGCGATATTGATCTGCTTTTCACAGCTATAGGAGACTTTACTTTCAAAGTAAAGTCTCCTATAGCTGCGTCTACTGTACTTGCATCTACTGTACTTGCTAAAACAGCTGTGGTTGCGAAGTGTCGGACCGCATACACTGCCACAAGTGAGAGGACTGAATTGCATGCACAACAGAAACAGAGTCCCACTCCTTTGCTTTCATGTCCCTGAACGCTTGGACGTCAGCTTTCGGGAGGTGGATTAGTTTCACGTTTGGCAGTTTAGTGTTCAGTTGTGCGACCACCTCTGACACCGACTTGATCACCGACGTGGTGGTCTGTCGAAGGTTGTACAACGTTGCCTGGTGCTTGACACGACCCCCGATTCTATCACAGGCACTCTTGCTATGTCCAGTTGCGGACAAAAAAATACACTTCGCTGACGTGTACTTGTTGCTCTGCAGCTCGTGTACTTGGTACTTGTTCTTCAAGTGGCTTGCTGCACCATCACTGACATACCTAGGTCACATGAACTTACCCAAATTGGATTTCACAATTCTCCAAACCGTTGTAATAAAAATTAAGTTACAATCAATCTCATTCAATCGCAATTCTTTTTTTTCTTGCAGTATCTTTCTTTATTTTTTTTTTGCGTTGTGCGGCCCTCCACGGCGGTGGATCTATAGGCACTCACAGGCGGTGCAGGTTCAGGTTTTGCCGTGCCCTACCTCCTATATCATGTTACCGCCAAGGTTGTAGTCTGATCTGTTTGCAAAGTCGCTCCGGTTGCTTCCTTTACGTCGCGTAGAGGAGACGTTACACAACGGCTGTTGAAACAGGCACCGCGAAGCATGTTACAGGGTGGCACCTCTCAATCGCTCCTGCCCATGGGCATTTTCGGGTCGGTTGTATGGAAATGTATGAGGAATTTTCCCTTCAAAACTAACGTTCACCTCTGTGCTGTCAATTTGTCTTTTCCTTACCACCCCGTAGCATTTTTACGCTTTTTAATATTAATGAAATTGGGAAGAACAGGTATGTGCATGCCCCATTTATGGCAACAACGTTAGCGTCGATTTGGCCATATTTCTCGCTTTATAACTTCAAAGCCACACAAATATTGCTTTATGTTTTTGCAGACACTGTTAGTACACATTATAGACATTAATTTCGGAGAATTTAAAGAATATTAAAGATGATCTTTTTTTTAAAATGATTTTCAAAATAATGCATATTTAGTTAAATGCCCCTGTGTGAGCAATCCTTGTAAATTTCTCCCGCTAACCAGGACAATATTTTATGCAAAGATGAACTATATACAGGGCAACACATTGGCAAAGTTTAAAGACCTTAGCTTTCATAGATACGGAGAAAAAAACTTTAATTCAGAGTGTTATTGCACAATGTGCCGTGTTTGTGATTTTGTTTCTCAGAATAACGATCCTAATACTCGGTGATTAATACTTTTTGTCAATCCTTCCTATGCCTACTTTGTCAGTAAATATTTCTAGACCCGTAGCCAGAACAGTTTTTTTGCGAAAGCCGCCCGAAATGCCAACATCGCGCAATACGCCAAACGTGCACGTGACTGAGAGGGTGCTTACAAATGTTTTTCGCAATGACAATTTTTTTTTTTTCCAAAACAAGGATTGGTTTTATTCTTCTGGGCATGGAGCCAGCAAAATATATTCTTTTCATCAAAAATAAAAATGGTCACCGGACACGGTGGTTTGATCTTATCTGAAAACTTGCAACTGAGTTCTGCATTAAAGAGACCCTGCAAGGACTTTTTTACTGGTTTTTAATTTGCACCGAACCTGAGCACACTGAACGTACTAACTAAATGAAACTTCTCTTTTCTCAAATTTCGCTTTATTTTCAAAGTTATAGGCAAATCAAAATTACAAAAACAAGCAAAAAATAACCTCCTTCATGACGTCCTTGGTTGCTTGAGTGGCCGTGAACTAAAGGAGGGGTAGTGAGCTCAGCGAGCGGTCACGGCTGCCGCACTCCGTGTCGGCGGCTCGAGAGGGCGTCACTAAAGCATGTTCTGGCTAGGCTGTATGAAGTGGGCAGCCAGGGCGGCTCGCATTGCATTTGCGGCGCGATTAAACACTAATTCGGCATGACACTTCATTGGCCACAAACGACAGCAAACACGGGGTAAAGATCAGTTCAGATCGGGAGCCACTTAGCACTGCCATACCGCCAAAAGGCCAAACCGCAAGCCAAAGCTGCTCGCCGAAGGCCTTGGGAACGCTCGGAACTGGTCGGATCCTCCAGTCCAGACGACCGCAGCACCGCCACATACATCTCGTTGGTGCCTGATCCCACTACACCTTTCTAGTATGTGCCACCTTTTCCACTGCTTGGTGGCGGGTCTGTCGACGGGTCATTTCTTGTTTCCGTACTTTCTAAACTGCATTTGTTTCTTTTCTGATCTAAAATAGTGAACAAAAACTACTTTTATAAATAAGTGAAACGGTTCGCACCACTTATATTTTGTATTTCAACTAAAAAGAAGCTTTTAGCGGCTCTGACCATTAGTAGTAAGCTCAGGACCAAAGACGTCACATATCGCGCGCTTTCGGCACCGCGGGTCGCCCCCGTAGGTGGAGGAGGTTTCCGTGTTGTCCGGTTAAAATATGACGCAATGATATTTAGTTACTCTCTCCGTGCCCGCTGGCCCTTCCCTCCTCCTCCTCATGAGCTGCGCTCTAATCCGGCGTTACAGGGAGTTGTAAACGGCTTTCGTTTTTCTCTTCTCCTTCCCTTTCATTTTTTCTTTCGTCTAGTATTCTCCGAGTTCCATCCTGTTTTCATCACCGTATTAATCATATCATTACAGCCTTTAAAGGGATACTGAAATGAAAATTGAAATATACCTCTCACGTTCAGAAATAAGTTAAACATGATCAACAAAATCTGCTATTGACAATAGCACATTTGTATTTTGAATAGATGGCTATATCTTTCATTCCGAAATGGCTGATGCCAGCGAGCACTCGAAGAGCAGCCATCGGAGAGCGCGATGCATCTCAGGAAGTCCAGCTCCTCCAGCAAGTTGATGACGTCAAGTTTAACTTCACGGGCAAGGCTACAGGGAGGTGGTGTGGCTGTGAGCTTTGCCACTTGGTGGCATCAACTGTTCGATAGCTGTTTGAGATGCCCGATGACTGGTCAGCAGAGGCGAAAGAGTGACTTGCCTCCGCTTCAAACTTCCCTCTCCCCGCTCCCCGCAGCAGTTGAATAGGCGTTGGGGAGAAGGATATCTGGTTCGGCCAAGTTCGACAGGTCTCTCGTGCACGCAGCTTGCTACCGTACTTCCGCGGAGCAGCACTGGTTTTATGGGAAGTTTGATGTAAAAACTTTTGGGAACATCCACCCGATGCAATCTGGTAATCGGTTTATTAGTTTTAAACAATGCTTTGATTGCTTCAAACAATAAATTGGTGTCTCTGTGATGTGGCCAAAATGTGGTTGGCATCTATACAATAAAATAGGCGTTATAATTTTGTTGCAGTACCCCTTTAAGGGGGGTAGGTTTTTGACAAAACGTTCTGCTCTTCACAGTAATGAATCTTGTTTTTTGAGAAATTTAGGTTTTTTCAGTAGCCAGTAATAGAACATGTGGTTCTTTCTATTTCTATTTTTACCACAAAAAGAACCCTGATTCAGATAATGTTTTAGAGCAGTATTCGGGTAAATATTGCTTGACTAGACGTCAATAGAGCCTTCCAAGTTTGTTCCTTGGCCAAATTAAGGACGACTTTAATTCTTCACAAAGGTGAGCCTACTGATGCCGGTTGATGATCTAGTATCCATGAAAAACTTGAAAATAAGCGTGACCATCATAAGGTTTAGACATGTACACCTGTGACCAACATGCTCGGGTATATTCAAACGTGTGCGAGTTTACAATCAGTTAATCATAGCTTCGGATTTCTTTGGTGAGGAGAAATGGAACGGAAGCAATAAAAATCTTGCCTATCTAAGGCCAAAACAGTAATGTAAGTCATACCTTGCAGTCAGCTTTGTAGATGCTCTCTTAAGCACCCAATCTTTCATGAAACACAGGCACTTCTCTTGAAAACTTGGAAGATTAATGTTGCGTCAACACTGCTCACTCAAATTCATAGGGCAGCGGCATAAAGGGAACACTTATTGATCGGTACAAACGCTTACCGCGTCCAGATGTCCAATCGACTTTTGCGATCTACATCGGCAATATTTTCATTAGTTCCTAACCACGGACACGTTTGCACTCCTTCATCCCACCAATGCAACTATAGAAGAGACCATCAGGAGAACCCACGATGCAGACATCTATAAATCAAGTGATGCCAAATGCTCTTGGTCCCGGCAAGGGCGATCTTTCAATTTCAAGGAAAGACAAAAAAGCAGAACGACACAGAAGATGTTTTGAGCAAATGCTCTTTCTCAAGTCAGGAAGTCGGGAAATGGGAAACAACTGGGTGACCTACAAGAGAAGGGGCTAGGCCGGTAAGTGGTTTGTTAAAAGAGGGGAAGGTGTGTGGGATGGGAGAATAGGGCCAGAAGTCGAGACCCGCAAAAGTGCCTCTGTGAGTTGGACGATTCAAATTAGAGAGCAGCGGCAAAAAGACAAGTTTTGGAAAATCATTTGAGAAATCAAATTTCCCCTGGTCCTAAGCCAGGGGAAATTCGGTGACAACCACAAAAGACTGTCCTCCGCGAAAAGCATCCGCTCCCTTGGCCGGAAGAAAAAAAGAGAAACGCTTTAAAGGTGCTGCGCTTTGCTCCATCCCTAAAGATGCCGCGCTTTGCTCCATCTCCGTGCGCTGTGGGCAATACACCACACACGAGTAGGGACACGGTCGTCCCCATCCCCCCAGTTGGCAGACCAATTTGGCCAAGCAGGAACACTTAAAATTTTGTTCTCTTTCTTTTTCGTATCTCCTTCTTTTCCTCTTGATCTAGATGATTTTGCCCCAGTGCACTCTCTAACGAGTTGCGAGACGATTCGGTGGAATAGTTTCCAGCTGAAATCGGAAAAGCAACTGCCGTATTTACTCGCATAATAAACGCACCCCCCACGACGGGCATCAATATTTTGACTTCTTTTTTGTTCCCTCCCGTAATCAACGCACCTTCAGTTTTCGGATCCGCGAGTCTATAATTGCGTCCAATTTAGCAAGCTACCTAGCCAGTTTTCTTTTGCCGCCAAGCGGTCGGGCCAAGTCAAGCCAAGTGAAGCCGAGCCGATCGAGGCTGCTCTCGTAATGGCCGCAAGTGTGTGGTTGCCATAGTTACGGAAGTGATCAACCGTAAAACCGAGTGTCGCGCACACTTGACGAAGCTTGGGTCGAGGATTTGCCGAGCCCCGGACATTCTTTGCCTATCGGATGCATTGATGTCAACAAACAAGCCGTCATCTGTGGTCCACTTTCGAACAGTGAAATCGTGAAAGTGGTTAGGCCTAATTTCACATACTCCGGGTAAATGCGTTTATTTAATCCGCAACAGAACCGCACAGCGAGGTGCAGGCTGCGCTGTAGGCTGAGAGTGTCTGGTAGCCTCTCCGTGAACGAAACTTGACCCTTGCGAGCTGGCTTTGGGGGTCGGCGGTTGGGCTTCGTACGAGTTCCTGTCTCCGTGAACGAAACTTGACCTATGCGAGCAGCGGGCTTCGGTGGTCGGGAGTTGGACTTCGTACGAGTTCTTATACGCGTTGTCGCGGATTATACCTGAGCGTGCCCGTGGGATACTAGCAATATACAGGGTGAAACAAGGAGACGCCAGGCTCTTTAAATCGACCGGAAAATTCGGTTTCTTAACCTATCGCGCTACGACTTTGTGCAGCGTTGCCCACAGATGGTGCATTTTTTTTGTAAAATTTGCAAAGAGCGAACTTACCTGAGGAAAAAGTAAAGAAAGAAAAAGGCTTAGCTCCTATGGAAACGCAGCGACGCCACAGGTCTTCAAACAACACGGCGCCGTTTCGCACGGGAGACAAGAGATGGTGCAAGCGGTCACGACGCCAACTGCCGCCAACGAACGAGCAGACGACGCCGAGAGCCGGCGTATTTAGCAGACAAGGAACTGCAGTTGCTTGTTGTTACCGCGCCTGTTTTTGTTTCTGCGACTGTCGCCGCCTGCGGACCGCGCGCCGCTTTTGAGTCGAAAAGATTCTCTGCTAAAGACGCTGGCTCTCGGCGCCGTATGCTCGTTCGTTGGTGGCGTTCGTTGCGCCATCTCTTGTGTCCCGTGCGAAACGGCGCCGTGCTCTTTGAAGATCGGTGGCGTCGCTGCGTTTCCATAGGAGCTAAGCCTTTTTCTTTCTTTACTTTTTCCTCAGGTAAGTTCACTCTTTGCAAATTTTACAAAAAAATGCACCATCTGTGGTCAACGCTGCACAAAGTCGTAGCGTGATAGGTTAAGAAACCGAATTTTCCTGTCGATTTAAAGAGCCTGGCGTCTCCTTGTTTCAGCCTGTATATCGCCCAAGAACGGTCGTGTTGCTTTTCGTGCTGAGTGAGCTTCGTAGGGCGCTTTTCCTTCGTCAAAAGGCACCCCGAAAGCGCCCTAAAAAGGTTTGCAATTTATAAAGCATGGTTATTGTGGCGCGCCCCCGACCAGCCGTGGGTGCGTCTCCATCATTGGAGACATGCCACAGTACTTTGCCGTCTCATTATGGCACCTATTATGACATTTGCATGAAGTGTGTAAATGCAAAAATTTAACCCGTGTAATGAATGCCCCCCCCCCCCAAATGTGTCAATTTTTCGGGGAAAAAAGTGTGTTCATTATGGGAGTAAATACGGTAAAGACATTACTCTCTACAGTTACTTTCAATTAATAGTAACCCTGTTACAGTTACAAATGATTTCTACCAAACAGTAATGCATTACAGTTACAAGTTACCAAAAAAAGTAACTTGTTACCAGTAATACTTTACTAGTTAGTACTGCCCAAGACTGAGTTTAGGTATGTCTTGGCATCCACTAACTTTACCTACCAAATTTAACATAAAAACTTCTCACTAAATTTAGGTCACGTGATGTCATGTGGTACTGTGATGTCACAGGACACCACGACGTGTACCGGGACTTCACATCACGTCACATGGTAGTGTGGCCACTTGACCCATAGTGGCACCAACTATGTGATTCATAGTAGCACTACGACAGTAGCATGGCGCTGTGGCTCCTGTGACATATTATATTACCTTTTCGGGTGCACTCTAATGCATATCCAATGTAAGGCGCCTGTCACCGATGTGTCCCAGGCAACTTAGTTTAAACACACGTGCAGGCAGCAGTGCTCTGTAGGAAAGGAGGTGTTGTGCCTGGAAATAGATTCGTTGCCTGCAACAGTCTTTTCGGGGTTGCAGGTACCACCAGGTGATCCAGGCTTGTGCCCTCCAGCCTGACATCGACCTGCTGCCAGCGAAGGAGATGACTGAGATTGGAGAGAGGGGCATCAACCTGAGTGGAGGTCAGAGGCAGAGAATCGCCTTGGCCCGAGCCATGTACTCTTCGGCCAAGACAATCATTCTGGTGCGTTGTTCGGGGCAGTTTTTTCGTGAGGGCTGGCATTCCCTCATGACTTTTAACACTGTATTTGGGTAGGGGCTAGGATTTCTTATGTATGGCATTACGTAATGCCACTATAAGCCATATCACAAAATATGTGACACAAATTGCAGGGGAAAAGCTCTACGAAACAATAGATCAACTGAGAAGAAACAGTGATAAATTGAAAAGAACAATATTTTAATCCTCCCTTAATGCAGATCGAACTCAGGAGCCCAAGATTGTGAGCCCGGTGCTTTGCCATTAAGCCGAGGGCGAGACGTGAAGAGTTAGTTACATCACTATGGCAAGGGTGAGAATTGTGTGGGTCACCATGTGACCATATCATCTGACCACATCACGTGATTTGACGTCACGAAAAGATTCAAAGGAGCCATGGAAGAGTGGGGGACAGTATAAATGACTGCATGACCATATCCTATGACCATGTCACAGGATTTGATCATTGTCTTAGAAAGATTGAAAAGAGGTGCACAGAATGTTGCAGATTCTGAGCAGGCCAAGCAAAACCAACACATTGGGTGTATACCGACTTTATTCACGTCTAAGGGCACAAGCATCGCTACAAAAGGGACAGGTAGCAAAAGATGTGGGGATGTGAAGCATTGGTCTGTTACTTGTGCTTTTAAGCATTGAGTAATAGCTTCAAAGGGTGCCTGCTGCTGAAGCACATCTGCAAGTGAAGGCTAATCATACCTTGTGTTCTATTGTGCCAAAAACAAATCATCAGCCACAAGTTTGCATTAACAAAGGTGCTGCTAGGCTTCGAATGTGATACAGTGAAATGTCTTTAAAACAAACTCCTCTACTATGAAAATGTCCATTTAACAAAGTAAAATAAAGTCCAGGCAAATCTTCCATGTGTTTAATGTGTTTCTCTTACTACGACAACAAATTCCTGTTTAAGAAGTATTTCTGTTTAACCCCTTAAGCATTTTGAACGAGCCTAGCTTGTCGACGTGGAGCCATCCCCAAACCATTCAGGATGAGTATAGCTGATCTGATTTCTCCAGCTAAAGCACACAACCGTTTTGGATGAACCAGGCTCGCTCATGGCTTAGTTGGAGGCTATGTCAACAGATGGCAGCACTTATTTCTTTTTTAATTTTGCTTCCATTTTTTTTTTGTGGTGATAAATATGATTTTGAAGGCAACAAATGTAACTTTGAAGACAACAATTAAGCAGTTGAGGGTCAGTAATTTCCCAAAACTAAAAACAGCTTAAGGGGTAAATGAAGCAATTTGCGGCCCCACGAAGCAAAATTGACCGGTGTTATGAATTTCCAAAGTGAAAATTAATCGATTTTACGTACATTGTCGCTCTCAAGTTACACGCATAGAGAAGAGAAATGCAGCTGTAACGACGATGGTTGAAACCGCCACCGCGCTGTGCAGTTCTTGGTTTTGGGTCCAAATAATTTGTTAGTGTGCAATCTGGTGTCCAAATGGTGCTATTGCTGCATAGAAAGCCTGTATGCATGGTGTACTCAGTAACATAGTCACATAGCGCCATCTAGACACAGGTTGCACACTAAAAAATTATATTAACCAAGAAGCAGTGCCGCGCCTCTGCTGTGTGCTACCATGCGCGCTTGTGCATACTTTCGTTTTGCTCACGTTGTTGAGCACACACCACTCCGCTCCAAGATTAGTTTTTTTTTTCCAAGCGCCGTCCAGGCAACGTGCACACTCATTTTCTTAATTTGCATGTACATTAACACATTTAAAAGAACCTGCGTGAACGAGAGTATGTAAAAAAAACGTTCAGCCTTTCCACTCTTGTGAAGAAGGAAGACCAGCAGAGCTGTACTCGATACACCGTGTGCTTCTTCTTCGTCGTCGTCTGTTTTTCGCGCTGTTTCCTACAATGAATTCCCACCAACGCCCCCAACCATCCATTCTTCTATTATAGCTGGAAAGTTTGGCGCCATCTACGAGCGACGGCAGAAACCATACTGGTTGTTTGCTTGCCGCCGTCGCTTATAGATGGCGGTAGCTGTCCAGGTAGGTTTGTGTCAACATACTGGACACGATCCTGGGGAACTTAGCCCTTAACAGCTCCGCTGTAAAAAAAGTATTTTCATCGGCAGTTGCAACCTTTCTTTGCCGTCTTGCCATTTGTTCAATTGATGCACCACTCTTCATCAGAATTTAAGATTTCCAATCTTGCTTGATCGGAATGCCGAATTGTTCCACCTTGGAGCGATAATATGCGGTCGAGGAAACAATCTGTGACTCTACCCGTGATGCCAAAATCTAAGCGAAATCAGTGGAACCGCACAGAAAGAAATGCGCCCCCCTTTTGTGCCGGACAGATGTGAAGACGAGCTCAGTCGGCTCGGTTGTGCGCCTCTCCCCATCCTCACTGTGCCGCACGCCGCAGCTGTCGCATGCCGAGTGCGTGGTCGATTCCGCGCCCTCTCCTACCCCGTCTTGAAACTGTACATGCAATCGAGAGCAGCTCATCCGCTTCGAGACCGAACGACACGTGGCGGCGCAAGCTGTCGCCCGATTTAGGAAAGGCCAAACTTACAGAGTCGGCGAACGCCTTCACTGCATGATCGGGGGTCAATATTGGTGGTTTAGTATGTTTGTTGTGATTCATAATTTGGTAAGTCAGTTAAGTTTGTTGTTTGGAAGTTTGGACAGCAAGAAGTGCCTGGTGTCTCGGCTGTACAGGGCAAACTTTGCCAGTGACGGTACTGGTGGTGCACCGCTAGTCTAGTATCTTTAGATTGTGTCATCCAGTGGTGAGTACACAAACATGTGCCAATACAATTTTCATTTAGAAAAAAGAAAGAGAGGTAGTAATCGAGTCTAAGATCCCTGAATTTTGCAGCGCAAGCTCTCGCCCCACGTGCTTAGACTCCCGAGCTGCGAAGCGCTTGCAGATTCGGCCACCGTTCCCCCTTTTGATAAGTCAATTGTCAACGTACAAAGCCTCATTTCTGAAGTCGCTCATACTATATTTGGCGCTATACTGTTATTAAAACAGCTCGAATGACGCGCAGATACAGTCTTCTGTTGTTATAACGAAATCGCTTTTATCGAAGTTCAACGTGGTCCTGACCAGAATGCACACATTTTAACCGAATTATTCTTTGTATATCGGCGGCTGCCGATGATTATTACGAAGGCCACAGTGCCGAAAGCATGCAAGCTTACACGGAGACCCTTGCATTCCCTCCCCTTTCTCCACCGAGGCAAACAGCAAACTGGGAAAACGGCAGACAAGAAATTGGAGTAAATGGGTGGCAGAGGGCAAAGTGCGCAGAGCACGGCTTCCGATGCCGATGCGCTGACACGTGGACGCTGGCAGGGAGCGGCGGCGCAGCGGGAGCAGCAACCACATTCTGACACTACTCATGGCGCCCGCGGCCGACGCTGCCCAACTCCCTGTCGGAATCGGGTCAAGGGAGCGATAAAACCCGGAAGAGATCATTTCTTCGGTAGCCCCGGACATGCGCACCTGCGGCGTATTACACGCACAAATGCGTCGTATGGGAGATTGGGAGTGTTTACCGAAAGTCGCTTAAATTTGCAAGGTTAAAAAAAGTGGCCGGCCCAAGTTTGAAATTGCCAAAGAATTCGACATTCTGGCATCGGCTATTTGACACTGTCCACCATTTTGCAGAACAAGCAAGGTACCCTATTTACTTGCATAATGAACACTTTTTTTTCCGAAAAGCTGACACTATTTGAGAGGACACGGGGTAAAATTTTTGCATTTACACACTTCGTGCAAATGTCATATTAGGTGCCAATATGGCACGGCAAGGTACTGTGGCACGTCTCCAGTGACGGAGGCGCACCCACGGCTGGTCGGGGGCGCGCCACAATAACCATGCTTTATAAATTGCAAACCTTTTTAGGGCGCTTTCGCGGTGCCTTTTGCTGAAGGAAAAGCGCCCTACGAAGCTCCCTCAGCACGAAAAGCAGCACAACCGTATATGTATTGCTAGTATCCGGCGGGCACGCTCAGCTGTAATCCGCGACTATGCGTATAAGAACTCGTACGAAGTCCAACCCCCACCGCCGAAGCCTGCTCGCATGGATCAAGTTTCGTTCAGGGAGAGGCTACCAGACACTCTCAGCCTACTGCAGAGCGTGTACCTCGCTGTGCCGTTCTGTTGGGGATTAAATAAACGCATTTACCCGGAGTATGTGAAATTAGGCCTAACCACTTTCACGATTTCACTGTCCGAAAGCAGACCACAGACGACGGCTTGTTTGTTGACATCAATGCATCTGATAGGCGAAGAATGTCTGGGGCTCGGCAATTCCTCGACCCAAGCTTTGTCCAGTGTGCGCGACACTCGGTTTCACGGTTGATCACTTCTGCAACTACGCACTTGCGGCATTTACGAGAGCAGCCTGGCTTGGGTTCACTTGGCTTGACTTGGCCTGACTGCTTGGCGGCAAAAGAAAACTGGCTTGGTGGCTTGCTAAATTGGACGCAATTCGAGACTCGCGGATCTTAAAATTGGAGGTGCGTTGATTACGGGAGGGAAAAAAAAAGTCAAAATATTGATGCCCGTTGTGGGGGGTGCGTTTATTATGCGAGTAAATACGGTATTGGACAGGTTCGAGAAGCTTCTCATGCAAGAGAAAGTGTGCCCGTGACCCGAAGATGAAAGATAGACAACTGCTTTGCAACTGTCGGATTATCTCTCGCGAGCATGCTTGCCGAGCCAGCGCACGATTCCCAGAGCTGCAACGATCTCTACAGGAGTGTGTGAAAACATGTTGGCAAATCCACCGAAAGAAAAGTTTGATCCGATCGTGCTTGTTGATGTGAACGTTCGCATTGTTGCTCCTGCCACGGATACCGTAATCTTAGACCTTGCGTGCGGTCAGGGTAAACACGAAGGGACGTTGGGGAGGCACCTCGGGAAACGCCAACGACTGCGGATACACGAAACATCCCACGGCTGCTTCGTAACAAAGTGGAGTGCAACGGAGGTGACTGTGTTTTTGCAATGCCTGGAACAGTTCGAGGAGAACTGATGGTTGAATGAAATTATAGGCGAACTCCACTGAATTATTTTTTTACTCTTTAAAGCTGCTGCGAGATGTTCATAGCCAAGGTTTGTTTGATTAAGTATACGGTCAGAGTGTACCGTAGTGTTCCTGTCCACCTTCAAAGCTGCTGGCAGTTTATTTTGGCTCTATCACTTTTATTGAATTACGGCTATATCACATATTTTTGCCGGTCCCGCAGGCTTTGTTGTACAGGCATTTGACTGTATTAAATGTAATAATAAAACAACTGATCAGACACCTGTTTTTCTTCACAAATATGCATAGCATCTAAGTTATGATAATTAAGAAAATACACTTTTAAAAGTATGCAGATGATTAGAGCTTTATCTTTAGCACAGGTCAGTGTAATAAAAATTAAGAATATTTGTGTGAGATCGAGAAATCAAGCGAGAAAACTATTTGTGTCAATTAAAGTGGTATTTCTGACTAGCATGTAGCTTGCACCTCACCTTCACAAAACCACAACTCTGTCACAAATGCTTATCCTCTTTATTGCACATTCTGTTGTTGCACGATCAGCAGTTAAACTAAAGATAGTTTTTCGTATTTGATTTCTGCAGGATGATCCTCTGTCTGCTTTGGACTCCAATGTGGCCATGCATGTGTTTGAACACGGCATCAGGAACCTTCTACTGAGGAGACATCGTACAGTCATACTTGTGACACACAAGCAGGAACTCCTGATCCATGCCTTTAAGGTGATCTATCAAAGTGTCGCTGCATTGGCCTACTTTTGTGTCAGCTAGGAACTTGAACGAGCCGAGTCTCTGGCTGCACTGAAGTTACCATCGTGCTGTTTCTTGAAGTTTGGTTCGGTGTGGTGGTGGGAGTCATGCTCACAGTAAAGTGGAGCTCTCCACCATTGCCACCACTGATAAAAAGAAGCTCGTTTAAGTGGAGGGTTGGATGAGTTGGTTAATCATATTTAAAGATGAGCACAGACAGAAAGGAAATTGTTATTTTTGTTATGTAAACTTAGTGTAGTTTGTTTTATCGTGATGAGTCCTTGCTTCTGGAACATTGTTAACATAGATTGTGTTTCATCAGCCGATTTCCATGGAGTTCTATAGCGTTTGGCTGTGGCTGTAATAGCTGGGTGATTGAAGTCTAAAAAAAGACTTCAGTCTCCCGGCAGGATCTGAACTCGCCACCTCGAGATTCTGTGCCAAGTGCTTTGCCAACTGAGCTATCCATGATCGGCGGTACAGACCACGCAAGAGCAAGCTCATTTGCACGGCGCATGAATGAGTTCACGCATTTCTCAGCCTTTCCAGTCATGTAGCGCCATCTCACGGCGTGCATCAGAAATGAAAGCGAATCTTCGGTATGCAGTTCCATTAAGATGCCCTTTTCTTCTTCCCTGGAGGGCCTATTGTGCAGCATGATGAAGCTTGTATAATTTTTTGTGCCAATACAGTCAAACCCACTTATAACGATCCCACATATAACGACCTATCGGTTATAACGACCAACTTTCAAAAAATATATGAATTCAAGGCCCTACCCATTAAAATTGGTCCAGATAGAACGACCGTTTTTTAAGGCATCACACTGTTACAACAAACACAAAATCCGCTTTCAAAAAGAAAAAAAAAAAGCTCCCGCGCGCGCAAAAAAAAAGAAAAAAAAAAAAGATAAAAAGAGTTACATCCCGGGCGCGGCGGTCCGCGAGACGCTCAAGGTCATTTACACGGCATCGCGGCAGGGGAGAAAACAAAACTACAAAAGCAAAAACGCCCTCCCGGGTCGCGTAGTCTGCTGATTGTGCGTACGCGGGAAGGAGAAGAGGAGGAGAAGGAGAGTCAACTCTCAAGTCGTGCTACGTTCGTTCGTTCGCGTTCGTTCTATGCAAACTGTATGCAGCTCAAGAAGAGCTCAATGCTCGGTACAAGTTGGCTAGTCCCATCACCATCGTGACCGTTTGTTTACGTTCGCCATTTTGGTAACGTGCACGTTTACGGATTGACTCGTGTCTGTCGTTTTAAAAGGGGGGGGGGGCAGCACTGTGTGGCCTCGCAATCCCAGCCACCTGATGAGCTCGCAATGTGTTGCTTGAAAGACGACCCTGCCAGAGGCAACGGCCGCGCACTCGTCGTACATGCGCAGGAAGCGCGGCACTCAAAACGCTTTAGACCAAAGCAAGTATTAATTATCTCTGTGGACAGCAAAGAACCATCGTCGGACTAGTGCACGGCATTTATTTTTCTGGTGCGTGCGTTTCATAAAATCTGTTATATGAGGTATGTGGTCAATCTTCATTATTTTACTTGCACGGTAGAATCGGCAGCATTTACTTTTTGATTATCTGAAAGCTAAATCTGCCTTCGCGTTAGAATTGGGGGCGCGTTAGAATCGCGCAAACAGTTTCTTTAAATAAAGATCCGGCAGAGTGAAACTACCAATACCAGCTTCATTATCCTTATTTATAACGTTTTAAAGGGAAGTCCAGATATAACGAACTACTGATAAAACGACCACTTTTCGCGGAACTATCACGTTCGTTATAAGTGGGTTTGACTGTATCAGCAACGTCAGCTCTGAGAACATAGGTAAAAATCTGAACACCACTGTGACCACCACAGCAACTGACAGTCATTCTCTGGCTATGTTGCCATTAGTATACACCAATCTTTTTTCTGGCTAGATGAGTGTATCACTTCAAACTGACAGAATTTCTCTGAAGAACTATTTTTATCAGCATGTCCTTGTTCGTGTTTATCACGTCTGTACATTGTTGAATTGAAGCCAGGGGCATCATCTTCATGTCCTCTTCATAGAGCCTGCATATTTTATTTTGATTCCCACATCGAACATCTTTGTGATATACTATGTTATTTGGCTCTCTGAGTGACCGTGTCGGAAAGAACTGCAACATTCAAGTTGGAGGTGTTGGTATGTGCCGAACCAAACATAACATGAGTTGGCACACAAAAGCCTGCAGCAGCATTAGAGGTGTCATTCGCCCCTCTCTTTTTGTCTCTTGATGCAGAGCCTCAATAGTTTTGCATCCTTTTGTAATGTCTGGCCCGTCCCTGGCCTCGGCTGTCCCAAAGAGCTAACTTTCTCTTCCACGTCAGGTGATCATCCTGGAGGCTGGCAAGATCCGGTGCCAGGGAAACCTCAGCGAGATTGAGAGGATGGAGCCTGACCTGACGAGCGTCCTGAGCCGGTCGGTCAAGCGGCAGCCCGCCTCCTTCGAGGACAACACAACCCAAGAGAGGCACAAGCTGATGCGCATGATCACCAAGCAGACTCTGTACCTGTCGGGCTCCAATCAGGTACCACTGCAGCACTACCATAAAATCCCGTATGAAATCCCTGCCCTGAGAGATTTCCCACCCCGTTTTTCCAGCTTAATATCTAGTATAACATAAAAATTCCCATACATCGCCCACCCACCAAACTCGCATTGGACATCACACAATGTCTGACAGGAATTACACCAATCGCGCGATCTGCGGCACCGGTACGTGTGGCAAAAGAGTTCCCGCTTTTGTTTTTCCTCGATCTGTGCGTGCGATATCTTTTCTCGTGATACACAAGTTTGTAGCGAGTTCCCACATGTTTATCTCATAGTGAAACAAATCTGCTGTAGCTGCGATCTGTGGTATCAGTTCTTGTGTCTCATAGTTTGAGCGGGTGCCCAGATGTTTATCACAAATGTTTTATTAAATTTTTCTGTCGCATCCTTAAAGATCGCCCACACCATATTTTTCACCATTTATCTCTTCATTTTGGGTGGGCTTTTTTATGTGATGAAAAAATCAATCTTGATCAAACTTTGCACGGGCCGATTTCTGCGGGTAAGTTTGTGTACCTAGCAAACTTCGACCTGAAAGTTGGAGATAACTTTTAAAAATTGGTGGAAGAGGGAGGGACGGCATTTGTGACATCGGAGAGCAAAAATGCAGAAGGGGCACACGACAGGGTTGACTTCACTCCTTTGTACTTGCCTGGATGCATCAAGCTTCACCACTTTGCACTTGCACGCACGTCCCAAGCTTCTCAGCTTTGCAACGGCATGCTTGGAGAAGTAGCGTACAAAAGAGAGATTCTTGGTTTGCTAAGTGGTTTCAGAAGTCTGGGGTTCACTCTTATTTTTCCAACTTTTCACAAGCAAGTGGCAGCTTATTATGATATGAGCACGCACATGCTCAGTATCTTTGGTAGTCCAGTTTAAAGTCATGTCTAATTTAATTTATGGCTACATTTAAAGGGACACTGACAGGGTATTTATGCTCGCCGAGGTTTTTAGTTGTACGTGACATATGAGAGCCCAACTACCCAGAACAAAATTTGCGGCTCGAAATTCGGTTTCTTTCCGCCCGAAAACCGCCGATCAAGAACTGGCCGGTTCGAGTCTCGCTCACTCTCTTTTCCGTGGTCACGGGCCGTTTTCAAAGGTATCGATGCGACCACCAAATTTAATCGAAGTCGTGGGTCATTGAAGGCACACAGTCAATATTAAAAATAGAAAAAAATATGAAACCCATTTTTTGTGGCTTCAAAGAAGCTGCAAATACGTTGATTGAAAAAAACAAAAAGTAGCACAAACAACCGGAAGCTTTCTGTGCGTTCACTCAACATGGCGTCGTTTCGCATATCGTGGGACTAGCACTAGCGGATGGCAGCGGACGACGGGCGTTGGACCTCTACTTCAGAACTGTCGTTCACGGTACTGGCGAATTCTGTCTTTCTTCGAAAGAGAAATTTCGGACCAATCAAAAGAACTGATACTCATCCCGTACGACATGCCCGACCAGCAAGCCGATTGCACGAAGACGTCGCCGAGCCGTCGTCCCTTCTCCTGGCTGAAGACATCGGAAGTGTATGTATTGAAGGGAAATCGGCAGCAAACTTCCGAAATACAGTCTACCAGCTGCATAATTACGCATGAGAGTGTTCCTTCAATAGCTCAGTGGAAAGACGTCCGATTCACACGCAGAGGGCACGGGTTCGATTCCTGGTGTGGGTGTACCTTTCATTTTTTATTTTATTTTTTTGTCAAGCATTCTGCGATGTTTACATTTCTTTTTTTACAATTATCACAGGAAAAAAAAAATTGTTGTGGACGATACGTCGCTGAACTAAATGGTATGGATTCCATTTTTGACACCTGCGAACTCCATGTATATCACTTTCCACAAAATGCAAGGAGCATATGAATCGGGTAGCGTCCGCTTTCCGAGCTTCGCGTAATGGTTCTACAGGAATTGCAGCCAGCCATTGATTCCGACGCGTTGATCTTTCGGAAACTTGTGCACTCTGGCCACTTTCAGATGCAGGACATGTGAGGCAACTTTTCACGCAGCACCTTGGAGTTGGGAGTATTCTTTTCGGAGCTGATCACGGGAATTCACCACGGCACTCGGGCACTCACTACTAATTGCCAACACTTAAATGTACAAAACAACTCATCTTGAAGTACAAAACAGCGAGCGGAACAAACATAACTGCAAAGGAATACCATGGCGAACGGACGCATTTCGTCTGCTACGTGCGGAAAGAGGAGAAAAAAAAAAAAACGCACGGTCGGGTGTAGCCACGGGACTTCCGCCACTCCCGCTATCCTCCCCGCAGGGGGCACCTGTGAAAGCAGGTGTTTGGAGAGTGGCGTCTCCACGGACCCCGAGCTCCGCAGGGGGCGCCTGCACCTTAGGTGCTAGGTGCTTGGTGAGTAGCGTCACCACGGACCCCAGCCACATTGGCGACTCCACAGACCCTGAGTAAAAAGTGGCTAAAACCCACCCACGTCTGGCTGTGCGTGGCGAGCCCGTGTCCGGGGAAAAGGGCATCCTGGTGGTTGAGCCGAACCCGGGGTAGGTTTGGACCCTTCGGGGCCCCCCGGGTGAGGCAATACACCACTTCGGCCCCCGCTTCTCGTAGACGGGAGTCCTGGTAAGGCCCGGCCAGGATGATTCAGTCTAGTCGCCTTTTCTTCTACTATCCCCTCCAATCTTTCACCTTTACCTTTCCTGTTTCCTTTTCTTCTCTCTCATTTCTCTTACTCCTTTTTCACCCCTCTTTGGCGGCAAGGGCTAACCTTGGGTGGCAATAGACCTCTGTCTTGACCCACACTTGGGTATAGTTTCCCGGCAGCACTGTTAGCGTAACGTCTCTAGCCAAGCCCTTCTTGTTATGGTGCGTTACCTAACCCCTTGTTGGGCTCGGTGGTGGGCGGTGCACCGCGGATTCTGAACACTCTTTGCCCTCCTATGGCGCCCCACTCCTCTAAACCCCGTTCAGGGCACGCCCTTAAAAGGCGCTGCCTTGAACACAAAACCATTGACAAAGATCCCGAGATAGAATCCTTCACAAAGTTTTTTGTTGTTCACTCTCTTGATGAACAGAAGCCAGTTGCGAAGATGTCGCCTTTCATTGTAGCCAAAGTTCTAGAGCACCTTGTAGGGTTTTCCTACAAGGCAAAAAAATTGTACTCTGGAGACCTCCTTGTGGAGGTAAACACAAAAAAACAAAGCGAAGCACTCCTCAATCTGACCACCATTGTTGATGTAAAGGTGTCGGTGAGTCCTCATCGCACACTTAACACCATTCGTGGAGTCCTCTCTGAGGACGACTTTTTGGACACCAGTGAAGAAGAACTCCTCGAGGGACTCAAAAGTTCCGGCGTTGTCGCCGTTAAACGCATCATGTTTCGAAAAAATGGTGAAGAAATTCCTTCTAAACATGTTATTCTCACCTTTGAAAAACACACACTCCCAGAGACCGTCAAGGCAGGATACCTGAACTGTCGCATTCGCCCTTACGTCCCCAACCCCCAGCGGTGCTTCCGTTGCCAACGTTTTGGTCACGGAGCACGCAGCTGCCGAGGGAAGGAGACGTGTGCAAGGTGTGGCAGTCAGGGCCATGTTTCTGACATTTGTGAGGAGGCTGTGGCCCACTGTGTTAATTGCGGTGGACCACACCCCGCTTATTATCGTACCTGTCCCTCGTGGAAACAAGAAAAAGACACCCTTACCATCAAAGTAAAGGAGAACATTTCATATTCGGAAGCCAAAAAACGATTCTCCTTCGTGTCAAAGGGGAGTTTTGCCGACGTGGTGCGCAGGGGCCCTGCACCACGCTCGGAGTCAAGGGCCACCCAGGTCTCTCCCGAGATCTTGGCGGCCGACTTCAGGGTCCCAGCTCCCCAACAGGGGCAGCAGCAGCTTCCCCCAGTTTCTGGTGGTAGCACGCGTGCTGCTCCGCCATCCAAGGACAGGCCGGCAGCAGCCGCGCCTTCCCCCTCTCCTAGGTCCCCTCCTAGGGAGAAGGAGCGAGTTTCTCGCTCTTGCTCGCTGGAGAAGACCCCCCTACCAAAGGAGCAGCATGGAGCCCATGCAGCTCCGGTGAAAGGAGGGGACAAGACGAACTCGGGTGACCCCTTTCCCAGTTCGTCCACCACTCCTCCAGCCGGCCGTGGCCGGGGCTTGCCCCCTCGTGGGCCAGTCCGGACAAGCTCCGCATCGACTCCAATGGACATTTCTCAGGAGGGGGAGATGCCAACAGATGTTGACACTCTGTCCACTCCTGGGTATGACCAGGATGGCATGGAATGGGAGACGCCCTCCCGGAAATCCAAAAAGAAACAGCCAGTAGTACCGCCCAAATGATGACCCCGTCAGTAGCCGTATTGTGGCCATATCTTCTTAATTTCCGTTGGCTCTCCATGGTTTTATTTACTTTACTATGTTTCACTCATTATATATTTACATATTTACACACTTTCTAATAGATGACCAAGTTACATTTTATGCAATGGAACTGTCGCGGTATTTTAAGAAATATTGATGATGTCAATTATTTCATGGATCAGCTTCGGCCCATCGCTCTTGCCTTGCAAGAAACCCATCTTCATTCTAACTCTTTTAACATTTTAAGACATCATCAGGTTTTTAGAAAAGATCGCCCCTCTTCCACCCCTTCTGGTGGTGTCGCAGTGGTTGTGCAGAGTGGAGTCGCTTGCTCTCAAGTCCCCCTCTGCACGCCACTGGAAGCTGTTGCAGTGCGTCTCCTTGTGGACCGCCTTGTAACAGTTGTCTCTTTATACTTGCCACCAAATGTTCCTTTGAATCTTCAAGAGCTGCAGGGACTTGTAGGACAGCTTCCTCGTCCTTTTTTAATTTTAGGTGATTTTAACGCTCATCATCCTATGTGGGGTAGTACTCGTCAAGACTCCCGTGGTGGTGTGATTGAACGTCTTTTATTGTCTTCTGGGCTGTGCTTTCTTAACGGGAAAGACCCAACTTTTTTTAGTGCGGCACACAACTCATTCACATCCATTGATCTCTCTATTGCTTCACCTTCATTACTTCCTTGCTTTTCCTGGAAGGTTCTTCACAACCCTTTTGGAAGTGATCATTACCCAGTTGTTTTAGAGAGTACCGTTCCATTGCCTAATCTCTTAAAGCGGGTCCCTAAGTGGAAGTTAGACAAGGCAGACTGGGCGCTTTTTAATCTTCACACCACTTTAGATCCTTCGCTTTCTTCTATGTCCGCTGAGAATGCTACACTTTATGTTACTGAGCAGATACTAAAGGCTGCTCAGCAGTCCATTCCACAAACATCTGGTAATATACCCAAAAAATGTAAACCTTGGTGGAATAAGGAATGTGCCACAACCCGGGCGGATCAAAATAGGGCGTGGGGCAGATTTCGCAGATACCCCACCTCAAGCAACCTTGTTGAGTTCAAGCGACGAAAAGCAAAGGCTCGTTGGACTAGGAAGCAGGCGAAGCGGAAGTCGTGGATGAAATATCTTTCTTCTTTAACCAGCTTTGTCCCGGCCAAAGAGGCCTGGAACAAATATCGGAAAGTAAACGGAGATTATAGGTGCTTTGCTATTCCAACGTTTAACGCTCCTTCTTCATCACTAAAAGACATTGGTAATATACTTGGGGAACACTTTTATAATTCATCTAGTTCGGCCAACTACCGTGCTAACTTTGTACAGTTGAAAGCTTGTGCGGAGTGACAAAAGCTCGTCATGTCAGGAGGAAATTCAGCACCCTATAACCAACCTTTTACGCGATGCGAGCTTGAGATGGCCCTTAACGTAACTAAGCTCTCTGCCCCCGGGCCCGATAGAATTCACTATGAAATGCTTCGCCACCTTTCTTCGGAATCCCTTGAAAACCTTCTCCTCTTTTTCAATCTTTTGTGGGAAAAAGCATGTTTCCCTCAGGCTTGGAAACATGCACATATCATCCCCCTTTTAAAACCTAATAAAGACCCCTCACAGCCATCAAGTTATCGCCCAATTGCACTGACGAGCTGCCTCGGGAAAACGTTTGAAAGGCTTATAAACAGGCGACTGGTATATATGTTAGAAAGCCAGAGGGTCTTTGATAATAATCAGTGTGGGTTCCGCCAAGGTCGATCTACCCTTGACCACTTAGTTCGCCTGGAAACTGTGATCCGCGAAGCATTTGTAAACAGGCAGCACTGTGTTGCAGTTTTTTTCGACTTGGAAAGGGCATATGACACAGCGTGGAGGTATGGGATTCTCCGGAACCTGTATGCTTGTAATATCCGTGGCCGTATGCTCCGATGCATCAGGGAATATCTGACGGACAGGACTTTTCAAGTTCGCCTTGGTTCAGTCCTCTCTGATTCCTTTGTCCAAGAAAACGGAGTCCCTCAAGGGGGTGTTTTAAGTGTGACTTTATTTTTGCTAGCCATGAATTCACTCACACGACTGCTGCCACCTTCAATTACATATTCTCTTTATGCTGATGATATACAGATATCATCATCCTCTTGTAACCTTTCCAGTTGTGAGCGTCAGTTGCAGTTAGCCATAAACAAACTGTCAAAGTGGGCCGACGAAAATGGGTTCAGGTTCTCTGCTTCAAAAACGGTCTGTGTGCCTTTTTCTTTGCGCCGCGGGTTGTCTTTGGATCCATTCCTGGAATTAAATGGAACCCCTATCCCTGTTAGAAAGGAGCACCGATTTCTTGGTGTAATATTTGATAAAAAGCTTAACTTTATTTCCCACCTTAAAGCTCTAAAGCAAAAATGCCTTCAGTCCATAAACCTTTTGAAAGTTTTATCTCACAAGTCTTGGGGGTCTGATAGAAAATGTATCCTTCAATTATACAATGCCCTTGTACGATCCCGTCTTGATTACGGTGCAGTAGTGTATGGTTCGGCTCGGCCCTCTGCCCTTAAAATGTTGGACCCAGTTCACCATCTCGGCTTGCGACTGGCAACAGGAGCCTTCCGGACGTCGCCCGTCCTCAGTTTGTATGCAGAATCCAATGAGCTGTCCCTGAACAAACGACGTACATATCTTAGTCTAACATATGCTTACAAGATTCTGGCCGACCCCCAGCATCCGACATACTCTTCACTTACAAGGTCAAGGTTCTTTCGCCTTTTTGAAAATAAACCAAGCATTGTGACACCGTTAAGCTTCCGTATTGAACATCTTCGCACTTCTCTGCACCTTCCTCTGGACCAGGTCGGCCTCGTTAGGAAAGTCAACGGTATTCCACCTTGGGAAGCACAGCGAGTTGAATCCGACTGGTCTCTTGCGAAGTTCAACAAGCACGGCATTTCCCATGCTGTAATTAAGCAAGAGTTTGGTGAACTGCAAACTAAGTATGATAATTATCTTCATGTTTATACAGATGGCGCCAAGGCCTCTTTTTTTGTCGGTTGCGCTGTGTATTCTGAACGCTTCTTCAAGGTTCAACGACTCGATTGCGTCGCCAGCATTTTTACTGCGGAGCTCTATGCGGTATCAATGGCGATCGAATGCATTATCAATAGGAAAATACCGAGGGCGGTCCTGTTTGTTGACTCTCAAAGTGTGATTCTTGCAGTTTGCTCTCTTAAAGATACTAAAAATATGCTTGTTCAACAAATTCGATATAAACTTAACTCTGCTTTGCATGGAGGTACAAGCATAAAGTTTTGTTGGGTGCCCAGTCACATTGGCATACAAGGCAATGAAGAAGCCGACAAGCTTGCAGGGTCTGCCGTTAACCTTCCACAATCGCTGTCTTGTTTACCCTATCAAGATATTAAGCCCTTGGTGAAGTCCTCGATTCTTCATTCTTGGCAATTAGAATGGGACATAGAGTGCGATAACAAACTCCATGTTACCAAACCTGCTTTGGGAGTTTGGGAAAGCTCTTCATGCAAGAGCCGGCTTCATGAAACGTCGTTGTGCCGTCTTAGAATCGGACACTCTTTTATAACCAACAGGTATCTGCTTTCGGGAGAAGATCCACCTGTCTGCGATCAGTGTGGTGATAGGCTCACTGTTTTGCATATCTTGTGGTTGTGCCCTGGCCTAGAGCCCAAGCGCCGCATTCATTTTCCTGAATTTTTTCAACATCATATCCCATTTCATCCTGCTCTCCTTCTGGGAGAGAATCCTCTGGTCTCTTTTGAACGAGTAATAGAATTTCTTGGTAGTATTGGCCTTTTACACCGATTATAGCTTTTTGGTTATCCATTTTGTAAAACCTGTTTTATAGTACAAACCTTCAATTAGTTTGGCGCAGATGGCCTCGTAGCTATTGCGCCATAAACCCCCCAAAATCTCTCTCTCCCGCTATCCTTTCCACTTCTCCGTTTCGGTTTCGGTTTCGCGCAGTTGCGTTTTTTGGCTTTATTAAAAAAATATGTGACTCTGTAGCAAAATATTAATTGGGTAGTCTTCCGACACCATAATGAATCGCCTGACGAAAAAGGAAAAAAAAAAATTTGGGGGGTGTCAGTGTCCCTTTAACTTTTGCACCTTCCTTCTTCATGGCTGACATTTCATATTCTTGCTTTCTGAACCACGTCCATCCACTGAGAACTAAAAAAATAACAGTACCTTGTGCTTTTTGTTGGCAGTTGAAAAGAATTTTAGTTTAAGACCAATTGAGGAGTTTCAGCGAATATAGGGGGCGCTCCGATCGATCCAACATGGCGGAAAAGAGGGGGATAGATTTGCGATGCCCGTAGACCGGTAGCGTATAAATTAAACAAAGTATGTCGTTCTCTGTTTGTTGCCGTGTGCGAGACGATCATCGCTTTAAGCAAGACCTGCCGTGATGCTACAAATGAAGTGTTCGAGCCAGTCGAAGGCAAGAAATCTTGCCATAGTCATGATATGTGTGCAAGTATTCGACGTGAGCTCTCACGCTGGTGCAGCTGTCATCAAGTTGAACCGAATGTACGCGGGTCCAAAGAAAGGTACATATTAACAATGTTCGCGCATTGAAACTATGACGCATACCTTATCTAAAACTAAACTTATCGGTCTGTGGCAAACATTTTCGTTGACGTTGCTTAGATGATATAACCATTCAGGCCTCGCATTAAACGGTGTTGCAAACTCTTCGGTTATTCTAGTTAATTGTGCTAAAAAGCGATTGGATGGAAAGTATGACAGCCGCAGCATACAAGGGACGATTGAGGTCTTTATCCTGCGTTCTATGTATCTAAACATCGGTATCCTTGGTGTTATAATGCGATCAGCTGGTCGCCGATCGTCCTGTTTTTATGCATAATGTAAACAAGCCCCGGAAGCGCCAATCTCATTTCGATGTGCTTGTGCACCCTTACAAGCCTCCTTTTGGCTCTTGTGGAAAGCTTTATTGTAATAGCAATAGTCTCATCGGTCGTTCGAGTTGTATGTGCCACGGTGATACCTGCTGTGTGTGATCTGCTGACAAACAAGTCTGTATTAAATGCCAGAAGGAGAACAAAGGTAAAGCTTTTTTAACTTTGTTCTTTTTACAAACCAGGGCAAAGCTTCTAAAACAAGAGCAACCTAAGCTGATATTTGAGTGTGCTCAAGAATGAATGGCAAAAGGTGCTTATGCTAAGTCGTAGATGTACACAGTTGATTTTCTTTTTGCCTCTGCATTGTAAATTGGAAGATATGTGTCAGCAGAAGACACGTGTCCTTTTGAAAATGTATTTTATTAGGGCAAAAATAGGTTTTCATACACAACCGAAGAGTTCGCAACACCATTTAATGCGAGGCCTGAATGGTTACATCATCTAAGCAACATCAACGAAAATGTTTGTAGCCGCAGACCGATAAAGTATGCGTCGTAGTTTCAGCCTCAAACGCGCAAACATTGTTGATATGTACCTTTCTTGATGACAGCTGCACCAGCGTGAGAGAGCCCACGTCGTCGAACACTTGCACACATATCTTGACTATGCTATGGCAAGATTTCTTGCTTGAAGTGAAGATCATCTCGCTATGACTAGCTACGACCACCCACTGCAGCGATGCAGGCGTCGAAGGGGCGCAACGCAGTCAGTCGCCGTCACCCGACGCTGCTCGTTTGGCATTCACTGCTTTCCGTCCAGGTGCTTCGTTTGTACTTGGCACCGAGTGTTATTTTCTGTGCTTGTGTGTGTGCTCAGTGGCTGGATATGGGCCTCAAGAACAGTTATTCAGGCTCAACAGCGTTCGCCGAAGGACTTCTGAATAAAATGCCACCCAGGAAATAAAGCACGAAGACACAACACACCAGCTTGGTGGACTATGCACTGGGCGCGGAAATCAGGCCCTTTCGGATTATACAATAAATGCAAACTATCTAAATGAAACAAAAAAACATTTTAGGCTCAAATTGGCTTCTGCGGACTATACGCCTGGACACTGGTGCCCGTTATTGTGCATTGTATATTCACTGCAGTTTGTTGTGGCTTGAGACTGCCTTCCTTTAATGATGCAGAGGGGTCAACTGAACCTTGAAATAAACATATTTAAGCACATCTAGATGCGATGTCCCTCGAAGCCAGATGGTCAGGGAAAAGGTGTGCCATTACCTAATTTGCCAACAGCACACCAATGGTCACGATCAAAACTCACCGAGTCAATGGGCAGTTTTCCACCACAATATTTATTGCCGTATAAACACCAATTTGGTTCATTAAAAACCTTGAGGCTGTAGCCTATAGCACACCCATTCTGGATCTGCAAAGCTTATGCTGTAGACATGCACCATCAGATGAGCATGTTTTTTTGATCAATCTTGAACGTAAAACGCTAGTTATGCAACGAAATTCCCATATCGTCACATTTTTAGCAAACTGAATGGTCCCACCTGTTACACTTTTAGCTTTGGAAGTAAACCAATTCACAATACCACCAGTGGCATACATCGTGCCAAGCATTAGTGCCACATGTGACAGCAAAATGTCTTAACTAGGGAAGCAAACCTAATCGATCGTGTTGATTAAAGCACTTAGACACGGGAGAAATTTTCAATCAAAAAAGGTCACTCGAAAGGGAAGTTTTCTCGTTGAACGAATATGACTTTTTATCGGGCGTTACGCAATGTAAGGCCGAAGACATTCACTCCGTGATCGGTACAGAAGCATTTGCTTAGTAGTAGGCGATGGATTCGCCTTTGCACGGAGTACTTACACTTAAAATCGTGTCAACATAAAGCGACTATGGCCCACCTTGCTAGCAGCAATCTTAAAATTTATCCGTTTAGTCGTCACACCCGTGCACCAACTGAAAGCGTTGCTGCAAGTCCCTCCGCTGTCAACTTTGAGTCGCTGTTGAGTCTGAAGAACTTCTCTATGAGGTCCATATCCAGCCACTGAGCACATACACAAGCACAGGAAATAATACTCGGTTCCAAGTACAAGTAATCCCATGCCCGCGTCCCATTTTCTTTAACACATCCCCAATAAATGCCAATTTTTTTCTTTGACACCAAAAATAAACATTGAAAATTACTGAATCTATGAGAAAAAACTATACTCCCGAAAAATTATACAGGCTCGATTGTGCTGACAAAGACTGGAAAGCGCAGAACGCGCAATAGGCCTTCCACTTGCCGGCATTCTTCTGCGGTGCTGCTATTAAAGGCTGCTCTTGATGCCGCTGCCGTTTCTTACGTTCTCGATCAGCTCGCACGCCTCCTGCGGCTGTCCGCTTCCTAGGAGCCACGGCCACGGTGGAAAAAGAGAAGGGTGTCTGAATGGCACTGCCTACCAAAGGTGTGCTCCCATTTCTGACACGCGCCGTGAGGAACGCAGTGTGACAGGGAAGGCCACGAAGCGTGTGACCGTGCACAGCTTAGTCGGTAAAGCACTTTGCTCACAGTCAAGGCGGTGAGTTCAAATCCTGCCGGGAACTGAAGTCTTTTTATATGGTTCCGTATGGGCTAACGCTTTTCGGTGGCGGTCTTTTGGTACAGCCTGCTGTTACAGTAAAACGTTATAGACGTCTGTAAAAATCGGCTGATAAAACACATTTTGCGTTATAAAACATCCTAGAAAATTCAGAACTCTTAATCCTAATCAGTGTGGCAGTTAGTGTTCAATGTAAGTAAGATACAATGCACGACATCGTTAAACCAATTGTTCACATTTTACTTAGGATGGATGAGCGCTTTCCACCGCACGAGTATTTCAGTGCAGAATGTGTTATATCAGCCGATTTTCATGAGTTCTGTAACTTTTGGCTGTAACAACGAGCGGTATCGAAAAACCGATAGCAAAAAGCATTACGCCCATGTGGAACCATACAAAAAAAGTTATATTTGAATTAACTCACCACCTGGAAACTGTGAGCCGAGGGTTTTGCCGACTGAGCTATCCAGGGCCGGTGGTCAGATCACGGTAAAGCGAATTCTTTTGCGCGGCGTCGAATAGTGGTTGCGCGCTTTGCGGCCTTTCCTAAAACACTGGATTAGCCTTTCCCGTCATGCTGCACCATCTCACGCCATGTGCGAGAGATGAGAGTGAATTTTCGGTAGGTGCCGCCTTTCAGACGCCCTTCTCTTCTTCCTTGGAAGGCCTATCATACATTCTGTACTTACCAGTCTTTGTCAGCATGATATAGGTTGTATAACTTCTTTGATTAGGGCCTTTTAATTATGAGAGAAAAATGTAAGAAAACAGGGCTGCGTTTCTGCAGTGCTTTGCTGCAGGTCACATGTAAATGTGATAGCATTTCAACACCGTTTAAATTGAGACGAATCTCATCCCCTCACTTGGTCCTCAGTGGTAGCAGAATAAGCCACCTGGCTTCTCTGTCTCTAGCCAAACACTCTTCTTTCTTTTCCGGTGTCTCATTGGCACAATAAACACGCTGAACTTGTGCCACTGCTTCTATTCAGCAATGTCCTCTTTAATGCACCCCTCTCTCGAGTACTTCGATCAAGTGTATGACTTCTATCATAGACCCTTTCTGAGGGTTTGTCCTCTGTTGGAAGCTGTGGAATCTGCTAAACGATGGACACAAGCGCGAGCTCCTTGCATTAGATTGTACCACGGCTGTACGGTCCCTTGTGCAGCAAGAGCAAAAGTCTCGGCTACTCGCTCGCTCTCTTTGCATGTTCCGCGGCGTTGGTTGGCAAAAGAGATGTTATCACATCGAATAAACATTGCCTACGAGCCTCCCCGGTGGTGTGGTTGAGAGTCATGCCCACAATTTTGGGACGGTAGGTTCAATTCCCCTTGGGGTACTTTTGGAATTTTGTAGTTTCTTCTCAATTTATCCACTCTCCCGCACATGCATGTTAATTTTGTGTTACCGAACAGAACTTTCCTGGAGGGCTGCTAAAAGAAATGCTGTTGCACTTAGAGAACCGGCGATTGCTTATCTGCATTAACAGTAAGATCGTTAGGTTTACCTAGACCCTCCGCACCAGCTACGCTCGGTGTGCACCGACGTAGTCGATTTACGATCGGAGCATATCCTAAAACACGTACCCGAGGTACGCTGCCTTGCACTTTTCCGCACCATTGTATGCCGGTGCAGGTGAATCGAACGAGTCCGGCGTCGCGCCGCTCGTTCTCCGGCCCTCATAGATCGGTACGATGCAGGACATCCGACCGCGGCCGCGGATGTCCGCCATGAACAGGCAGCTGTCCCACGACCCGTCGAGTCCCCTTCCGCTGCACGACATGGGCAACGAAGACGCCGCCCTGACCCCGTGGACCGCGGGGGGCGGCTTGGACAGGCCGCCGTCCACGGGGTTCCGCTTCGCCGGCTCGGGCAGCTCGGCCGAGAGTGTCCGTTCGGCGCCGACCTTCGGCGGTGGGTCCTGGCTGCGCTCCCCGCCTTCCAGGCTCAGCTCCCGGATCTCGAACCCCGCGGACCTGTTCATCGAGGAAGAGGAAGAGGAGGAGGGGAAGGAGAAGGAGGGGAGGGCGGATGTGGAACGGGACAAGGAGGACGGTACGTGCGGCTGGCAGTCGCCGCAGTTTTTCCGATTGTCTCGCGTTTCCAATTGTCTCGGGGGAATGTACACGTACCGTAGAATACCGCGTACCCGCCCATCCCACACTAAGCGCCCACTCCCAAATTCGTAAGATATGAGAAAATATGCACCGTGCATTTCTATGTAAAATTGATGACCGGACAAGCGCCCATCCCCCATTTTTTTGCGATTATCTCCAAAGTTTGAGTGGGCACTTGCCCGGTATTTTACGGTACGCATAAACAACATTTACAAGAAACACCATGTTGATAGGTGGATGGCAGCTAACACTGCTGATGCATTAAGAAAAGAAACATCAGCAACGAAAGCAACAACAAGGTGGTTGGCGGCTTACAGCGCTAATGCATTAAGGGGTGACACCACCTTCGAGTGTCGACTTTTAAGCCAGTTGCTCAGTGTCTACGAAACTTGGAGGGTCTATTCATCTCGTTGCCCAAATGCACTGTATGTCGTTTCATCTCCGTAGGACATTTTTCTGATTCTGTAAAACCCCTAATTTTCACTAGCCCTTAATTTTTGCAAATTTCGTGAATTGAAAAATTTGCAAAATTGAAGGGCACGCGAAATTTTTGATTCGTAAGAGTTCCAAGGCAGGCGTCTGGAATTCGCGAAATTTAATGGCCGCGATTACGTCCTCTGTGACCGACTCGCGAAAAATAGGGGTTTTACAGTAAGCTACGGGGGGACGTATGCAGCTATTGATGTATGTCACCTCACTTGGCAAGGAAATCTATCGTATAAAATTGCTGCAAAATATTGAGCATTTCTAAGCCTTAACTAGAGCATATGGTGGATGCGGCTATCTATTCTTTAACCTGAATCTGCGCTTTTCTGCGCAAAGTGTCAATTTTAAAAGCATTCCACATAATGAGGCATTTTCTCCTCATCAAAACTCTACTTTTTGGGAATAAGATCTTATTTAAATGGAAAAATAAATATCCAGCCGCATTCCTCATTAAATTTCAGTTCAGAAACATCCACAGCGAAGAATAAATTACTCAAATTCATTGAAATGATGGATTTCCTAAAAAGAAAGGTGCTGCAGAAAAGTGAAACTGAGAAAAAACCTATTTGATGTTTCCACACCATTACATTTGATTTTATTGGTGGTAGTGGCAACTAAAATGACACAGTCGTGGTGCCTTCTGCTTACTCCCGATCTCCTGCATGACTTTGCTAAGTTAGTCTGAGCTTAAAAAGCTTTCTTTGAATGTCATTGTTTGTTGTTGGCATGTGAACATTCATTGTGGAACGAGTGAGGAGTTGGATAAGCTTGTAACAAGAACCAGCATCAGCAATTATGGGTGGGGCAAGCATCGTCGAAATACAAAGCAGGTGAACCCACGTGACTTTCTGTAAATGAATGTATGTTTCGGTCAGTTTTCCATTCAGTCAGGGCGGGCTTTTCGATTCTTGGCCATGTGGAGAGCCTCTTCCTTGTGCAAGCTGGATTTCTGTGGTGTTATTGCCCAAGTAGTGTTTACTCTCAAACAAAGATGTTCAATGTACTGAAACTGTGAAGAAATGCTCTTTCCAACGAGAGTATGATCATCATTTTAAAGCGTACCAGTGCAGAGCTCTAGCAGTTAGAAAATAGGGAACATACCGTATAAACTCGTGTAAGGGCCGCACTATTTCTTCCCGATTTGAGGGCAAATGTTCGAGGTGCGGCCCATACACGGATTAAAAGAAAATATCTGTATCCACATTCGTAAATGAACGTATATGAGCGCGCTCGGCTGCACTGGTCGGAAAAGCCTTCATTCCGGAATCCGGACTCAATTGTCAGTCAGATTTAATTAGTTTACATACTGCGCAACATGCTTTTTTTTTCTTTTTTGCCGTACTTGATAGCATGCGCGGCAATTTTCGGCTTGAATCGCGTATGACTGTTGAAGTGGTACTTGCCCGTAGCTCTCAGATTGCGTGAAAAGGCAGAAAAATCATGACGCTTTGACACGAATCGAAGAACAAAAGGAAACCTCCCCAGAGCGTACAGTGGCGTTCGGAAACTTGAGTGCACGCGCGAGCCAAGCCCACTGAATCCCCATTCGTCGCGCTTGCCACGGAACCTGACATATCCTTTATCTTTTCTCAATGCCTTGCCGCAACATAAATGCATCCCGACAGTGCGGCTAACCACGATCGAGGTCGACAGCCATTATGCCATACGGTGATACGGATGAGTGGAGAGCAAATATCAAGGATGCGGACACGTGCCGCTACGTGCTCGGGCGGTGGCTTAGCGCCACCTAGCGACATATATTCATAGAAACTAGGCATTACAGTCGGCGCGCCTCAAAAACAAGGGGGTGCGATGCATACGCGAATAATTTCTGTAATTTTTTTTTTGCAATACTTTGTCCTAAATACGGGGGTGCAGCTCTTACACGGGTGCGGCCCTTACACGCGATTATACGGTAGAAGTATCACATTTCCAAAATGTATGATTTTGCATTGTCGGGTTACCGAAAAAGTTTTATTTCTCCTTAGATGTTTCACATATTGCAATAAAAATTTGCAGGAAGGTGCACTATTAGTTTGAGAACAAAGGGATTTGTTCTCAAAAATTGCAACTTTAAGGTGGTGTCCTCCCTTAACGAAAATAAAGAACAAAAAACAAAGGCTGCAGAAACCACTTTTGTTGGTTGTCTATGAATTGTGACAGCATTCGTTATGTTTACCTGCTTCTTTTGTTACGAGGCCTGCTAAAGTTAGGTTTCCCCGCTATGGATTGGTGCATAGGTCGTGACATCAATTTTTCCACTAAATTTAGCAGGGAAACTGAGTTGGTGCGTTAGGTCGTGACATAAATTTTTTTGCTGAATTTAGCGGTGAGCCTCACTTGGTGCATAGGTCATGTGACATCAATTTCTTCGCAGTGGTGAACCTGAATTGGTGCATAGGTAGGTCATGTGACTTAAATTTTCGGTAAATTAAGCGAGAAACAGAATTGGTGCGTAGGTCACGTGACGTCAAATTCTCCGCTAAATTTAGTGGGGCAACTGAATTGGTGCATAGGTCACGTGATTTCAATTTCTCCACTAAATTTAGCAGGGAAACTAAATTTGTGCATAGGTCACGTGACGTCAATTTCTTCGCAGCGGGGAACCTGAATTGGTACATGGTCATGTGACGTCAGTTTTTCCGCCAAATTTAGTGGGGAAACTGAATTGGTGCATATGTCAAGTGACGTTATTTTCTTCGCTAAATTAGCAGGGAAATTGAATTGGTGCATTGGTCTCGTGACATCACTTTCTCCACTAAATTTAGCAGGAAAACTGAATTGGTGCATTGGTCACGTGACGTCAATTTCTCCGCTAAATATAGCGGGGAACCTCGATTGGTGGATAGGTCACGTGATGTCAGATTTACGCTATATTTAGTGCGGAAGCTAAATTGGCGTGTAGGTCACGTGACATTAATTTCTCTGCTAATTCTAGCGGGGAACCTGAATTGGTGCATAGGTCTTGTGACGTCAATTTTTCTTCTAAATTCAGCAGAGAAACTGAACTTATGCATAGGTCATGTGACGTCAATTTCTCTGCTGAATTTAACGAGGAACCTAAATTGGTTCATAGGTCGCGGACATAAATTTAGCAGAGAAACTGAATTGGTGCATAGGTCACGTGACGTCAGTTTCTCCGCTAATTTTAGCGGGGAACCTGCATTGGTGCATTGGTCACAGGACGTCAGTTTTACCGCTAAATTTAGCAGAGAAGCTGAATTGGTGCATAGGTCACGTGATGTCAATTTTTCTGCTAAATTCCACAGAGAAACTGAATTGATGCATAAATCACGTGGCATCAATTTCTCTGCTAAATTAAACGGGGAACTTGAATTGGTGCATTGGTCACGTTACGTCAGTTTTACCGCTAAATTTAGCGTAGAAACTAAATTGGTGCATAGGTCATGTGACGTCAATTTTTCCACTAATTTTAGCGGGGAACCTGAATTGGTGCATAGGTCATGTGACGTCAATTTTTCCGCTAAATTTAGTGGGGAACCTGAATTGGTAGATAGGTCGCGTGACATCCGCTATATTTACTGGGGAACCTGAATTGGCGCATAGGTCACGGGATGTCAATTTCTCTGCTAAATTTAGGGGGGAAACTGAATTTGTGCATAGGTCACGTGACATCAATTTCTCCGCTGAATTTAGCGGGGAAACTGAATTTGTGCATAGGTCATGTGATGTCATTTTTTTCGCAAACGTCGGGGGACTGTAATGTCCCCCCAACATTTGCACAGCTAGTAAATCTAGGTAAACAGTGTGAGCACTCTCTTCCAAGTACACAAACAAACAATGTCGACTATCAAGAACATAGTAGAAGCATGACACCACAATTGAACAGGTATTGCTACTTTGAGTAGCATCTAGTATTGGGGAGGTAACCTACGTGTATGAAGAGAATAGAATTTGACATCATTGTTTCCAATGCGATGCCATGCCTCGGAAAAGGAGATGCTTCTGCTGTTCAGAAACAGACGGTTCACGAGGGTTGTGAGCAAATCTGTTAAAGCCGTTGGGAAACAAGCAACTGCACGCATGAAATGCATAATTATTGCTACGATGGTTGCTTCAGGTCGTTGCTCAGAACTTTTCTTACACTTGGCGTTCTAGCCTGGCATTTGTTGTGTTACTTTATATCTGTCGGTGTAATTTAGTAAATTGAGTGTTTGGTAGGTTGCTGCACCCGTATAGTTAATATACTTATTTTGCCTTTACTTCTTAATGCATACCATCATGCGGGAATTGCAACTCAAATTAGTGATTTGAATTTAAATGAATGAAGGGGTGAAATGCAGGAAATTATGTTACCCTTGCGAGTAATTTTTGAAGATGGGCAAGTCGGTGCATGATCAGAGAAATAAAAACATTGCAAAATTGAGACAAGGACAACTATACTCTGTTTCATATTTAGCGTGCAATGCTGTCAAAGCTACTGGCGCGAGCGCGTGGCTTCATCTATGGTTTTGTTTGTGCGAGAATGCATGCAAATGATCAACGAGATCAAGCCTCACGCTCGCGCCAGTAGCTTTGACAGCGTTGCACGCTAAGTATGAAACAGAGTATAGAAGACACAGACAAAGACAGCACTGTGTTTTCCTGTGCCTTCTGCTCATCTTTGCACTGTTTTTGTATCTCTAGATTTGCAAGCTTTAAGTTTCGTTTTAGTTTTGCTCAAGCCAGAATTTTGGGATAAGTGAACATTACCAACCACTGCTTGCTACATCCTTGTATTTAGTTTGCCTTTATTTTGTCATGTATCCTGCTGAAATTCCAGTTCAAATTAGGGGTGCTGTCTAAACAAATGAACAATTAAAATACTGGAATCATCAAATGAACAATTAAAATACTGGAAGTGTCTTTGCATTTGCGAGCTCTATACTGTAAAAACCCGCATGTTATATGAACCCGCCTATCATAAAGAAAGAACCCAAAACCTCCCCCCCCAAGGAAAAGACTACTACCTAGTTTGATTTGCTAATAATGCGACCCAGGAACGCACGGGACAATAGCCTCTTTCTGCAGCAGCTCACTGTTTACGGCGAGGTGTAGAGCACATTGTTCTCTCACGAACAGAGTCAAGTTCAGATTGGTCTTGGCGAGATTCTTTTCTTCGACCCCCGGAAACATGTTATTGTGCTGTTGCACGCACAAAAGACTTGTTTCGGTCTCTTCAACTCAGGAATGCAGCCTTCGTTCACCAGAAACATTTGTCCCACGGCACTGTTGCCGATGCTCAGAGCCACTACGATAACCTTTTAAAGGCAGCTGGGTGCTGTTTTCACGACGATGCCATCACACAGCTTGGCAGGATGTGTGGGGAGAACTGGACACATCGCCGACGTCGGGACACAGGGTTGAAAACATTTTGGCGACTGCATACCACATGCTTTCGGGGTCGGGTGGGGGCGCAACTCATCGCTGATGATGGTGATGGGGACTGGAAACCAAAACTGTGTGAGCTCTCGTTTGCATGTACCCCTCCTAAGCTTAGAATTGTTTGGATCCGTGTATAACATAGAGGAAATTTTGCGAGCAAAAATCGGGCAGAGGAGTTCTTCGGAATAATCTGGCAATACCAACCGCTTTTGCCTGGCAGTCATTCAGCATCGAATTGCTACATGTACTCCTCCTCTTCTGCAGGCCTCACGAGCAGTCTGCTTACGGGCAACAATGGCACGGTACCTTCCGTTCTGTCAGAGGCACAGGGGCAGCTGATAGAAGCGGAGGACCGCCAGCAGGGAAAGATCCCCTGCTGCGGTGTACCTCTCGTACATGCGCGCCTGCCGCTTTTCTTTCGCCGCCCTCGTCTGTGTGCTCTTTGCGGCCAATCAGGGGGCCCGGCTTGGATCCGACTTTTGGCTCACCAGCTGGTCGGAGGCCTCGAGGGACTTCAACTCCACACTCTCTGCTCGGGAGGTATGCACTTGCTCAGGTCACTCTTTTTTACTGCCTGTAAAAGTTTGCAGCAGGATTGGGAAGAGCTTTTCTTAGGGTCAAGCCGCGTTGATGGGGCATGTTATAGGAGTTAGTCACTCATCTTGAATGTCTTTGTGGTAGAGGTAGTAAAAGAAAAATATGGCACACGTTAATAAGCTCACATACCTGATTGCACACGGAGGTGTGTTGGGCAGCAGCTTGTCCCACCTAGACAAGGCTAGCGATGGTATGGAGCCCACATGCTTTTCGTCGGCTAGCTGATGCAAGCTGCCACCCAGTAGAGTCGAGCTAATCTGTATGCACGCTGCCATGCGATGCGGCCATGCGGGCTGCTGATGCAGGTGGAACACCAGTAGCCACTGCTGTGCAAGCCGGTCACAAACAGGTCATGAGTATCTTTAGACGCATTGAAAATTTATTTCTATGTCAGTTGACAAAGTCACTTGGGATACCAGTCTTTAAATTCAAGAAACAGTAATGGTTTCCGTGCCGTTTGTTGTTCTATCAACTCTTGCTGTTGCATACCGATAGATCACCTGCCCTTTGTTTTTCGACGTTTATTTCTTCACCACACGATTGAGCATTTCTTCGAGACTGTGCAGTTAACAGTAGCTTCGTTCGATTAACCTGCACCTCCTGCACCGGTGCAGAAAAGTGTAGGGCGGTGTACTTCCGGTCATATCTAAATACACATACCGGAAGTAGTCTGCCCTACACCTTTTTGCACCGGTACTGGGGGTGCAGGTAACTCGAACGAAGCTATAGTGTACTCATTAGACTGCATGTGCATACTGTGCACTGCTGAGTCTCCATCCAGAGAGCTTGTCAGACTTCAATCAACTTTTATTGATTGGTGAGCAAACCAAACTCATCCTGATAGCCCAAAGACTTGTCAGTCACCTGCTGGGGTGAAATTCCACCTGTGGGCTCTACATTCGGAATATTGATTCACAGTCCAAGTGAAGCAGTCTCTTTCTATGTTGTCAACTTTCTGGGTAGACTCGGAGCAGTCTTTTATCTCGAATGTTGCTCATGCATCGAGGTTGGTGTCTGAGCTTTTTCTTGCCTGTGTGGGGAATGTAAGACAATGGTGCAATTGCCTTTCAGGACGACATTGCTTGGGGCTACCTCATGGGCTACACCGGTCTCTCCATGTTTTCCATAGTACTCTCTCTCGTGACCAACCTTTCTGCCCAGCTGGTGACGCTCCGTTCGGTCAAGGTGTTCCACAACAACATGCTCGACACCATCGTCCAGTGCCCCATGAGGTGGGCCGCCGACTTCTTTCGTTAGCTTTTTCTGAAATCTGGAAGAGTAGCCAATGTTTTCTACCTCAATGTCTAGATTTTTTGATGCCAATCCGATTGGAAGGATCCTCAACAGATTTTCAAGCGACATGGGCATTATCGACAAAGTGAGTCAGTGTTTTTGGCATCTTTTGTGTGGTTGTGTTTGCTACCACTGTACACCATTCATCTATGTTCATCTCTGAGAAGTACGCTGCATGACACTGTTATCACAAACAAGCAATCTCTAGTACTTGTTGTTTTTCTTTTAAAATTAAACCTCTGCCATAAAGAAGCAACTAATGTGTTCGGAAGTTCTCTTTTAGGGAAGTAACTTAAGCACTAAAGTAAAATGCAGAAAAGTGCCGATGTCATGTTTGTGCTAATAGTGTCAAACGGTTTACACTCTCACTTGGCCTTAGTAGCTAGTTTGAGTTTGACCCTTGGCTGAAGCTGTGTTCTGCACAGCAACGCTTTCTTTAGAAGGGGGTCACCGCTGTCATGTAAGTTTAGCCGACTCCCCATCACATTCGCCGAAGCACAGTAGGAAGGCACAGAATGTTTTTTCTCTTCTCATTGCAGAAACTTCCAGTGACTGTGCCAGTGTTACTGAGGTTCCTGATGCTGTGCATCACTGCCGTGCTTGTGGACGTGTTTGTCACACCTTACTTTCTCATTGTGGTGGTGTTTCTTGCTGCTGCCTATTATTACATCCAGTCCTTTTTCCGCTGCTCTTCCAGGTAATACTGCACTCCTTGGGGAAGAATGTTTTTAAACATTTGTGTGCTCTACGTCGGATTCTGTTGCCTCATGTCGACTGTCACCTTGTTGACTCCTCATTGAACTTATCACTCACTTTTTCGTCCTTTGCTCACTCTCGTGCAGAGAACTTCAGCGACTCGACAGCATCACCAAGAGCCCCATTTTTTCACACTTTTCGGAGACATTAGCCGGACTTAGCACCATACGTGCCTTCAGGTGAGCCGTTAGGTGCACGCCAGTGGCATTGCCAGGGGGGCAGCCTTAATCCCCCTTCCCCCCTCTCCACACCCTAAGTGATGGACATCACAGACACCTCAGCCCCTCCCCCCCTTTCTCCCTCCCTCCCTACTACTCCTTCCCCAAAAAAATTTCTGGCTGCGCCACTGGTGTATGCACATTTTTCTTTGACTACATCTATGTCATTCATCCCTATTCTGCTGTTGTCCATCTTTTGGCGTCCTCTCCCAATCGCCAAATGTCATTTTATTTAATTCCGTTTGTAGCCTGATTAGCCTGAATTGTAGCCAAACGTCACTCCAATTTGTGTATTTTTTTTTAATGTATGTTGTTTTCATGGTGCATACATTTTGGTTTACTTCTTATCTACCAGCAGTCTCTAGGATTTAGCTTCAAAGATAGGGTATGTTATGTTTGTAAGAGTGCAGCTGTCCATTTGCCGAGGATGGAAACAGCATCACTCAAGCAGCAACCAACCGAACTGTGTGCGGTACATTGTAGCAGCCCCTGGAACTAATTACTCGAAAGTAAGCACAAACACAAAAGGTCTCTAATGTTTTCTTTTTTATCGGAACAGCGGTCGGTGAGAGATGCTGTCACCACATCATTGTTCTTCCGAATCGTGATTTCAAAGCATGCATATTGCTTCTGCCCTGACGGCACGAGTATGTGCAGTGGGAGTGGCTTCCAACGACCATGATTTGCAAAAAGAGAGAGGATGGCACAAGCGCTGTTGTTTGTTGCTCTTCTAACGGAGAATAGAGTGGCTGTGAGTAGTGCGCTGAAGGTACCTCTCGTGCAACAGGTACAAGGCTGGGGCTGTGATAAGAGACGGAAAAATTGCGCAAGTGCCTTCTTGCACCGGTAGCCTTGCCCCTGCTGCACAAGTGGTAACTTTAGTGCACTACTACGCTTCTCACGCGCTCGAAGTCTTTCTGAAAATTACTGATTTAGTGGTTTTCGATAATCCTCAGGAAGTTTTTAATTGGAACTTATATGTCTGTTGTCACTAATTAAAAACTTAATTAACAAATTTTATTCAATTAGCCAACTGATTGTTATGATTAGCCCCCTATACTATGTTCCTCTGGTCGTATAACTCACCTGCACAAACCGCATAAGTGTAGCTTTCACAGCTTTTTTTTAATTAGTGTTACTCTTGGAAAAAACACCTTGTATACAAAGATAAGGTGCCGCATGACCCAGCCGTAAGATTAGAGTTTGTTTATACTAATTGGTGACAGTCTAAGAATTCAATAGAAGCTCTACCTCCAGCGCAGTGCCAGGGAAATATGCGTGAATGTGATTATTGAGCTGAAACAGGTGTATTTTGTTGGCTTCCTGGAGCGTAAGGAACCCTCGTGTTTTAAGCTAAAAGCAGTATTATAGCTGTATTTTTTATGTGATGAAGGCCCATTCAGTATATAGATCTGATTAAACTGTGCTGCAAAGGATTACAAACCACAATCCTGACACTAGAAAGACCATGCAGTGCGCACAAATTATTTTTGTATGTTGCATCGTCTTTCTAGTTTCAGTGTTGTTATTTGTAATCCTTAAGCAGCGCAGTGTAATCAAAGCGTATAAAAAAAAACGACTAGCCCAATCCCGAGCGCTGTTAATCAGTATACACCTTCAGTGTCAAGCCGAACAGACTTAGAAGTTGGGAAAGGGATGTAGGAGGTGTGGCTACTAAATAGTTTTTGCCTCAATTTGCTATTTTCTCTTAAACACCCAAGGGTAGCCCACTCCCAGTAATCACAATGTTGGGATCGATGATGACCTCGGTGTAAATGCAGCTAGTTAGCTATGGCAGAATACAAGCAAACATTGCTGACTGGGAACCCAGGCGAAAATCCGTCCACTTCCAGCTGGATTATGGAACTGGAAATGAGGCAGTCCAGCTGGATTCCAGCTGGACCCGGCTGGAATCCAGCTGGACTCAGCTGGAATCCAGCTGGACTGCCTCATTGCCAGTTCCATAATCCAGCTGGAAGTGGACGGATTTTCGCCTGGGTTAAGTACAGCCATCTTTGCTTGATTGTCCCTCGCCGCAATAACAAGTTTGGCAGGAAAGCATGACCTAAAAATAGCCTTTCTTCATTAAATACCAAAAGTTAGCCCACTCCTTATTTTCACCCGATTTTCTCTCGATTTTAGGTGTTCTCTCTCTTGGGATATTACGGTAGTCCCTTCCCCTGTCCCTACACTGCTCTATAGGAATCTTTCATTCGTGAAAGCACAGCGCGGTACGTGCTCCATCGCTTTTGCCTTCACAGCATCAACCTAGTAGTCAAAGTTTGTAGGTATGAATAATAGCACATTGTACTATTATCTCAGAAGGTTGCTGACTGGACAGTCGACACGCAACAGGGATTTCCCAAAGCGTCTTGGTAGGGGGTGTTGCTTCATGCTGTTTAGGGCTTTGCATTCGGTTTTGTTTTAAGCGCAGCCCTTAGGCGCCGTTTCTGGCTTGAGTGGCGTCGCCGTCGCCGTCGGCGTAGCCGCACGTTGCATTATGGGTAAATTTCCCCGCTAAATTTAGTGAGAAATTTTTCGGCTAAATTTAGCGGGAAATTTAGCGAAGATTTCCTGCTAAATGGGAGGGGAGCAGGAGAGGAGGGGATTTAGCGGAAAAATTTTCCCACTAAATTTAGCAGGGAAATTTTTCCGTTAAATTTAGCACAAAATTTAGTGAAAATTTCCTGCTAACTGGGAGGAGAGGAGGAGGATAGGGGGAGGAGGGGCATACCCTCCCCTCCTCCTCCTCAAGAGCTGCACTCTAATTCAGCATTACAGAGAATTGTAAACGTCTTTCATTTTTACTACTTGGTTTCTTTGGTTTGCAGAGAAGAAAACAGGTTTGTTGAGAGGATGAATGAGCACATCAACAACAACAACCTGGCTTTCATCATGGTGAATTGTGCCAACTGCTGGCTTGGAATCTCACTGGTAGGCACTCAGCACTTTGTTCCGTTGTGTGAACAAAGCCATCTGTTGCTGCACCAAGACAGGCATTATTTGAAATTCTCTTTGTAAGCTATGTCGTCACATTCAATATCATAATTATAAATATCTTGGAACTTCTTTTTATTTTTTTTATGGTAGCAGCCAACAAGGGATTCTATCATTTTGAAACTGAAATGGAGTGTTGATGCAAGCAGCCCATTTAAAGTGAGCTTAGATTTTCCTCCAGGCTTTTCTTGTGTAAATCTTGTGACGAACAACGGTGCTTAGAATCACAATTCTTCTAATCGTGTAACTTTCATCATTTATTCCAATTATCATTTTCTTTTTCATATAAATTTATTTTAAAGTCTTTTTTTTTTTATCAAGGACTACTTGGGAGGCGTCATCCTGTTCCTAGCCACGATGGCTGCACTCACCGCAGCTCTCACTGGAAGCATCAGTCCCTCCTTCGTGGGGATCGCCATGACTTACACATTACTCGTAAGCAACTCTGTCTTTTTATGCATTGCAAGCTCCCTGTACCACACTCGGAACTTGCGTTACCGATGCCGTATTGCATCGTGGGAAAGAGCTGTGGAACTATAGACTCTTGACGCGTGACAAGTCCATAATTGGCCTAGACCATGTCGACTCTGATGAGAAAGTCACATTTGAAAGTTCTCGAAGCGTGCGACACCCTTGTGTCCCTCAAGGATCTTCGAGAATGGTCTTCTTTGCAATTTTCGTACACTGTGGGCTCTTTTCACACCTTAGACCAAAGGAAGTCTACCCAACGGTCTTTCTTCAAGGATTACGTTGGCAGAAACATTGAAGGGTTCTTGGTTTCGTGTAAGGTCACGAAATAAATTATTCAGGCTCCGGTCTTACGACAGCCAACTTAGATTTTCACAAAACGGTTTTAATTTATTGGAACAAATGTAGAAACATAGTGTTTATGTGAATATTAAGATTCTTGAATAGTAGTTTTGAATGAAATTCAAAACGAATTTCACCTCGAAGCGAATTTTATTCGCTTCGAGGTGAACTGCGATAGTCGTATTCTTTAAAGTGTTGATCGTGGCAGGTTAGCCCTGTTGAGTGCACTTCTTACCGAGCACCGGTACACTGCAGAGAAGCTACACCTGCGGAGCTCGCTGCCACCAGAGCCGCATATAGGGAGAGTTTGGTCAATGGGAGGCGCGGGCAGAGCCAGGGCATGCAACAGACACAGATAGAGGCCTCTGGAGATGCTCTCTTGGCCACGGTGCGTGTTCAGGTTAAAATCCCCCCCTCCCACCAGACGTCATGGTGGTATGCAGTGACATCACGATGTCGCTTCACGATGTCACATGACGTCAGTGTTGCATGATTGCCATCTGCTAAGTTTAGCAGGACGCAAGTCCACTAATTTGGTGCCTGTATGTAGGGTTCCGTATTTTCGTAGTTTATTTTTCATCAAAATTCGGAGTTTACTTTTTTGCCAGAAGTTCAATGTTTATTGGAAATTATTTTTGTTAAATTCCCAACTTTTTTAAATTTGAAGTTCAGTTGTGCAAAATTTATAGTTTTTAAAAATAGAAATGAATAATATCCGGGTATAAATGTGTGCTAGATTCAAAATAATGTGTAATTAGAAGCTTCAACTGCCCCCCTCCCCGCCCCCGTCCCCCCATGAAATCTCTATGGTTCATAGCTTTTACTGTTACGAAAAAGCAACCTCTCCTTCCTCTAAGAACCTCAAATAGTATGGTACAGATTTCACACCGGAAAAATGGCTTTTCTTGTGACCCAGAAGTACAGTGACCTGTTGTCTAGAATGAACTTTGACGAGACAAACGGAAAGACTCCTATTGTGAATGATACGAGATTTGAAAGAAAACTGGGGTAGCATTTTCTCAAGACCACTGACCCTGTTTTCGGACCAAACTTAACTGTAGAATACTGTTTTTGTTTTGCATTGGGACATTGAAATTCCGAGTTTATGGGAGAAATCCATATTGACGAAAATTATACCGGCTAGTGTTGCTCCGAGTTTTTCGGATTTATCCGAAAACACGGAACCCTACCCTATATGCCATGAAATTTGGTCACACGGCCATTATTTTTTTTCTGCTAAATATAGCGAGGAAATTTCCCCGCCATGTTTAGGTCCCGGCCACGTCACTACACAAAACATGTGCAGGGATCGGCAGCAAAACACCTCTAATAACAGCTGTCGCTGTAATAGTTGCGCAAATAAGGTTCAGTGTTGGCCTAGCGAACTTTGCCCGTTTCTTATACGGTAATCATTTGTGTCTAGCCTTCCACGACATGCATAGAAAGGAGGTAACTGATGGATGGGCTCTCGGACAAACGTTCTAGAGGTTGGAGGTTCTCATTTCTCCGGGCGTGGTGTGTGGTTGCAGGTTCCCATCTACCTCAACTGGCTGGTGAGGCAGGTGTCGAGCGTGGAGATGTACATGAGCTCTGTGGAGAGGGTCACCAAATACGCCCAGCTTCCTATCGAGCATGTGGCCTCTCCTGCCCACGGTGAGGGGATTCACGAGAGCCGACATTTTTGTGAATTTTAGGAGGGGCACTATAGGACCGTTTTAGGGTGACGGTTGCCATGTTGAAACAGGACGTAGTTGGGTTGGGCAACAAGAACTGAAGTAAATAGTTTAAGCATAAGTACAACAAAAAAGGTATAGCCAACAGAAAAGTAGAACTATTGGCAGGAACCCATTGAATTCTAGCGCCTTCTAATCGGGCAATGAAGTGACTTTGCTATTTTTCCCTAATTCAGCTACGTCACAATTCAAGATGACGGCCATTACAAAAAAACGGTCTACAGTCGAATCTCATTAATTCGAAATCAAGGGGGACCGAAAATTTGTTTGAATGAAGCAAAGTTTGAATTACCGGGAGTTTCCTCCCATAGAGAGACATAGGATGGGACCTGTCTGTTAGTTTGAATTGTCCGCAAGTTTGAAATAACGAGATTCGACTGTATAGACAACTCTGAAATTTTGCTAAACGGCGTACACATTAATGTGAGTTGCGAAGAGGCTCAAGGAGCAAAAGTAGCTTTCTTTTTGCACCCTTGGATGGATGTCATTTGTAAGATTTAAATTATGCTTTTGAGGACCAGTTTTTAAGGTACTACAGCGCCATCCACTTATAACGATACCACATATAACGACAAGTTTCTGGAGAACCATGCGTTTTTGCTTTAGGTCTATGTGAAAATAAACCACATAAAGCGATGGAATATATGAGGCATATCGGCCGCAATGATTATAAATGCGCTGATTGTAGAATATAAAAGAAATCGGTCAAAAATGAAACTAACAATAAAAATAACCGCCGAACGAATGACACCCAAAATGCCACGCACACGTGCCACGCGGACGCATATCCAAAATCACCGCGGACTCATATCCAAGATCACGCATATCCAAAAACGCAAGTCTCGGTGGAGATGAAACAAAGCATACTGATACATTTGCATCAAGGTTTAAAGAAGCCTGGACCCTCGTCCAAACCTATGACCACTTCCCATGCGCTACCTTTGCTGCTCCATGGGAACGTCGCAGCCCCACGATCTTGATCGCCATTGCCGCCGTCGACAAGGGAATTTACGATGTCGACTACACCATCTGTGCCGTCATCGATGGTCGTCTGTCTCAAATTTACGTTTAATTCCTCATGATTCAGTTACTGGACGATTTCGTACATGTGATAAGACTGCGGGTGGCACACGTGTGGTAACTGGATACGTAGCATACCAGAATTGCGTGCGAAGCGTCGATTTCCTGCCTTTTATACAAGATTTATTACATGCTTGTTCATATAAACTACTAAATAAAGGAGTTGTTTATTTTGAAGTTGATATTGTACGATGTGGTCAGTATATTGCATTGCTGAGAAACTTGCTCCATCCTGCAGCATGGGGTATTATTTCAGGCACTTTTCGAGGCCAGTCCAGCTACAATAATGATATCGGTTGCAACGATTGCATTTTCGGGTTTTCTTATTATTGTTTTGAGTGGATTAAACTGTATTCGCGACTCCAACGACCTATAGGGGACGCCACTATCGGGCAAATATGGCGGTCGAATCCAGGTCGTGCCGTGCCATGTGCCAGCTCAACGCACAACGCACAACGCTGGGGCACCAGCAAGTACCGTATTTATTCGAATATAAGTCGACCTTTTTTTTCCGGAAATGTTGTCAAAAATTAAGGGTCGACCTATAATCGTGACCAAAGAATTTCGACCTATATTCGCAACCAAATTTTGCGACCCTACCGAGGGCATGGAGCTATCAAATCACCGAGCCGAGCCGGCGTTCCGCGCCGCTTCTCGTTTCAAAAAGCTTTTGGTGCACGAGAGCAACCGCAACAGCAAAAAACATAAGCCCCCCCCCCCCCCCCCTCCTCCCTCCTCGTGGCCGCGGCTCGCGCACATCCCTCGGGCTTCGGGTTTCGAAATCGCGCCTGTAGCGTTCCCCTCGCTGGGGAAGGGGAGGGAGAGGAACGCGATGCGCCATGGACTTTGCCCTCCATGCCTCTCCCTTGCAAATGCCCACAAAAACAAAAAACAAAAAAAAAAAAGAGAAAAAGAAACAACGGAGGTTACTTTAGCTTGTTGCTTGCGGCCGCTCGCGTGTTGCTCACGGCGACTCCGGCGTTGCAAGCGTATTTGTATTTGGTCTTTCGTCGCTTTGCCGGTCTCCACCTTCCTTCGTTGCGTCTTGCGCAGTGTCATTTTACAACGGACAGGGTCAGTGAGGTATTGTGTATTGTTGCGAATTTGCGAGGATGTCTACCAAGCTGACGAAGCTTCGGACGACGACGACATGTCCGGAAGTTCTGACGATGATTAAGTTTTTGACATCGCCCTGTGATTTAGCCGAGAGTGCTGTAAATAAAGATTTGTTTCTTTCTTTTTCTCTACCTTTCCCCTGTTCATAAAAAAAAAAAGGTCGACCTATATTCGAATTATTTTTTTTTTATTCTCGGTGGGTTCAATAAATAAGGGTGTACCTATATTCGGGTAAATACGGTAAGCATTGGACTCAAAATTGGTTCCCCCGCGTTTTATCTATCACGTTTAGAACCTGCGGCGATGTGCTGGGGTAAGCGAACTTCCAGAGGCTTGACTTTCTTCAAGGAAACGAGGAAATGACTGCCCGCTATCCTTCCACGGTTACGACACAGTCACCGGTCGCGTGCAGTCAGTCAGGTCGCGTGCAGAGCAACCTGAGTCACAAGGGGATACTACGGTTACGACACAGTCACCGGGACAGCTGTTCTATCGTGCAAACCACCGACAACATGTAAACACGGAAGCCAGAAGAGACGAGCAGAAATCGCGAAGGGACCTGTTCCGGCCAGTTCAGTGTTTTCCCGCTAGGTGCCGTTCGTTTTGCTGGAGTCCCGAATTTCGATTTGGTACTTTGTCGTTATTTTAGTATGAGAACAGCTGTCATGATGGCACAAGTAGCAGATGGTTGCTAAGTGAGGCTCTTCATATGTAACACATACAGTGAAACCTGCGTGCTCCAAGTGACTACACCTGCATTCAAAGAACTTGTCACCACTCACGTGTTCATACCTATGCTTTCGGCAGCCTTATGCTCGAGGCACACTCGTCTTCTCCTGTACAATTTGTAATGTGTTTCAAGGGTATGTTTTGCATGTGCTAGCAGTTGTGTAAGTGCTTGAAGAAGAAAAATAGAAACATGAAATTTGGCTCAGATATGCTGCCATTGAAGTAGCAAGAAAGATATTGGCCTGGCTTTTACACAAATAACTTGTTTCTTGAAAACTTTTATTTCAAATTTAGGGTGTATTCTTTGTAAGGAAGCTTCGTAAAATCTTTTTTACAAACTGATCACCATTAAATAGTAATAAGGCCACACCAGAGAGACTGACTCACTTATATTTTATTGTATGCTTTCTTGCAGTTCCTAGTGACTGGCCCAGTAAAGGCGAAGTGCGCTTCGAGAAAGTGACCATGCGCTATGAAACTGGTCTGGATCCCGTCTTAAAAAACATCTCAGTCACTTTTGCACCTGGCGAAAAAGTGAGTCAATCGTTTGGCTTGAACCATTCTGCAGCCTCGTTGAATGTACCCTTAAAGGGGTTAGGACACGGCAAAAATGAAATATGAGGTAACTATGCTGCTAGGACCCATTGTATGTTCCTATATTTCTGCTAACTTTGTTTTGAAAATGGCACGATGGTTTTGTGGATAAATCGATTTATATGCGGGACCCTCGGATCCGCCCCATTCGAAAAGGCTGCCTGTTGTTGGGTTGGTGACGTTATATTTCCAAGGCACGGCGTACCCTTGCACGCACTCGTAGACTTGGCTCTTTTGGCATCTCGAGTTTCAGCTTCCTTGTTTCCCTTCCGTGTTTCAAGCATGCGGCTTGTGGTGATTATGTCTACAGCATCGCTCACTTTGTCAAAGTCTTCGACACTGATTGCAGCAGCAATGAGAGTGATTGTTATCAAGAGATGTCGGAAGCTGGTCATTTTGATTGCGACCCGCTGGCGACCAGTTCCAGTGACGATGAGTCATGGATGAACTCGCCATAGTCACCATCATCCCTGACGATCTCGCAGGTGCATGTAGAGTGGAAGGCCAAAGGGCTGGGGGCGAGAACAAGAACAGCGTTTGAGTAGCCGAGTTACGCGAGAGGTTTTGATCATAAAATGGCGAGGCAAGCTTGGGCGATCATAAGGGCGCCTAGAATGAGAAAGCCTTCATGATCACATGGTTTATGGGCACCATGGTGGATGGATGGATGGACGTTAAGGGCTATACTCTTTGTAACAGGCGGTAGCTTGCTCCACCTAGCCTAAGTCCAAAAAGGCAAACATATGATGCCTCCCACCCTTTTATGCCAATTTTCTCCGTGTGGGATATCCCCAGGATGACCTTTGAGGGATCGGGCAAAAAAAAACTAAAAAACATCACCCCCGCCTCTTTCTCCCAACATCACCCCCGCCTCTTTCTCCCAGCGAGGGTGTCGCCATTTTTCCTCTGGTCAAAACTTAATTGTCGGCATTACCCCAGCACCGGGCCCACTGGCGAACAGGGTTGAGACTCTGGGTTGGAGCCACGCGGGAGGAAGTCCCAATTTTCCTCTTTCCCGCCTGTCCCCAGCTGTGCTAGTTAGTTGTGCATCATTAAATTATCCCTAGATAATTTCCACCAATCTTCTAATTGCCTCTTTAAGACTGTAATCCTTTTCTCTTCTGTCCTTCCATCATCGCCAGCAAAACCCAAGGCCCCGGCCAAATTTGTTACCCCTTCAGGGAGCGCAGGGCGAAGAAGCCCTGTGCACTCCAAAACCAAGTGCTCTAGTGTCTCGCTCTATAATGGCATGCAGCACATAATGTGTCCGTCTCCTGATATTTAGCCTATACGTCCTCGTCCTCAAAACTCCCAATCTCGCCTCAAACAGTAAAGAACTTCCCAGTGATTTGTCAAACACATTTTCCTTTCTTATGTCCTGATTTTGTGTCCTGTACATTGTTAGAGCTGATTTTTCCTGCATTGTTACCTCCCACATTTTTCTTTGTGCCTCTTTCACTCCCTTTTCCACTGAAGTAGTCCACTCAGCCCCATCACTAGTGTGTAGGTATTTAAATGTGAGCTTTCGGGTTCGGTTTGTCCGTTTTGTGTTTAAACTTTTTATGCATAAATACTTGAATTTTGAACACCTTTCGTGGTCACTTTCGTGGTCACTGGTGTCTTTCCATGTACTCCCAGTGCCAATCTGCCTATAATTTTTTGTCGAATTCCTAATCCTAACTTGGGCAGCGTTGCCTGGTCACCAGATGAAAATGACCGAAATTCATAAATTGGTTATTGCAATTACTAGAGCTCTAAAAATCGCAAAACTTAGTTATATACTAATTAGCCTCTGAGCATTCCATTTCAGGAATAATCTACCCGTTCAATTTTCGTGTCCTAACCATTTTAATGCTAGTTTTGCATGCCTTCAAACTTCAGTAGGGAGTAGATTAACCGAGCCGATATCTCTCCTGGCCGTAAGTCACACAGCTTTAACAGGATGCTAAAGTGTACTGATGTTTGGTCACCTCCCGATTCCTCCTCCTTTCCCGCAATGTGTGCAGCACTAGTAACATGAGAAATTAGTTTTTTTTTATTTAATTGATTTACTAGTGACCAACGCATCACCTGTTTGGAATAAAACTTGATGAGCATTGTGTGGAGTATTCCTGTTACATGTTACAGAACGTGAACCACAAAGATCACTTCCTACCAGTGTACCGGACATTATAAGCTAGGCTTTCATGTTCCCAGAGTATATGGATAAACCTTGGAAAAGTAAACCCCGAGCCAGTTTTATCGAAATCCGGAAAAACCGAAAAACCCGGAATGGGAGCTGTCCTCTAATAACAAAAGCCTAAGCTTCACAAAAAGAAACCTTTATCGGCAGCCCTATTTTGCGCCAATCCTGAACACTACCCGCACCAGACTATTTGGGATGCCTCTGATTCTTACGGCGGCAGCTGTTATAGAAACTTCCCAGCCGCATTCGTGACATCGGCGTTGTGTAGGCAGAAAACTCTAGTTCACCGCTCGGTGAAGAGACGCCAGGTGCGCAGGTGCACTCGGCAAGTCTCGGCCGACAGGTCAGTGAGCGCGCACCGGCAGGACTGTTGGGCTTTGGGCCTGCTCTGTGTGCCAACTCTATGCCAATTCAAAGGGAAGAGACACAAATAATCGTCACTGGCGGCTCCACAGGCAAGCACCCGCTTTGGGATGTTTGTGAAGGAGGAGGCACATCCCATGAGTTCGTCTCTGGATTTTGGTACATGGGGAGGCCACGCAAAGTTGGGACACCTTCCGAAGAAAGGGAATACGAGGCTTGCCATGTCGAAGCAAAGCACGAATGCCTGCTCTCATTGAGTCGCTGTCTCTCTTTCACACACTGTGGCAGAAAGCTGTGGATTTTTTGGGTACCAGACCGACTTTCCCATTTCCTTTCTTAACAGTGCCGAAACTTTTTCCAAATATGCGAATCGTGCACATCTTTCCTGGAGGTTAGGGAATCCGATGCCCACGTGCCGTTTTGCCCCAACACGAGCCCCGATAAATGCCGATTTTGTGTCCGACACCAAAAATGGACCAAAGATCACCCGACCTGTGGAAAAAGAACAAATCCCTAAAAACACCCCCAAATTGGAAGAAAAATAAACCCCGGTAACACAGAACCCTGGTTACAGCCCTAAAGTCATACTTTTAGAAGATCGCTTCCTAGCAGCGTACCCAACACTTAGAGTGCACCATCTTTGCAATTGGCAGGTGGGAATCTGTGGAAGGACAGGCAGCGGAAAGTCCTCTCTCGTGATGGGACTCTTCAAGATGGTGCCCATTTCCGAAGGCACAATTTACGTCGACGGCATCGACATCTCCACCGTGCCCTTCGACATTTTGCGCTCTCGCCTTTCGATCATTCCTCAGGAACCAGTCTTGTTTTCCGGTACCATCAGGTGGGTGCAATTTCTCAGTGTGGCTTCCATCGAAGCAGCGCCGGTACTCTACCTCTCAATTGAAGATAAACTTTGTGAATACCCAATGCTGGACGGGTGCCGGACGTCATAGTTATATAGAGGTTCAAACTCGGCTTTAATTGTCAACTTCAGATGCATAAACTTGGATCATTGGCTCACTTAAAAATTTTATGTTCACGTGCAACGACAGTATAGAGTGTTTCACCGGCGATTGAGAATTTTTAAAACGGGTACTTGGAATGAATAAATCATTTATTTGGGACAATGCTGTGAACCACGGCGGACATCAATGTATGATTGAGAAGTAATGGTGTGCGAATACTTGAATATATGAATTCGAATCAAATAGCAAGTTCCCGAATAATTCGATTCGCGAATCGAATTCCTAGTATTTGGTCACTCGAGTATTCTATATACTGTAAACGACTAAATTTTCGCGAGGACCTAATTTTCGCGAATCGCCTACAATTCGCGAAAAATACGTCCCGCGAACAATTCGGGCAATATGTGAATGCTACGGAAGCTACACCCGATTCGCGAAAATTAGAACCCACGAATAATTTCAAATTTTCAGCTTTGGCTTGATTCGCGAAAATTCGAGCCCGCGAAAATTAAGTCGTTTACAGTATTCTGCCAAAGATGCGCGGTCGGCGTGGAGCTGACAAAAAAAACCTGTTTTTTTCTCCTTATGTTAGCACCGTGATGTTAGACAGGCCATGCGAGAAACACCTATTGGTCCTACCATTCCACAAAAATCTAACACACAGGTTAGAAAAACGAAAAGTAACGAACGCCACAAACTTTATAGCACATAGATTTACTCATGATTGTGACACACACAACCAAAACATTCCGTTTGCGCCGCTTCCAAAGAGGAATTGTTGGGAGGCCGGAATTCCGCGCCATGCCTAATTCTTTTCACGAGTAAAGCCCCTCGTTTCAAATTGAAGCGCTGATGTAGAACACACTTGCCACACTCACAGAAATCGGCGACCGCAAGATCACAAAAAGAAAACAACGTTAACCACGCCGATGAAACCAGCCGAGTTGTCGTCGTCATTCTGTTGGAACCGCAAGCCGCAAATTCCGATTCGGAGCAAAACGGAACGGAAAAATTGACCACATCTCCATGTGGTGAATGATGTTGCTTGGGGCGAAGCTCTGGTGGTGCTTGTCTGCGTAGACGCCGAGCCGCAGCATGCCGAGCCTTTTCATTCATATCAGTAGGAGAATGTGTGGTTTTCTTCTTTTTCTTTTTTTAAGAAGACATGGGATGGCATCTCAGAACCCCCTACTCTTTTTTTTCTTCTTTTTCTTTTTTCATAATTTTTTTCATCTTTTTTTTTCCAATTTTTTTTTTTTTGCCCTACACGAGCACGTGAGCATGTGCTCACGTGCTCGTGAGCATGTGATCTCACGAGCAGAAGCACGAGCACCCGACGCCGGCCTACGGCGGACGGCAGACGGACATACGGACATACGGACATGGCTAGCCCCTAAGGAGCTTCGCCCCTAAAATAGTGTGCCTAAATTTGAGAGGGTTCCGAACCGTTCGATAGCCGCGTTTGAATTATGAACTGCGAGAAGGTGACGAAAAGACGAAAGCGCCGATCGGGCAGGCATCGAGGCTCTTACGTTTGCTCGCGCTCGCCTTCTTTCTACGCAATAACACAACACATGCGCACTTACGACCAATCTGCGCAGGAGCCGTCTCTGTGGTTTCAGTTTCGCTTGCTTCCTCTTTTAAATCTGGGCTCTCTAAAGTAGGATAGATGGACGGAGGAATGGATGCATAGCCGCAGTTGGACGGTGACTTGCACCACATAACCACATGTTTTTTTTTTCTTACTTGAGATTATATTGTTTAAGCCTGTTTACTCGGATTTAACAGCTTTCTGTTCATATATATAGAATAAAATCCCGAGTTCCTTTTTTCTCCCTTAAAATTAAGACCAAATATCGCAAAATACGCCTTTTCTGAGATATACAAACATAAAAAATGGAGATATTGCGGTGTTAGGTCGTGCTTTTAACGAGAAAAAAGGCGCACGTGGCTGTAACTTTTAATCTTTTGTGACGCTTAGGGTAGATATGTTACAGCAGTTGTTAAGGGGAGACCCGCCTTGAAAAACAAAAACTACAAAGAAAGTAAAAAAAAAAGAGGAAGATTGATTTGTAAATTTTAGACAATGTGTATTGTAAGTACCACACTCAGGAAGTGCATATTTATAGTCCCATCAGTTCAAAGTTTCATATCCAGGCAGTTTGAAAGCATGTTTTGAAAAGCTTTTCCTATTTTCTCAGAATTCACTTTTTCGTCACAGCACAAAGGTTAGCCCCGCTATCTTTGGATCTAGAACTTGGACCTGAATACTTTTTCCAGGTATAGTACCTTGTAAATCAGAGAGTGCAGCAAGACTACAATTTCTGAAAGATGTTAACTACTAAGTTTCCAAATTGGCAAAGTCTTTATTGACTGGTGTCAAATTATCAGCAAAAAAATTTCAGCTCGTGATAACGTTTTTTAGAATTATGCTAAAATTATGGCAGTGGTTTTGTAGCACTCTTTACTGTTTGTAGAAAATGCTGACATACTTTGTGCCATATTTTTTGGATAAGGCATTGTAAAAACGTTTTGCAGAAACATTTATGATAAAGTTGAGCTTTTCGTGAAAACTATACAGATAGCAAAAATTTAGCTTAAATTCATGCTTAGCACAATAATTTTTAGTAGATGTGAAATTTAATATAAATTAGATCAAAAATGACAAAAAAATGTGTAAGGCCAGAGTCTCCCCCTTAAAAGTTAAACTAAATTTTTCTCTGCACCATTCAGTGGTAAAGTTAAGCCATCTGGAGTCCGATATACTGAAACTAAGAGAGAAAAAGTGCCAGAAGTTGCATGGGGAAGACAGCAGAATGTGGTGCGCCTTCTCTATAGACGCTTTCAGCGCGCGCCAAATTGAGCCGCCATTGCCGACCTTCTCTTGTCTTACCAAGATGCCGAGACACTGAAGCGAGCGTTGACGAGCCTCCACAAAAGGCCTATGCTGGGGAGAAGGATACAGTAACACTTAAAATGACAATAACCTGTCCTGCTGTGGTAATGATGAAGTGGAGCGAACGGAATAAGAGTGAACAAAAACTGAAGGTCGCTTATGGCGGCACCCATGCACAGCTGCCTGAAAGCGTCTATAACCGGCCTCCTCAGTGGCTCCGGGGAAGCGGAGCCACTTACGGATCCCCAGGTGTCGGGTTCGAATCCCGGTCGAGGAGCTCGCAATCCAACGGAGGCTCATTGCAGAGAAGGCGCCGCGTAATTGAGCTTTCGGTTGCTTGTCAAAATGATCTCCAGGTTATCCTAAGTTAATCCTCAGTCCTCAGCTGAGGCGTGTCAGATGACCTTGGTTGGTCCGGCACGTAAAATTCCCAAATTCTAATTTTAACCGTTTCTATAGCCATGCGACCTTAAAGGGGTACGGAAACAAAAATTTTAATATTCAAATTTCGTTCGGAAATGAGTCAAGCACGACGGATAATAACCGTGAACGATAATCGCCCGTATGTATTTTGAACGACTGGCTATATTTTTCGTTCCAAACGGTGCACTCAAGCAGGCGCTCAAAGACAAGCGAACGGAGACCGCGATGCGTCATGGGATATCCGGCGCAAACAAAAACAGAAAAAAAAAGTTCCCCGCATTCGTGACGTAGCGAGCTGGCGTGGTTATGAGCTTTGCCCTTGGTGGCGTTGTCAGCGTTGTGGTGCTGTCAATAGCGTCAACGCGTTACAACCGAGCGGCTGGCGCAAGGAGCACGTAGCTTCCACAGCACTGTCAGCTTAAGGGTGAACGGGGTGGGGAAAGTAACTTTTGTCCGAGTTTTCAGCGACGGGCTAATCTTCTAGGGGGACAATGGTTGTTTCCGAGTGCAGAAACGAGGGTTTGGTACAATGCACGATTTGTGAGTTGAGGAAAGCTATGAAGGAAAATGTTGAATTCCAAAGAGCGGCACTGCTCCGATGGAACTTGCTACGTCATGACTACGTAGCAAGTTCCACAACGTTGCTAGATTACCTTCCAAATAGGCTCCACATGCAGCCACCAGGTGCACATTGAAAGATTGTTTAATTAGGTTTAAAATTAGTTTCCTTGTGCCTTTCAACGAAAGACTGGTATCTTTGAGGTTATGCTGCAACATGCAACACATTAAAGCTAAAAAATGAGCGCTGGAATTTCGTTTCCCTACCCCTTTAAGAGAATGCAATGCTATCAGATCGCCGCACAATGTCTCACTATACCCGCACCCGCCACAGATGCCAGCGTCGCTTTGGGGTGGGTCTTCCGTCACTCTTTTGGTCTTGGTTTCCATATCCCAGCCTCCTCAAGGTTTGATTTTGCCAGAGAATAGTGCAGAGCAAAATTTAGTGGTCTGAATCTTAATATAACAGCTATGACATATTTTGATTACATTACAAGCAACAGATCTCTAATTGGGTTCGCCAATCATCACCTTACTCTCGTAACCTGACGTTTGCTGTGGTCAAAAACAATGATTTTACAGCGATAGCTTTAAAGGGCTCCTGTTACAGAAAAGCTCGCGTCGGCGTCGGTGTCGGCGTTGGTGTCGGCGTCGGTGGGACGGGGAAATTCTGATTGGTCGATAAGTAATTCATTTGCCTTAAAAAAAGCACTGACAGTTCAAAATCCAAATTGATTTGAAAATGATGCCTGGACTTTATTTTCATAATTCAAAGCTTGGAAACTCAGCATTTGTGAAGTAAAAAAAATGATTTCCAAAAGCCAAATTTGAAGTTACTGCGCGATCCACGCCAGTGCAGTGACATCAAAGATTGAAACGTCCTGTAACTTGAGTTTCTCTCCCGCCTCTGCCGAATCGTCTGTGTCATGGTCTCCAGTTCCTGCCACGTCCCGCAATCAACCGCGCTTCTCTGGGCCTATCGCTGTGATAGGCCCAGAGCCTATCACAGCCTATCGCTGTGAGAAAACGACGCTTCGTTTTCGAGTTTGTGAAGTTCTTTAAAGGCTCTTTCAGCGATCTCAAATTCTTTGAAACAGTGTGAGGTCGAAGAGAATGCACAGTGGACTTTTGTGAGCGACGTGAGGGGCCACGTCGCACCGGTGCATCGTGAAAGGCTGCCTTGGCAGAGTCACAACCAAAACTATGGTGTACAGGCACCAACCCAGTTGTTTTGACCATTTGACAATTTCCTTTTCGAAGTCTGGGAGGTCGTCGGGCACCAAAAAGAGAACTTCGTCCGATTCGCCGGCTCCTCTATCATCCTCAGTGCTACATGTGCCGAGTGCCGCCGTGTTTTCCGAGGGAGGATAAAAAGCCAGAAGGCAACATCCTTTCAGGACTCTGATTTTAGATATTTCAGAAGAAGGGGGTGTAGCAGGCACGTAGCCAGGATTTTGTTTCGGGGGGGGGCCCGCCCATGACAAAATGCTGTATTAGGGGGAGGGGGGAGAGGAGGTCCCAGCAAAATGGAAGATTTCGGGGGGGGGCCCGGGCCCCATGGGCCTCCCCCCTGGATACGTGCCTGGGGTGTAGTATGTTTGCAATTGCGTTAAAAAACATGTTTTACGAATTCTGTTATTAAATACTATAGAAATGTCGCTTACCGAGCTTCTAAATTTCATAATCAATTACGTTACAAATAAATGAAGCGAGGAGGTGAAAGGAAGGAGAGAAAAACGCCAAAAATAAAAAAAGCGCGTGCATGCGTGAAAAAAAATTTTTCTTTTTTTTTTTTGTTGCATTGTGGAATGTTTTTGCATGTTTATGACTACAACTTGCATTGTTTTAGACAACAAAAGGGAATATGGCCTTGGGGTGTCAGTGCCCCTTTTAAAGAAAATATTCTAAAAGTTCTAGGCAGAGCGGGATTGAACTTATCTCCCTTTGGTTGCGAGCTAGACACACTACCCACTAAGCCACGCAGACACGCGTTCACGGCTTGGGATAATTAAATCTATGCAGTATTTAGTGAAAGTACAAAAATGATTTGCACCTTTGTGTTTCCTCCGATTTCTGATAAATCTTAAGTTAATCTGGCAAAAAGGCTTTTGTTGCATGTTCTATTGTTTGTAAAATATGCTGACATACATTGTGCCGCATTTTTTGATGGGGGTATTGTAAAAGAGTGGGCAGAAACATTTCTGATAACGTGGAGGTTTTAGTTTAAACTAAATTCGTGCTAAACACGAATTTAGTTTAAATTCGTGTTTAGCACAAGAACTTATATTAGATGTGAAACTTCAATATAAATTACATCAAAAATAACAAAAAAAATGTTTAAAGCCAGAGCCAAGCGCCCTTTTCTTAAAAATATTCTCAGTCGTTGGTAAAACAATGTGTATAAAGCAGCAACTTCATTATAAATTGGTTTTAGTTTTTTTTTGTTTTTTTTTCTTCAATAATCACATTGTGATTTTTATGTAGCAATTGCCACGAAGAGGAAGGCTGACATATTTCAATATAATCATCTTTTTAGCCTACCATGCATGCATAAATCTGTCTGCCCTCTTTTGTTTTCTTTTTTTGCAGCGGAGCTGTTAAGGGCTAGGTTCCCCTGGATCGTGTCCGTGTATGTTGACACAAACCTACCTGGACAGCTACCGCCATCTATAAGCGACGGCAACAAGCACACAACCAGTATGGTTTCCGCCGTCACTCGTAGATGGCGGCAACTTTTCCAGCTATAATAGAAGAATGGATAGTTGGGCGCGTTGGTGGGAATTCATCGTAGGAAACAGCGCAATAAACAGACGACGACGAAGAAGAAGCACACAGTGTATCGAGTACAGCTCTGTTGGTCTTCCTTCTTCACGAGAGTGGAAAGGCTGAACGTTTTTATTTTTTTTACCATGGGGAAAAGTAGTAATTTGCAAAAGATCTGCAAAAGATTTTTTAAAATTTATGCTGTATTCATTCCAGCTTATTATACTGAATTTATTGGTGTGCCTTGGTCCCTCCAGGCAAAACTTGGATCCCAGGGCAATGTATACGGATGAGCAGCTGTGGAGCGTCTTGGAGAAAGCTCGGTTGAAAGAGGTCGTCATCGTTTCAGGCGGACTAGGTATCTCCGACTTTCTATCGCTTCCGAAAATTCTGCACTTTGGCTCGCATCAATAATGGTCCTTTGGACATGTGGCGACACGATTTGAATTAATCTACAATTTTCTTTTAGATGGCGAGGTGACAGAAGAAGGCTCCAACTTCAGCCTCGGACAAAGACAGGCAAGTGTAGTAGGTTAGGCAACTGGAATTGGTTGCTGCATGTTTATAGACGATCAAATGCAATGCCTTGTGTTGGGGATGAGAGGGATCTTATTGGTTGGCCAGATATAATCGCACAATCAAACCAACTTTGATACTGCGGAGAACCTCCATCCACAATTGCGTAGCAATCATCTTGAAGGATTTCACCCTTTGTTTTTTTGTGACTGAAAACATGGTGAGTTCTGATGCCCCGCAAATACAGTCTAAGCTCGTTATAACAGACCTTGATTTTGACCAAGATTTCGGTCTGTTTTAAAAGGAGTATGTTGTATGCAGATATGAAGTTGAGTCAATGGTATTTAGAGGAAAACCAACCGAACTTCACAAATTGGTATGCTATATCCAAATGTCTGCTATAACCAGGTTTGTATTGAGAGACTCGCGTGAGTCGGCACCTTTTTTTGCGTTTCCTATATTAATGAGATGTTTTTATTCTTGCAACACACCAGCTCTTCTGCTTCGCGAGGTTTCTCCTGCAACCTTCCAAAGTATTTGTGCTGGACGAGGCCACTTCTTCTCTGGATGCTGACCTGGACTCTCTCATCCAAGAGACCATGCTGAGGGAATGGGCAGACTCCACGATTCTTGCTATTGCGGTGAGTATTTGTACCAGGCACTCCGAAGGTGATCAGTTGAGTTTGTTACGGGACTGCAAACACTTTTTGTAACGACTCTCCCACTTTTTATTGCTTTCTGTTAATATTTCCTACACATAATTAGCGCAGAATCATTAATAAATTGTCTAAATGCTGGCTGCTTCGAAGGGTAACCTGCAATGAAATATGACGGGCCTCTTCATCCAAAAGGTTCCTTTCTTTTTTTATTAAAATAAATAAGCTACAATGTTTCTCGTAAGTCTGCCCACAGTTCTCGCTGTTTGGGACTTTGTAAGAGGGATAGCTCTGACCTTGGGCAGGATAGATAACATTAATAAATATTATTAAACTTTCGTGTTTTCTGCATTTCGTTTTGTTTTCTGTCCTCCACATATTCTGTGTTTTTTTGTGTCAGTGTTCAGTGTCAGACAAAAAATGGGTTATTAATAGGCCCCTTTTTGGAAAGTTCCTCGAGCAACATTGGCGGTCGCCATTCTTTGGGCACGAATTGTGCAATTGGATCCGACCCCTCGCCGAAGCTCGACGCAGCATTCATCTTTGACACGAGCCGGGCCGAGCTCACGACGAACGCCGACGCAACCCCCGTATCCAACGCGTGCTCGGAGCGTGCGCCCAAGCAACGACGGACTCGAGGAATTGGCGCAGCAGCCACTAGATGGCTCACTCTTTTGAAAGGGGTCTATTGGGATTCATGTTGACAAAAACAGGGCACGGGCAAGCGATTCCCGCACCTGCACGTAACGTGCGCACGACCCAAATATTCGAAAAATGTCCCTGTATTAACGGGGGGAAAAAGAAGGAAATGGGACAGTGGGGTGGGGTTCCCAAAAAGAGAAGCGGCCTTTTGGAGCGGTTTATTAACGGCTGTGTTCTTGGCAAGCGCAACGTGAGGCTGTAAATAAAGATTTCCCTCTCGCAAAGCTTCACCTCTTCCTATCCGAGGATGGCTTCAGAACTGGGTTTTTCTGTCTTCCCAGATTTTGATAAAACTGGCCCAGGCTTCATCTTTTGGGGCTCCGCAGTATGTACCAAAAGCACAAAACCCCGATCATTGTCCTCGTAAACCCGCAAGGCCAAGCAGATGGGTTGGAGCCCATACTCGGGAGTTCCTATACTAGCGAGCGAATCTTGTCGCCTTGCAGAGATACCAAATTTAGTATTAACGTTTCTTTGCATGTATTTTTTCAGCACCGAGTCACTGGGCTCCTGAACTTTGACCGGGTGATTGTTCTGGAAGCCGGCCACATCGTCGAGACCGGCGCACCGTCTGAACTCAGGAATCGACGAGGGAGCACCTTTGTGTCACTGCTAAAAGAGGCCGAGCACTAGCGTCACGACTGCGTGTCTGCGCTGCATTTACAGATAATACTTTACATACGAGGGGCGTCCCAAAAGTTTTCGGTCAGACCTGAAAGAGGTGAATGAGCTTGTGTTACTTTTCGACATACTCCAGTTCCTGGGTCCCCTTGGAAAACACATGGAAAGTCTGGTCCTCTAAAAACCGGGTCACAGCATCAATGACGTCATCATCACCAAAGAAGCGAACACCAGAAAATTTTCTTATTCGGCTGGGGGTAGAGATGGAAGTTCGATGCGGCGAGATCTGTCAAGTATGGTGGATGGTTGACCACAGAATAGCCGCAAGAGTGAATGGCAGCCATCACCACAACAGCGCGGTGGGGGAGTGCATTGTTCTGATGGAGCAGCACCCCCTCCCGGAGCATACCACAACGTTTGGCCTTGATGGCTTCACGCAGGCGATGAATAAGGGTTGCATAGTAGTTTCCGGTGATGCTCTGCTTTTTCTGAACGCAATAGTGGAGCAGCACGCCCTCCGAAACTCCAAAAGCCGTGGCCATCACCTTGCCCAGTGGCGTCACTTCTAGGGTCAGCGGCTCCTAATGCGGTGGCTCGCCGCTACCCCCCCTCCCCCCCCCCCCCCCTATTCCTGCTCTCTCGTTTCAAGCTTTGTTGCTTGAAACGAGAAGGCAAAAAAGGAGGGGGGGAGAAACCCCTCCCTTCCCCCCACTGCCCTTCCCCTAGTGAATCTACTGACCTTGCCTGCTGATAAAACAGACTGAGCCTTCGGCGGTGGAGAGGAAGTGTGGTGCTACTGTTGGCACTTTGCTGTCGGGTTGAAAGTGGTTGACCCAGGTTTCGTCCACAGTCACAAATCTGGCACGGAATGATGCGGGTTCTGCACCTGAGACGCTCAAGATTATCCCTGGATGCGGTGTAACGGGTGCGTTTTTGGTCACACGAGAGCAATCTTGGAAACCACTTGGCGAAGTTGTTTGTGTCAAGATGTTTGGTCAAGATGCACTGAACTGTAATTTCGGAGATGCCTGTAACCTGTGCAATGATCCAGATTTGTACTCAGCAATCTGCCATTACCTCATCGTGCACGCAGTCAACGTTTTCTTGTGCAGTCACTTTCCGCAGGGCTGCCAAGGTAGGGGTCGTCTTTGGCGCCCTTCCATCCATGGTTGCATTTCGTGGCTCACTTTTTTCATTGTGCTGTAGGATGGGGCATCCTGTGCCTATGTCGCAACCATGTCTTTGTGGGTGCTTGCCATAGTTAGGCCTTTCCGAAACAAATATTCAATCGCCGATTGTGTCTGCACTTTGTTTTAGTTCAACTGCGCTGATTGCCACCTGTTGGTGGCTGCCACAGGAAAACCGTATTGTGTGCATGCACCATTTTGTGTGTCCTTAAATCTAAAGTGCCCATGTGCTATAATAAAGTTTCGTGACTGTCCTCGCACTCCTGTGCCAGGCTGAGAAATTTTTGGATGCCCCTCGTAGATGCGCCTTCGCGTACAAGGTATACATGTGGGCTGTGTTGAGCAAATAGGTTTTTTTGTTTACCTGGCACTGGCAGCTTGAGACATATTTATAATACATGCATCAAAACTTTATTTTATTGTCGTAATTTTATTTACTGGACGCATCCTCACAACATTATTTATTTTGATACTCTGAACACTGTACGTTCTGCTTGCCTTTTATTATTTTGTTTCTATACAAATGGTGGAGAAAATAATAAAAGCATTTCTCAGAAACTGAATCAGAGGGTATATGTTTGTGTGTGTGTGACTGTATGTGAAGGAGAGAGAGTTTCATGCATTCACTTCCCTTAATCTAAACATTGTCGTGAACACACACACACACACACAAAGCAAATATACTGGGTGTATCGAGGAGCGGCCAGGCTCTTTAAATCGACCACAAAATTCGGTTTTTTAATCTATCGCGTTTCGATTTTGTACAGCGTTGGCCACAGGTGGTGCATTTTTTCTATAAAATTCGCAAAGAGCGAGCTTACTTGAGGAAAAAGTAAAAAAAGAAAAAGGCTTAGCTTCTATGGAAACGCAGCGAAGCCACCGGTCTTCAAACCATAGGGCGCCCTATGGTTTGAAGACCGGTGGCTTAGCTGCAATTTACGTAGGACCTAAGCCTTTTTCTTTTTTTACTTTTTCCTCAGGTAAGCTCGCTCTTTGCGAATTTTATAGGAAAAATGCACCACCTGTGGCCAACGCTGTACAAAATCGGAACGCAATAGGTTAAGAAGCCGAATTTTGCGGTCGATTTAAAGAGCCTGGCCGCCCCTTGATACACCCAGTATATATATATATGCTATGGCGACGAGATGTTTTGATGGCGCCACCTCGCGGCCTCCTTCCTGTGACGGAGCTGGTAGGATGCGAGCAGACGACGCGCCATGTCAAAGCACGGAGTGGCTATGTTCGCATCTGTGCCGATCAAAAACGGTTTATTTATTAAAGTAACGCGTATAACGCTTCTGTGAGTGATCTCTACAATGAATAACAGCGCCTCAAGACAGCTTTTCATAATTAAAAAAAAATCTTTAAAACGTATAAAAGCTAGCCTGGAGTTTCACATTACAGCTTGCGCGGCGTGCGTTAAAGCTACTCACAGCCTCTCCGGCTTGTTTTTTTTTTGTATCTGTGAATGCTACTGTAGGAAAAGGTTTTGCCAGAGTAAATTACGTGCTGTCTTCTTAGCTGTGCACACGCACACACTTGTTTTAGCTACATGAGCTTGCCGATACCGACGCTTCTATCCAAATGTGGCTCGACAGCTGCTGCGGAGCAAAAGCTCGTCAGCAAATACGTGGTGAGTTTGTCACATCGCGACTTCTGCTCGAAAGAAAAGCAGAAATTTGCATAAATTGTCGCACATGACCCGGCAAATTCAAGTGATTGATTAATTGGTTGTATTCAATTTTTACTAAGAATTGTTTACAAATTTAAAATCACTCGCTGAGAAGAGCATCACGCGTTATGCGCATTCGGGTCCGCAAAATTCAACATACAAACGACAGTAACTTATAGGTGTATTTCCTCTTTTGGGACGCTGAAGTGTCACCGACTTACTAGATCTAAGACTTCGATCGTGAGGGGAATCTCGCATGTTTCGCGTCGACCGGGTGAATAGGCAGGGATTTAGTTAAAATGACTTCGGAAGCCAGTCGCCGCTTCTTCTTGCCAGTTATTTCGAGGAAATGTTTGTTTACTGGTTTCCCAAATTCAAAAAGGAATCAACTCGGAACTAATAAGAGACCATCACTCACAGAACACATTGGAAACTATAGGGTACACGGAGTCGCTTTCACTGGTGTTTACACACGCGAGGGGTTCTCGAAGCTCGCTCTCCTTTTTTCAATTTGATGAGACATTACTTTCTCAGATTTACTTTTTCCGAACCATAATAAAAAAAGTGCACCTTATTTGCCGTGGTGGATGTTGTAGTGGGATGAAGCACTCTATATTCTATTTTCATCATCCAGCTTTTTGTCCTGGTAGAGAACAGCTCATCACCATCCGAGCGCATCGGTACCTCAGCGCCAAAAGTGTTTGTTAGCACGACTACGCGTTCCACAGTTTCATGCTTTGGTAAAATGTCCTACTACGAATATCACTTCACCAAATAAACACAACGCGTGAAAGATGTTTTGCCGCACGCGTTACCCAAACAGCGCATGAAGCGAACCGACGAGCCGAGGGACCCAAGATCTGCGCGGTCTGTCCCAGTCTGTCCTACTAGTGACGTCACAAACGATGATGATGATAGCTAGAGAAGCGCCCCCTGTAGTTCGCGCACGCCGCCAGTACGTACCAGGTGTTCCATGTTAATTCAAACAGATTTAATTACTAAAATCTGTAAAAGATGCACTAATACGGCTTGTGCAGGTGAGTTATGTGGCCAGGGGGACATTATGTGGGTGGCTAAGCTCTGCAATAATTCTGCTAATTAAATAAAATTCGTTAATTAACTTTTACATTGGTGAAAATAGACATGGTTCCAATTGGAAAATTACTGAGCGTCATTGAAAACCACTAATAGCATCCTCGATCATCCGCACCGGTGCGCACCGGTGCACGGAGGTGCTCCCCGTCGTCTTCGATCAAGTGCACCGGTGCGCACCGGACGTCCTCGATCAACGGGGCGCACCCTCCCGGTGCAGCTTTTCGTTGCCCCAACGCGCACCGAGAAAATCGACGGTGCGCCGGGGTGCAGTCCCATCAGGCATTGCGGCCAGGAGCGGGAATCGAGGAGATGGCGGGAATAGCAGACGCGCAGTCTGTCGAGGTGGCGACCTTGCGAAGACGAACACGCCTCGCAGCTGCACTCGATTAATTCCTCAGCTCTTCTGAGAGCGAGACGACGATATTCTTACCATCGCCGCGATTACCGTCGATTGCTGCGGTGGCAAGGAGCGCCCGAAAGGTATGAACTTCGTGGAAAGCGTTGCGAGGTGTTTCGATGACACCGAGGTACGGCCATTATGTGGTGGTTCTCTTTCTCGAACCAACAATGATGGACAGCATATACCTGTGAAATTGTCACCCGCTTCGTGACCCCACCGACAATCACGTCCACGATGTTCATTCGTGTGGGACCGCCAAATCCGCGAGTAAAAAAACAGGAGAAATTGACAGCAGACGGGCACCGCGCGCGGACCTACGCAAGAAAAAACAAACAAAATGCGAGGTGACGCATGGTGGAGCTCGCCGCGGTGCACCGCCGCGGCGCAGTTTGTCTTCGATGTCGCACCGACTTCGTGCTGCACGACCGAGGAGCGCTGTGCAGTGTGCACCGTCCAGGTTTCAGGGCGATTCCGGTGCGAGTTGATCGAAGATGCTATAAATCAACTCTTCAGAGCGACTTGAAGCTCATGGGACACTCAGGTGCACACCAGAGTTACCACTCGTGCAGCAGGCGCAAGGCTAGCGGTGGCGGGGCTAGCGACCGCGTTTCCCCCTCCGCTACGCCCTCCGCAACGAAGAAGTTGCTACTGCGCCTGCGCACCGATAGCCTTGACTGTAGAGTTCCGGGTATCGTAGCGGGTTGCGGAGGGCGTTGAGGACGGCGAAAACGATCTACGAAAACTCCCTATGCTAGCTTTATTCCTGCTGCACGAGTGATATTTTGTGATCACAAAGAATCCCGAACAATTCTGTCCTGAGCAGGGACGTCTCATGTTCCTCGCTGGTATGGGACGTAAGGCCCAAACATTGTATTATTCATGTGCTTTATATTTTATATTGATGAATGGAAATGAATATAAAAACTAAGTGAAACTGGATAAACCGCGATTGCGTTCCATACACACCATCCGTTACGCACGGGCACTTTCAAGGATTGTTAGTTTCGATTTCAGTTTCCCGGCCACCTGGCGAGGACGCTGGCGATGTCTACTCTCGTTGACAGAAAGTTTAGCCGCCTGCGTCGAGAATACAAAGGGCTGCTCAAGCGCCGCGTTGTGAGGAAGTTTCTTTCCCTCATTTTTGCTGCGGTGTTGAAGACGTTTCGTGTCCTCGCGACTTAAAAAAGTAAGTACCTTTTGACGTATTGTCGTCTGACATTTTTAAATGAGCCCCAGTTGCTGTCTGAAGTACGACGGACAGTCATATATGCCTAAAGCTTCGGGCGATCGCCGCCAATAAAACAATTTTAACCCAGGAAAGCTTTGGCACTGTAGGCCTAAAGGTAACACGTGTGCCACCGGCCGTCGATGTTCTCGACAGCCGATTCGTACAGTTAGTTGCATGCCGAATTTGTGTTTTTTTTTTTTTTTTAATTAAACAGTCAAGCCTGATTGTTCTAACTGGGCGATATTGTGTTTTGGTAATCAGTGATTTCAGTAACCGTTTTCATGTCGTATGCTGCGGTGAACCCATTGATCGCCGCGTGTTCGTTCAAAGCCGTGATTCCCGAACCAGCTCTCAATTTCAGCGTTTTTTTTGTAATTATAGGTTATAATTCCTTCAGATGCGTTACGTCGCCGCTTATCTCCTGGCCGCGATGGGCGGAAACAAGGACCCATCGGCTGCCGACGTCGAAAAGATACTCGGCAGCGTCGGCATCGAAAGCGATGCCGAGCGCGTCAAAAAGGTGATCAGCGAACTCAAGGGGAAATCTGTCGAAGACGTCATCGCCAAGGGTGAGTGTCGATTCGATGCTGAGGCTGCGCTCATACGCAAAGGCAACGGCGATCGCTGAGTATCCTTGCCTTGCCGCGCAGGCAAGGAAAAGCTGGCGTCTATGCCGTCCGGTGGAGGCGGTGCTGCTCCTGCTGCTGCATCTCCGGCCGCTGGCGGTGCTGCCGCGGCGCCCAAAGGTACGCTCACTTTTTTTTATGTTAGGCATTAGCCACCCTTCGAAGGTTTGACATATGGAACGCGAGTGAGCGGGTCCCGTACAGGTCAGTGAACGTGTGTGGCGATCGTCCCCAGGGAGCCAAACAAACTTATCCCACCCAGAGGAAAGCTTGGGATGGCAATTCAGCGTTTTGTCTGCTTTTAGTAGGTTTATTTCGTGCCACAGCTCGAAAATTTGGGCCCTGGGGGCAGGTCTCAGGGTTGACAGCACTGGTTGGTTTTGGTGACTTTGGCTTAGTGACATGTTTGGAGGGAAGAGTTGGTGCCATACACCAAAATGCTGAAAAATGGACCAGTGCAGGTGTTGGACACCATACCTTCTGTTTGCTGAGCCGGCAAAAAACACTTTTCACACTGTTGGCAGGGTGTCTAGCAACCGGGAATTGTCAGGGAAATTTTAATTACCGGGAAAAATCGGGGATATTGTCAAAAAGCGAGCCCAGTCAGGGAAAATAGCCGTAGACGCCATTGAGTGCCCTGAGCAAAGACTTGGGGGCAGAAAAATAGGCAATAAATTCTGTTTAGAGCAGAGCGCGGGCTCTGCTCACTTGATGTAGTGGCTACCCCAGTGGTTCTCAGTCATGGATGTGTCGGGGACCCCTTGCGGACCGCTGGCAGTGATGGGGGACCCCTTCCAGTGGGTGGGGGGGAGGGGGGGTATGTAAGTAAGTTAACACGTCTGAAGCATGAAACAGGTGCCTTTTATTGCTGTCGTAGTTCCGGAAGCAGGTTGCAAATTAGTCACGGCCAGACTGATCTACAAAAAACGTGCCAAATAAAAAAGAAAAAAATTTTTGTTAGAGGGTTTTGCGGACCCCACAAGTGGTTTCGCGGACCCCCATTTGAGAACCACTGTGCTACCCAATGCAAAAAGAACAGCCGACAAATTCAGTCCAAGCCTTGGATTGGATTGGGGGCACGACACTTTGTGGCCCCAAGTGGCCTCTTCAGTGACGACATTGGTGGCAAAAATGTGCTCGTTTAATTCAGACTGGGCGAACCCAAATATTTCGGAATATGCAAGTTGGATTAAGCCTGTGCAAAATGGTGCTCAATGCCTTGTGTTGTGATGGTCTTATATATTTAACCGCCTCTACAGCGGTCAGGGAATTTCACCTGGAACAGTCGGGGAAAACCTGGAAGAGTCAGGGAATTTCAAAATAATATTTGCTATAGTAAGTTACAGGTCAAGAAGGTAGCGGCATATGCCCCTCAAATGAATTCATATAACCCTCCCGTAGCCAACACGGGAGAGGGTTTTGCCTTCCTGTGAATATTTGCTCTATGTTTCGACTTTGACTTAGTGTTGTGGAAGCCACGAGAAGGAGATTAGAATTATCCCCCTCTGATGGAAACAAATTCGACTTTGGGGTGTTAGGTTCTCCCTCCGATGGACACAAAGGCCACTTTCAGGGGCTCGGTTCCCTCTCCGATGAATACAAAGGTCGCTTTCTTAAAAAGTGGGGGTCAGAGACAAGTTGGCATCACTCTGTAGCCATTATCTGTTCATTGAAGCGGAACACGGGGCGTTTCCAGGGAACTAGTCTTTCGACTGCGGATGGATTTGAAACGGGCGCATCACGCTTATGGGAGCAGCTTCTCCTACCTTCTTGACTTGTAACCGACCATAGACACCCTGGTTGGGCTTTTCACCCTTTTAGCATGCTTCGTAATGTAACTGAGCTAGAAACACTGATGAGCAGGTTCTGTATCTCGAAGCTGAATTGCTGGTTTTACGACATGCCTTGTTCACTTCAGTGTGTGGGAGTGCGGAAAGATTTTTTTCCGGTGGAAGGGCAGCGGCTTTCTGTCAAAGAACAGCCCCCACCGCCAACTTCAGTTGCATTCCTGATTGTAATGATTTTTTAAGTGCAAGGGGGTTCTCACAGTTAGCTCAGTCAGTGTTACTGGGCAGATTAAGTGTACGGTAGCATGACAGCCCAAAACCGTTGAGTGCGGGGCCATGCACTTCCAGCTGTACAGTTACAATCTGAGCACAAATTATGCATGGGAAGCGTGGGCCACAATTATTACAAAATAAATTCATGGGACAGCCCAACAAGCTCGTCACAATTAATAAATCTCTCTTCTCCGCTTCATGATTGCGGCTGCCGGACGGCCATCTTGTGCCAACAGGAGGTGGACCGGTTGGAGCGTTTCAGAGGCTGGGTGGCAGCATGCTGACAGCACGTTTCGCTGAAGAAGCTTTTTAGAACCTTTTGTAAACGGTTGTAGTTGCCTTTGAGAACACTTAAAAATCTTTTACGAAAGCGCAGGAAAAAGTACAACTCGTCAACTGCAAGTCTCGTGGCGTGATCACAGAACATGCCTTGGCACATTGAAGTGCTGCGTCTGCCTTCGCACGCTGGGGTACCAATCGATAATCAATGTCGTGTGGATGATTTTGAAGATGTGTTGTGCGACAAGGTTTATGTGCCACTGCACCAGTGTTTTACTTTACACTCTCGACTGTATCTGTAACGTGCAGCAATCGCGGGTCAAAAACGAGCTTGGTTCCATGCCGACATCACAGCGGCGATTGTTTTTTTTTTTTTTTTGCCTTCCAGACATTTCTAGCAGTCTATTCAGTAGAAGTGAACACAAGTCTATCTTTCTCGATCCCCCCATCTCCCAAACACTTCTGACGTCCTTGGTTCCATTGTTCAAAAGCGGTGGTGTGGTTTGTAACCCATACATAACTGCGTTGCTCCGTTTTCATGCGATGTGAGTAATTTGGATCCATTCGAGCGGATTTAGAACATTGTTAATGGCGCATAATAGCACCCACTGATCAGTGCAGCTCACCGGAACAGCTAGACGATCAAGAACTTCCTGACCGATATGTATGTGGCAAAGATGTCTTTGCGCGACACATTTTCGAAACTTTCCCGGGGGGGGGTTAACGCGTCAACACGACATTGATTCTTGATCGGTATCCAAACGTGCGAAAGCAGAGACGTAGCACTTCGGCGTGTCAAGGCATGTGCTTTGATGACGCTGCAAAACTGGTGCTGCACTTTCGTAAAAACGTCTGAGTGTTCTCAAAGGCCACTACGGCCGTTTACAGAAGGTTTTAAAAAACTTGCGTGACGAATGACGGCGAACGAGGAGAGAGCATCTTTCAGCACGCAGACGCCGAACCTCTGCAACGCTCCTAAAGGTGGACTTCTGGTACCTCACAGATGGCCGATACGGAACTTCCGGTGGCCGCACCCATGCGAGGATGCGTGGTGCACCGAATTGTCATAGTGATAAATGAAACAGCCCTCACCTGTGTGCAACAGCAGTGTGGAGCACAGAAAAGCTACTCAAGCTCCGGGACGAAAAAAAAAGAAAAAAAAAACTGCACAAAAAGCTCACTTCAGTGCGAGACTTTGGGGGCGCTCCTATTCATTTCGTTGATAGGACACCGTGCTTCTGCATTCCACAGCACAAACTTAACATGTAAGCATTAGTGGCATTTTGCATTCTAGGTGTGACAGTATTGAAAACTGATTCACCATTTTACTACTGAATCAAGTATAATTATTCCGTGGCTATAGGGGTATTTTTGTTGTCATAACTGTTCTGAAAGAAGGATGCATCAGGCCTGACATAGCCTTGCGTTCTCCTAGGTGGCTAGTGAAGCGTCGATTGTGCGCAGTACATACCCATAACCTATAAACATTCTTCAGGTCTGTCATCTGCGGCGCGCAGGTATAAAACTCCGTGCCCCGAGTTAAATCCCTCTTGGAGAGCAACCGATAACAAACAATAGTGAAGTTCTTGGTGTACTTTAGAGGGCTTTTGTCCACATTACCAAGACACAACTTTAAAGGAACGCTAGAAATGCACAGCATTTTTAAGTCATCATCTCGCCCGGGTAGCAGAAATCCAGGGGGGGGGGGGGGGGCTGGACAAGAGCGACGTCGTTCCATTACATTTCGATACTGCTCCAGCTTCTGAGGAGTGGACTGTAGTGTATCCAGTGTTGGTTTTATAGTCGCTGACAAGGTGAGGAGGGAAGGGAGTCACTTGTCCCACCTCCAGTGTGAGCTGCCTACCTGAGACAACGCTTCAACATTAGTGCACCTCGAGCGTGCCTTCAGCCAAAGCATGGCGAAGGGCATGGAGCATGCCATCCATTCTCATTTTTTCAGTGGCTATAGTAGCAACTCTTTATAGAGATCTGTGGTTGAGGCACGTGTCAAAAAATAAATTTTATGCGAAGAAATAAATAAATTTTGGAGCAATATTGACGATTTAGTCGTTAGTCCCCTCCTTTCCACTTGTTTTCTCGGCATTGAGGAGAGCTGGATCGGCTTCGGCTTCACGTTTAGGTGGAAAGAATGGATTACCATCCCTAAAAGGTTAAAACAGCGGAAACAAGGAGGGATGGGAAGCAGGGCACATACACAGTGCTGTATTTGTCGTTGAGCGAATGATCATTCCGTGACGTCATGGACTTTGTGGCAGAATTTCATATAAATTACGTTGTCAATATTGCTCTAAAAGAAAAAAAAAAGTTGCTTAAATTTATTTTTTGACACTCATGTCCCAACCAGACTGTTTAAAAACAAGTTTTTTTCTTTTCGGGGGCCTTTAACTGGGGAGCACGTCTTTCAACACCCTTTATTGCACAGGGGGATGTGCTCTCTCCAAACATCAGAAATAATTTTTCTTTAGAAACCAATGCATAGATGGCAGCGCAGAAAAAGTGGCTAGATATGTGTGTACCAAATTAATATTGGCAAAATGTAGACCAACGAAAAAGTCCCTTGCAGTGCACTTTCCTTTTGTGTACAGTTGAAAATTGGGGTATATTGACTGCATGATGCTAAAAATGGAGCATCCTGCTTGACGGTCCTCAGTCACTCCCAAAAAAATGCCTTACGAACTCCTTTTCGGAGTTTTTGCCAATAAGAAAACCTGAAATCGTCTGGTGGTTTGGGAACACCAAGGCAGTGGAGGATACTTTCTATTCAATATTCTCTTTCTGTTCACGCTCATTGCCCTGAACGCAACTTTCGAGATAAATCTGGTTCCGTCGGTGATGTCACTAATTGCAGGATGTTGGTGGAAGCTCCTAATGAGTCTTGTTTACCTGAACTGACAGGTTACCTTCTGCAGCGGCACACCATTGTTGTTGATGGTCAAATTATTTGGAATATTTAGCAACTTCATTGTGGAGGGCACCCTGCATCACAACTTTGTTGGACAGCGAAAGGCTGCCCTTGCTTTAGACAGTTTGGTGGTAATTGCAAATTTGTTGTGGCATTCCAGAAGCAGCCAAGAAGGAGGAGAAGAAGGAAGAGTCCGAGGAGTCCGGAGACGACATGGGCTTTGGCTTGTTCGACTAGAGGACCCCTCAATAAAACCAACATCTCCATCAGCCACCAACCTGCCAGGGTTTCTTGGTTTCACCTTTTGAAATCTACTTTTAACTCCCCTTGGGTTGCATTTTCCTTGTTTAGCTATGTGATGTTCTACCCATTGACACAGTTCTATCTTGTTGCCCAACATGTGAGAGTAGTCTTGGCCAGTATGCTAAGGTAAATGGTATGAGAAGTGTCACACTGTTGCAGGTAGGTCGATTTTAGTTTGAGCCTGGTGACTTAAAACACCCTATATATTAAAGAAAAAAAAATTTTAGAGCGTTTTTCGGTTTGCTTTAGACGGGGCAATTTCGCTCAGCAACCTGACGTCGCAACACGGGCCGCCCGCGTTCACATGCAGCAACCGAATTGCTACGACTACATCATCATGTATTTTTCTTGCACTATTTAGACGCACAGTTACATGCTAAGAAACATGGTTTCCTATCTTTAATTTGCGTTGATGACTGAATTTTGATAATACTGATAGTTCTGACACAGTTTATTTCCGAAAAAAAAAAAGAATCCATTTCAAACCAGAACGAAGTTGTCGTCATCATCACCATGGGGGTGTCGCGTGAAAATTTCGCATCCCTGATTGGGTGCTGCCGCTTCAAACGTCTCAGAGTTGTCCGTTTCGAGCCGGACCCCATCTTGCCAATTCGTGTCGATCTAGGGAAGAACCCGCCAGCGACCCCGAAATTACTGGAAAAGTTGCGCTGTCTGAAGCGGGCCTTATTACAGCTTGTGCGGCGTGCGTCGGGGCTATAGGGAGTATTCACTGGCGGCCATAGCTGTGTGCTCGGCTGCGGAGCGCGTGCTGAACGCGAGCTTCCACAGTTCTTTCGCCACGTGCATTCCGCGCCACCAAGATTGCCGGTCTTGGCAGCCTATTAATGCGAGCTCGTTCTGAGCATGCGCTCTAAACAGTAACCTCAAATATGGCGGCCAGTGAATACCTCCTATTCACAGCCTCCGATTCTTGTTTCGGATCTGTGGAGGCTCCTGAGGTTTTGCATTCACCAGAGTAAATGAGCTGCTGTCTTGGCTGTGCATGCGTGCACAGTTGTGTTGCAAAGCACTGCACACTTGTTCTAGCTACATTGATTGCGACCTTGGCCCACATCGAATCCGTGGCAAAGCTTGTTGCATCTCGACCACTTGAGAATGAGAAACAGAACTGTTTGCAAATTTAAAATCGCTCGCTGAGGAGCGCATCACGCATTATGCGCAATTCTTTGGGTTAGCAGGTAGTAATTCGTAACGGGTGTATACCTCGTTTTTCGGGGTGCTGAAGTGCTGAACCCGAATCAGAACGAAACCACAATCTAATGTGGCGGTTACCGGTTCAATGAAAGCGGTTCAGGGCAAATTGTGTTAATAATTTTTCTTAAAGGGGCGGTGCAACGATATTCGTTTTGAGCGTTTTTCACTTTGTATGTGCTTACTGGCACTAGTGGGACCCAAGTACACTCGCACGCAACGCCACTGACCAAGAAACCTCTTTGTTGCGGTGTAATTTCAAGTAGAAAAGCTAGCGTTTTCTTTCAATCTCCCCTTCGCAAATTTTGATGACGTACCCTGGTGGTAGCAGCATCCTCCAGGGACGATATTTGAATGCGGCTCATAGATTGGACCCGAGCATTGCGTGAGCACTCGATTTGGGCCCGTGATAATTGATAGCTCGAGAAGCATTCGAGTAGTGGCCCGTGTCCAATCGCTCCAACGACGACAATAGCCGAGCCATAACAATGTCTGGAACTCGGCGCGTGTCCTGGGCTTTGCCAACCCCAGCGCGTGGCTATGTACGGCATATAATCGGCTCCAGATCACGTGGCCGCTTGTTCTGGCTGCCAGTTGAGTGTGTGAACGCTGCTCGTGTTTCTTTAATTTTTTACTGGGACTTCTATTGCGTGGGGTGAAAAATGAACGCGTGTTTCATAGGTCATTAACGTCAGGGATCCGTTCTAAGCGGTATTTGCGCAAAGTACAAAAATTGTTGCATCGCCCCTTTAAGGTTTATCCACACGACGGACCAAATTGCTGTTTTGGTCCGCGGGCCGCGCATCACGTGATCTTACGTCACCGGTCTTTGAAGTCCGCCGGCGGTCCGCGCTACTGAGAAATGCCAAGTGACTTTTCTCGCCCGGACCTTGGCGGCGGACCGCGGCGTTTTTAGTATAATTGAAGCGCTAAGTCTGGCAACAGGCTGACTTTTGTTTGGATTGCAATCCAAATCGAAAGTCGTTTTCTTTTGGCGCCAACTGTTGAAGACGAACCTTTTGTTGTGCAACGATGGCGGCATGGTGCGACGATGCAACTTTTTTCCAATTCCCCGCTCTGTGAGATTGCCCTTTTCGGTTCACTTAAGTCCTCGTCCTCAATAGTCAACGCCAGGGCCACCGCGGCCAAACGTCTCTTTCGTTCAACTGGTTCAACCTCCATCTTGGCTCCTTACAAATAGCCTCAAAGCAGCTCGCTGCATGCGTTTGGCGGAGCTGTGAGGTCGAGGGTTAGACCGGCCCGTTCGCTCTGTCGTCTGCTCTTTTGGTCCGCCGGGTGGATGCTCATTGCAGCCGGGCCCGGGCGGCCCACGGGCCGCGCATCACGTGATCAATCGGTCCGCGGCCCGGTCCGTCGTGTGGATACACCTTTAAGGCTGCGGTCCCACGGCAGCCATCTTGAACAAGGCGTTAGTTCAACCAATAGATGGCGACACGCACCCGTGGGGTGGCCGAAACATTGGTTCACGGTGGGATGGCTCGAGCACCATCACGTTCCCCTCGTGGCCTTGCTGGCGCCGCTGCCAGCTGTGCTCAGCTGGCTCAATAGACCCATCCCAAAAATACTCCCTCCTCAGGCAGATCCGAAAATCCTCCACAGTGACGTGCGCAAAAGACACCATTAATGTGGCGAGGCTATTACTTGTATAATACTGTTCTTAAATGAGCTATATATAAGCGATCGGCTTTCAATTTTTATGGTGTCTTTTGCACACGCAACTGTGCAGTTTTTCAAACTCCGCCAGAAGAGGGCGTAATTTCGGGATGGGTGTCAGGCTTTGTATAAATTGTTCTCTGATATAGAGAGATGCGGTTCGGCGGTTGCCACGGCCTTTCGCAATAAATCTTAACAAGAAGGAATCAACTGTTGATTGACGTGTCAATATTCTTTCAATGACGACTTCTTCTGCAGGAATGCACGCTCAGTAGACTCAATCTTCCAAGACACCAGTGGAAGCGGACGTCAAGTAAACTGCTTCACAATTTACGGTACTTACCTCACCATTATAATGACGACCGAAAAGTGACATAACGAAATGTTGTGTTTCATGGGATCTGGAAGATTTTGTAAAGGTTGTTACATTATAGTTCCCAGAAGACAAACGCCGTTGCAATATTTTCGGAAGTACCGATATAATGTTGTAAGTACAGCTTAGGAGGAGTATGATGAAAACCATCAGAATAAATAGGAAGACGTTTATTTGCAATGAAGACGCTATGAACGAACGGCGTTTAGCGACGGCAAGTTATGAGCGTATGGGAATTTATAAGTTCACATGATTGCTAACTATGGACATGCGGACAATGACGACCTGTTTTGTCGGGAGATGGAGTAGCGGTGATGACCTGATATCGGACGACTCGTGGCAGACGAACAAGCAAGTTTCTTCTCAGCGAATGGTAAGCGTCCAGTGTCAAGCACAGCACGTGGCTACCGACGTTGTCGACGTTTCGAACACTTACCACTTTCGACAAAGGTGCAGGCACCTGGGCTAACTTTGTGGAAAGAGTCGAAGGCCTCCTCGAGTTCAGCGCCATCATGAACTGTAACTAAAAACGATCCACTATTCAGTCTGTGGGTGGCGAAACGTATCCGCATCTGCGGAGTCATGGTCGATGCGTACTCTTAAGTGGTTGGAAGTTTACACGATGCCTGCCACGACGTACAAACGCGTCATTGACGTTCTACGCTCTCTTTTCCCTACTTTTGCCCTACCGAAAATACTTTTCTCTGATAACGCGCCAAATCTTGCTTCAAATAAAATAAACAAGTCCCCCCCCCCCCAAAAAAAAAAAAAAAACAAAAAAAAAACGGCATTAGGCATCACATTAGTGCACCATACCATCCTGCAACTAACGGGCAAGCAGAACAGATGGTGTGCGAAACGAAAAAAGCCCTCTTGAAGCTTGCGGAAGAAGCAGTTCAGTGAAGAATCGCCAGGTTCTTGTTCCAGCAGCACGCGACGGTCTCGATAAAAAACACCCGCCGAAGCAATGTTCGGCGGACGAAGAGCCACACCCCTCGATCTCATATGATACTATGGCCATGAATAAAGATCGAGAGATTCCCAGATCGGGAGTAATGGCAGATTATTCGGTCGGACAACTCGTCTACGTGAGGAATTTCAGCGGAAGACGGGCCTTCCATGTAAAACTTGAGTAGAAAAGGCTCTATGTTGGTTGACAAGAAGGCGTCATCCCTCTGAAGACGTTGGATATCAATGCCCTTGAGTGTAAATATAATGAAATCACAAAACTCTCTTTGTGTATTGTGTAACTGCCCTTGTATTTGGTAGTAGAGGCTATGGTGGTCACTTGGACCTTTCACGCCAGGCTCTTTTTTCTTATTTTTCGCCTCATGCTCCTTTGCGGTTTCAGTAGGCTTCAAGAATCTTTTGGAACGGAAACACTTTACGTCAATGAGGCCACTTGTTCCAAGCAGTCAATCAGGAAATGCTGCTAGAAATCCGTCCTTCATATTAACGAATAAGCCGCACTTCTGCACATTGCAGTTTTCCTGTTCCACGTACAGTTGTAAAGCAGCAGCATCATTGATTCTACCATATTCTGTTGCGGGTGAAGAAAGGTCTTTGGGTACACGATACTTGAAACAAGTCTGGCACTGTACGTTGTGGTTCGACGCCCACTAATATCGTAGTCCTTATAGAGCCTCATAATTTAATCATTACCTCGTCACCTCATATAGCGCTCTTCATCAACAGTAAGTACAATAGGCTACCATGCACCATATTACAATCCAAGAATTGAAAAATTGAGTCCTTCAATCCTTCAATATGTTTATTATTTATATAATGTTATTACGTTACATTACCTCGAGACAATCGACGTCCATCGTCGATCTTAAAATACTTATATAAGGGGGGGGGGGGGGGGGGCGATCGGCGGCCGAGTGCATGTCTAGCGCACACCAGCTCGGAGCACGTGAAAGCTCGCGCTGCAGAACCCACCCCGCCCCTGCTCGTTTCGATGTGGAAGAGCATCATACCTGCATCATACCGGCTAGTACCGGCGTGCGGTCGTGTATCACTACTGCGTGGTGCACGTTAAAGACCCCAGGTTTGCGGTTGTACCGCACTGGCTAAATTGCTCACCTACACCTGAGACACACGCCCACTAAGGCAGACTAACTTCCGACTGTATAAACATACACACAACAATTTGCAATTAGACGCACAATCACAAAGAACACAGCGTGCCGCCTCTTTTCTTTGTACCGTCTTTTTTTTAACCAGCGTTCTCTCTTTTGAGACGGTTAGAACTAACGTTGATTAGAACAGTCGCACATAAAACCCGCGTTTCTCCTACCCGGCCGCTTCCTCCTCTCATTATGTGTAGGTGGTTAAAACTAAATAAGCTATAATAATGGTGTATTATTCATATTTAGTTTCAGTTTCAGTCAGGGGAAAGGAGGTTCGCGGGAAGTAGGGCCAATAAATGAGCTGCGCTTAGAGTATAGGCACTATCTTCCCCGACAGTGTTGTGGGCGCCGCCATTTTGGTGCTTGTGCAGAGCAGGCGCAACTGCCGATCGTCATGAGTAAAAATTGCGACTTCCTCAGCATTAGATTCGGTGTTAGGAAGCTCATGTAATATTGCTTTGCTTTGTCGCAAACTGTTTAAAGTGGAGGACGGAAAAGCGTTTCTTGTGATTTCAGATACAGCTTCAAATAACTGGCAACCATGATTTTAAGCCACAATATGCCCAAGTGTCGCTACTCTGAAGCATAGCTTATTTAATGACACTATTCATGCCCTTGTTCAAGAAGCTTGTAATACCTGGAGGGGCCATGACGTGAGACCCGTGGATTCCACAAGCCACTACCTTTTGACACCTGCCTCTTCCTCATTGTTCCCGCTAGTGCCAGTAAATTAGCTACGCTTCAGAGGAACGACACTTGGCCATATTGTGGCTTAAAATCATGGTTGCCAGTTATCTGAAGCTTTATCTAAAATCACAGGAAACGCCGCGTCCTACGAATGTTTAAACAACCCGCGACAGAGCATAGCAATATTGTATCAGCTTCCTAGCACCGCATATAATGCAGAGGAAGTCGCACTTTTGGATCATGACGATCGGCAGTTGCGTTTGCTCTGCACAAGACCCAAAAATGGCGGCGCCCAAAACAATTTTGGGGAACGGAGTGCCTAGTGTCACTAAAAAGCTACGCTTATTTAGCAGCTCATTTAGTGACTCTAGGCATGAAGTGAACTCGGGTGTATTCTTTCCGTCTTCGTCTTTATCGTTTATTGATTTCAATTATATCGAATAATGAACACTTTATATCACGCTACGCTTGTGTAATTATTTGTCTTAGATTTATTAACCTGACCCAGTACTTAAACCGTTTTTCTTCGTTGTAAAATCGTTTTATGATATCCTTTTTCCATCTAAGCTGTTTAAAAAAAATGTTTTTTTTCTTTGCATGTGTCCTTTAAAGGGGCACTCAAGCAGTGTTTGGAGAAGCTACTTTTTAATGTGATGGCGTTAAGAAAGTGTCAGTGAATGAGTATCTCCAGTTTTAGAAGGCAGAACCGCGTATTAATCACGCAGGAATAAAATACGTGCGGACTCTTTTCTGTACTTGCGAGGACCAATGAAATTATCGTATGTTCGAAAATTTTGGCGGCCTTTGTAAAGTTTCGCTAAAGAAACAATTTTCAGTTCATTTAAATATGTCGTGCATGATAATTTCAAAAGACGTAAAATATTTCTTGTTTAGAATACGCGATACTGCAATTATCGTTTCACAAACAAGGGACTACGTTTTCTCCTTGCCTTCCTCCGCGGGGGGTGAATTTCCCGCTCCACCGGGATGCGCGGAAGCGCACGTATCTGCGCGCTTTGCTGGCCGGTCGTGTCGGTCGCGGGCCTGCCGGTCGACGTGGACGGCGTGGTGAAAGCTCATCGTTCCGCGTAAAAGCGCTATCCTTGACTGTGAATTTTCGTCGTGTGTCGCTATGATAACCCAGCACGTACTAAAAGGGAAGATCCACCTACTCGTGCGGCGATGTCGTGGAGGCACTCTCAAGACAGCAGAAACGCCCGTGCCGTCGTGTTTGTTTACTTCGACTACAGTGGTGCTTTCTAAGCATTTGTGTCCTCGAACATCGCCCGGATTTCTTATTTGGCGCATTTCATGCGTGTGCTCAAGTTCAAGGTATTACTGGCGCGTACCGCATAAAGAATGCGAATTTTCACGCGTTTTCATCACCGGAGAGAAGTGATTAGTGTTAGCAATCCTGAACGCTCGCAATGTCTATCTGATCACGAAATCATATTTCTACGTTGCTATATCGCTGCTAAGATTACATTGTCTTTTATAATCGTAGAAAAGGCGTGTGGCGATATTTGTACTATTGCTATGTCGTGTATTAGAGTCGTGATCGTCCAAGACGGCCTACTGCATCTTTTTATTTTATTTTCTTCATCCACTGTACCCTGGGGGGCTATGTTGCGCTTTTTGGACTCCCAGGAGACTAGGGAGAAGGAAGTGACGTCAACAACGCAGCAAATGCAGATTGGATGTTGATTTTGTTTTCTTCTGTCAACATCCAATCTGCGTTTGCTCTAGTCGTTGACGTCACTTCCTTCTTCCAAGTCTCCTGGGAGTCCAAAAAGCGCAACATAGCCCCCCTGCAAGCCTATCAAGAAAAAATAATAATAAAGCTTTAGGCTATAGACAACTGTCTGTCTATATTCGGTTACGGCATTGAGTAGCAGTGCGTCCCCTTTTTAGAGGGGACGCACTGCTACTCAATGCCAGCGGGTCGTCAGCACGGCGGCCGCGTATAGAAGCGGTCGCCGTGCTGACGACCCGCTGCGCTTGTTGTAGTGGTTGCAGGTGTGTGTAGGCGCGGCGCAGAGCGGTCGTTCCGGTTGCAACAAACGCAGTCGTAGGTACGCGCTCGTTGCACATGTCTGAACCAGCCTTTCCCCCGTCCTCCCGAGGCGAAAGGCAACGTGGCGACATCGTTTGACATCACGTACCAGAGGTAACGCTGCGATGTCAAACGTTGGTTCGGTTACGACTTGCCCCAACCGCAAATCGAAGAATGCCCGAAAAGGTCTGCGTTTCGCCGTCCTCGGAACCCGAACATGACTCCGAAGCGCTGCTATCGTCCACATCGCACGTCGAAGTGGCGTCATAGGAAATCATCCCCAGGTCGGCTGTCCGCCGTCAGGTCCTCGAGCGTAGAGAACTCCGCCATGATCGACGCTCGAATGACAAAGAGGTTCGGCCGATGCGGCTACCTCGGAATCACTGCGCGACGGAACGTCGTCCAACGCCATTGGCCCGAGATCCTTTTGATAAGCGTGCGAGGACCAATGAGAGTGGTTTCGTTTTCGGGTGGATCCGAGGTTTGGCGGCCTTCAATTACATTTTTATTAAAGAAATAATCACCGTATGACTACACTTTTTGGTTTTTAAGAATACTTAGGGGGTCTAAATTCAGCTGTCATCATCAAAACACGAACTCAAAAACCACTTGAGTGCCCCTTTAAGGGGGATTCAACCGCTCGTCACTCAATGGGCAAATTTCGCTACACAAACCTGAGTTTCAGGAATGCACGATAGTATTCATTCTTTTGGGGGTTACTTATGATAACGTAATGAAGGTTGTGCGGCCCTTGGATTTTTCTTTTAGAGCGCTGGAGATTTTAAATAAAATCCAGAAATATGACCGTTTTGACTGTTTTTAGCGCGTTTTGAGGCATTTGTGAAAATACAATTATTTAGAAGACAAACGTGACAAAACGCTTGGCCGTACGTACTAGGGGTGCCTATAATCTTAATTTTAAGACCATGACGAGAAAACAAAATATTGTAGTATTTGCGTATTTGTGTAAAAAAAAGCACCCTGTTTATTTTATTTCCAACTTGATAAACGAGATGACGAAGATTATCTTGCTGTTGCTGTTGTTGTTTTTCTCTCGAGCTCGAATTCGAACGCGATGTTTCGTTGCTCGTGGATCGGTAGCACGTGTAGCGAAAGCTCACGCTGTAAAGCTCACTGATCGTGGATTCAAATCCACCGCCTCTGCCCGTTTCAATCTGGATGAGCATCGTACCGGCGTGCTGTCATGTATCCAGTCTTGTACACGCTACTAAAAAACGTAATCGATTACATTTGCTATTACTCTTGGCTAAAAGGTATTCGATTCGATTACTTGATTACTCGACAGCAAAAGTAATTGGACATTACTTGAAGAAGTAACCGTTACTTTTCTGATTACTTTATTGTGTGAAGACTTACATGTTTAGCGCTAATAGCAATGAACTACTTCGAACCTATATTTCACATTTTCACAAGTATTGATGAAGAAAAAATGGGTTCCCTCTTCGTGGTTGTTGCACCTTCACAATGCGGACACAAGCATAGAATTCGTTTGAAGAAGTTTAATGATTTGGGCGTTCGCCAGTTTGGGGGGGGGGGGGGGGGAGCGGAGGGGGTTCTAGATCTTGATTGTCGCTCATTTTACTATTCACATGTGGATGAACTCGCATGTTATACAAAAAAGCAGCAGCTCCAGGATTTGAAACGGATCATGTGTAGTATCCATTAGCGGACTAATTTCCCCCTTACGTGGATAATGAAGACATATGTAGGTGAATTTTAGATTAGATATATGTTATATTTTCACTATGTACACGTTCCAAACGTCAAAGGCATCGCTTTTTCCTCCGACAACCGAATCTCGTGAGAACTATTTCGCGCCGCGTAGGAACAATGCGCAAAACGTACTTTTTTCTTAAGGTGAAAACAGGTGTAGTACTAAATGCCTCAAACCGAATATTATATTGCTGTTGCTGTTGTTGTTTTTCTCTCGAGCTCGAATTCGAACGCGATGTTTCGTTGCTCGTGGATCGGTAGCACGTGTAGCGAAAGCTCACGCTGTAAAGCTCACTGATCGTGGATTCAAATCCACCGCCTCTGCCCGTTTCAATCTGGATGAGCATCGTACCGGCGTGCTGTCATGTATCCAGTCTTGTACACGCTACTAAAAAACGTAATCGATTACATTTGCTATTACTCTTGGCTAAAAGGTATTCGATTAGATTACTTGATTACTCGACAGCAAAAGTAATTGGACGTTACTTGAAGAAGTAACCGTTACTTTTCTGATTACTTTATTGTGTGAAGACTTACATGTTTAGCGCTAATAGCAATGAACTACTTCGAACCTATATTTCACATTTTCACAAGTATTGATGAAGAAAAAATGGGTTCCCTCTTCGTGGTTGTTGCACCTTCACAATGCGGACACAAGCATAGAATTCGTTTGAAGAAGTTTAATGATTTGGGCGTTCGCCAGTTTGGGGGGGGGGGGGGGGGGGAGCGGAGGGGGTTCTAGATCTTGATTGTCGCTCATTTTACTATTCACATGTGGATGAACTCGCATGTTATACAAAAAAGCAGCAGCTCCAGGATTTGAAACGGATCATGTGTAGTATCCATTAGCGGAAGAGATCGCCCCGACCAGTTCTCAACTCGAAACCTTGCTTGTCACAAAGACTACGTAGGGGAAATATGGAAATATTTTAACTGGCTTTGTTATATTTTGCATCCGCTTTAGAGATTCTTCGGTTCTGGTTCTCCTACGGGCTGCGTGTAGGTACCGTAAGCAGGGTTGTTTTTATTATTATTATTTCTGTGTGTGTGTGCGTGAGGGGGCTATAGTTTGAACGAAGGACTTACAAAGCTACATTCTGCTCCCTCAAACGTCGCCCTGAATGGCCTTTGTCACGCAGTTGGGCTTTCCTGGGGCTTCCCAGTCCCAGCGCGAAAAAAACAAAAACGAACATTCCACAGAAATTGTACATACAAAGGGGTTGACCTCGTTTCCTACAGCTCCGCAAAAATCATTCTTTTTTCTGTTCGAAAAAAGAAGCAAATTTTATTTTTTCGTTTCAGAAAAAGAAGGTGTGTGGAGGGGGTTAGAAGTAATTTTTATTACTTCAAAAAGTAATCAAATTACTCTTGTGATTACTGCCTAATAAAAGTAATCAACTGATTACAAAATTACTTAAAAAAAGTATTCGATCACAAGTAATTTGATTACTTGTAATGCGTACGGTACAAGTCTGCATGTATCACTATTGCGTGATTCACGTTTAAGATGTCAGACAAGCAGTGGTATACTGCACTGTCTTTCATCTCCAACGAAGACACCAGATGCCCTCAGAGCTGACTAACTTCCCGCTGTATAAACATAGACACAACAAAATTACAATTGATGGCTCCGTTGCTCGGCACTTCTGCGTGATGCACGTTAAAGATCCCAGGCTAGCGGTTGTACTGCACTGGCTAAATTGCTCATCTACAGCTGGTAGACTCGTCGCCCGCAGGTCGCCCGTTGAGGCAGACCAGGTTCTAGGCTGTATAAACACACACACACAACACAATTTTTCTTTGGTCGGCACTTTTTGAACGTTGCAAAAAAAAGTGTAACTAGACTCCGTTTTAGCTACCGCAGCGAAGGCTAGAAGCGCGAACTCATAGCGTTGGCGGCTGCCCTTGGTGCACGAGAGCTTGTGCCGCCGAGATAAATAATGGACCTTTTGTAGAAATACGCGGTGCGCATGCGCGGAGTATTTCATGCGCCTGGGTTCGAGAGTATCTAGTTCCAAACAATCCGCCATCTTGCATTTCTCGCCTTTGAGCGGTTTCGTTGCGTCGACCTCGGGGCGGAAGATTACGCACGATGGGGACAAAGGTGAGCTTGGGGGAGCCGAATCTAGGTCACATCGCCTCAATGTGTGAACAGGATGTAGCTGACGTTTTGGGTGTGGAACGGGTGGGAGAGGCCTTGGGCGCGCGTTGTTTTCCAGTCACCTAGTCTCGAACCGATTCACGTGTCTAGGTGGCAGCACATATTCGCCAAGAGGTCCATTGGGGTTGTGGGGATATTTATACAGCGTGTAGTTGGTCAGCCATTTAAAGTTGCGACGAGTCACTCGCTGTAGATGAGCAATTTAGCCAGTGCAGTACAACTGCTAGCCTGGGGTCTTTAACGTGCACCACGCAGTTGTGATACACGACCGCACGCCGGTACGATGCTCATCCAGATCGAAACGGGCAGGGGTGGGTGCCGCTAAGATGTGCCCTAGAGGCTACAGCAAGGAGCTCGCGCTTGTAGCCTTTCCTGCGGTACAACACAAGGTGAAACAGAGTATAGTCATCAGCAGACTCCTAGCGAAAGGCCTGATAATGGCTGTGAAGGCGATACTTTTGTTGATTCAATTTTTTTGTGTGTGCTATGTTAGCGCGCGTGGTCAAACGCTTGCATACGCTTCAAGCGTGGCTCGTAAGCACCCTAAGATCGTGCAGGGTTGAGCAGAGATATCCTAGGGTGCCTCAATGTCCTTCTTTTTGGGGTGATGCCACCCTTTGTAGTACCCGTTGCCGACAGCACACGCTCACGGTTAAAATACAAATAAATCGACGAAAACAAAATGTCGACATAGCACAGTCAGCGCCACAAACGCATGCAGGGACACGCTCTTTCACGCGATTCTGAACAAAAAATAAAAATAAGCGTGTGGGACAAAATGGCGAGATGCCACCACCCTAGGGTGCCTCAATGTTCTTCTGTTTAGGGTGATGCCACCCTTTGTAGTACCCGATGCCGACAGCACGCGCTCACGGGTAAAATACAAAGAAATCGACGAAAACAAAATGTCGCCATAGCACAGTCAGCGCCACAAACACGTGCAGGGACACGCTCTTTCACGCGCTTCTGAACAAAAAATAAAAATAAACTTGTGGGATAAAATGGCGAGAGGCCACCACCCTAAGCAAAGCGCACATGAAGGCACCCTACACCACCCTAAGCAAAGCGCACATGAAGGCACCCTAAGATATCCTAATATGTAGGGTGCCTCAATGTCCTTCTGCTTAGGGTGATGCCACCCTTTGTAGTACCCGATGCCGACAGCACGCGCTCACGGGTAAAATACAAATAAATCGACGAAAACAAAATGTCGACATAGCACAGTCAGCGCAACAAACCCGTGCCGGGACACGCTCTTTCACGCGCTTCTGAACAAAAAAAGAAAAATAAAAGTGTGGGACAAATTGGCCAGATGTCTTCACCCTAAGCAAAGCGCACATGAAGGCACCCTAATATGTATTTGAAAATAAAAAAATAGTTGAATGAGTTGCAAAGAAGGCTAAAATACTTATTCCGAACAACATTTATTTTATGAAACATTATTTCAGATATTTTCATTCTCTGTAGGCCTCGTTTGGTGGCTAGTGGATATGAAAAACAAAAAAGAAGCATGAATTCTATTATTTTGAACGATTACAATATATTTTTTTTTTTTAACCAACAAACAGGTGCTTACTCTGAGATGCAAATTGAATTTTGACGTTAGCGTTTTGGAGCCCAAAACAATTTTCTTTGTAAATTTAACACTTCCCGTTTTGCGGATTACTAAGAATACCAAACGGACCATCAATAGGTAGAAAATACGTTTCTACCTAAGGTGAGGCGTACGTTTCTTTTTTTTTCTCTACCCTCCCCCACATCCCACAATATCCAGAGAGGACGCCGTGATACTTAGACAGCTACAAACTAACACTTTCCCGCACGGCACATTATTTCACGCAATGTACCCAACTCAATATGACTACGACTGTAAAAACTGTCGAGTGCCTAACACTCTCTACCATATGGTATGGGAGTGCAAGCACAACACTTCCGTACCCGCCATTTCCCAACCAACCGCGGAGCAGTGGGAGGACCAGCTGACCAGCTCAAAACCTGAGGACCAGTCCCAACTGGTGAACAGGGCCAGACTGGCAGCGCGGGACCATGGCATCCTGGACTGAGGCAGCCACCCACCTGGGGACGACCCACAAGCTTTCGTCTGCTCAAGTTGCAATAAAGTTTATTCCTCCTCCTTCACCTTTCTAATTTTTAGGCAAAATCAAATGAACCTCTAAATAACTTAAGTGTCTTCATAAGTAACCTCGGGAGTTCACTATGCTATTGTTTGTTACGAACACCTCTTTCAACAGTGATCTTCCTATGTCACGGTGGAACGAAGCGGTGCTACCTTAACTGTCTGGAAACAAATTGGGGTGTGTGTATGTTTATAAAGCCTAGAACCTGCCTCAACGGGCGACTTGTCTCCCAGCTGTAGGTGATCAATTTAGCCAGTGCAGTACAACCGGTAGCCTGGGGTCTTTAACGTGCATTACGCAATAGTATTAATACACGGCCGCACGCCGGTACGATACTCATCTAGATCGAAACGGGCAGGGGTGGGGATTGAACCCAGGATCCCTGGGGTATACAGCGCGAGCTTTCGCTCCACGTGCTCCGAGCTGGTGTGCTCTAGCCAACTCGGCCACCGATCCTTTTTTTTTTCTTTATTGCACTTGGCCACCGATCTCTCTTTATCTGACTGGACTCAAGCGTTGCTCAAGCCTTTCGATGTGTTTGCGTTTGTCTTGCAAGTGGCGTCAAATGCGCCAGTGCACGAGGCCCGTGTCTCGAGCTGCTCTTGGAAGCAGTTGTCGGCGCAGTACTGAAATGAGCGGCCATTGGAAGCGAATGGCAGCGGAGCACCCGCTTCTCGCACGTGTCTTGCGCGTTTCCGCAACAATGGTTGGCGGTACTTGAAAGCGTGAAATTTATCAAATGAATTTAAGGCCTGTTCACACGATGCATTTTTCTCGCGCATCTAGTGTCGCGAAATGTAGTTTCGCGAAATGGTTGCGCCGTCTGAACGAGTCCAAAAAGGACGCGCGCATCTAAAAAAAGTTGCGCGCACACCTCGCTTCTGGAGCGAGCTTTTGCTGAAACTTTGCCGAGTCCAGTCAATCACTCTGAGGGCGCCGCCAATGGCCGCTGAGAAACGCTCTCACGTGGCCTTTGAGGGGGGAGCGAGTTGTTTGAGAAGACCACTTCACTGCCGGTGTTGTAGCCGAGCCAAATCCGAAAAAACCGAAACCACGAACGGTGGATACTGCCGGCGCTTCCGCAAGCACGTCAAGCACCACTGAAGGAAAAGTGAGTAGCATATCGGAAAAAAATCCAGCGATGGACGAAGACAATCAGCGGGAGTTGGCGAGATTAGAATAGTGCTCATAGCGTTGTTGTCGTGACGATACCGCTGGATAATACCCCTGTTACACGGGCACCCTCAACCGTGGTTAACTCAGCTTTAACTGCTGTTACGTGGCACCACAGTTACCGCACTATACTCTCAGACAGCTATTTCAGAAGAAGTGAAGAGCGCGTGTGCACTGCTTTGATGGGTGCTCAAAATGCTCAAGCGCACGTTCGTCCATAGCTTTGACTGCATAGCCGCAGAATGTTTTCCGCAAGTATTGTGCGCTAACCGCAGCTTAGCGTAACTGCAGTTAAGTGCGCCGGTGTAACAAGGGTATAAGAGACCATCGAGTAAACTGAAACCAAGTTTGCTTTGTTTACAAGTGAACGTGAAACCATTTGCGCTCTCTGAAACAGTGCACAGTAAAATCGGGGCAGACATGGGCGCCGAGAAGTAACCAGATTGGGCACGTAGCGTTTCTATGAATACCATGTGCATTGATAGGAGCTTTGGCAATGAATTGGCTGCGTACGGGCTCGGCGCCGGAACATGTCCTGCACGTAAAGGTTGCCGCCTCAATCGGCTTTGCGCACATGCGAGATCGCTCCAAGTAGTGCAGTATGTGAGAGAAAAAAATTAAAGTGAATTGACTGCATAAAATGCGCAAAGCAGGTCCCCAGATAAATAGCGATCTGATTCGGAGCGCCACATCATGGTCAACACCGAAACTATCGTTGTTGCACGTGAAGCGGTACGTGTGAACGAGCACATTTCGCGAAACTTGAGTGTCGCGAAACTGTTGCGTGCCTAAAAGATGCATCGTGTGAACAGACCTTTAGTCTGCAGTTGTCGGCGGAGTACTGAAATGCGAATGGCAGCGGAGCACCCGCTCCTCGCACGTGTCTTGCGCGTTTCCACAACAATGGTTCGCGGTACTTGAAAGCGTGATTTTTATCAAATGAATCTAGTCTGCACTTGCCGGCAGCGCCTTCAACTTATGGAATTTACGAGGATAACTCGACTGCAACATGGCGTTATGGTGCCTGGAACGCGTCTCCGACTGGTGTGTTTACCGCGCAAAAAAAAGGGGTCCCTCGATTTCCGCCTGATGACGTCATCAAAGTGTCATGCTGTCGCCGGTCGCGATCCTGGTGGTGTCCCAACAGTTGTGGAGTATATGGCAGGCGCCTGCTCTCCTGTAGGTCGCTCTCCGCCGTGACAGTCCACGGAATCTACAGCAGCCGGAAGTTGGGACGCCTGGGACGCCGTGACGACCGCGACACTCGCGTTCGCTCGTGCTTTTCGCCAGCTTTTCTACGGCCAACCGCCAGGATCGCGACAGGCAACAACATGATACTCCGGCTTCTGTGACGTCATTTGTTGCCACTTCGGGACCACTTTTGATGTATGGGCGAGATAGGACGCTAAACACACCAGTCGGAGACGCGATCCAGGCACCATAATGGCGTTGTGTATTTGGGTGGTTCTTTTTCGCTGACAGGCAGACAGACGGAAAGTGTCCTTTCTTGCCATACCCGTTGCCAATCTTGTCAGCTGCTGTGCACTTGGCGCGCGATTGTGGACGAGTAGTAGAGCTGCGCCACTTGCTTGGACAGAGAACTCCTTGGTACAGTTTACGGGCGGGAAACGGTTGCTTCTTGTTGCTTTTGACTTGACGCGCAGAAGTGTGGACCTCTTCGACGAGGTCCACAGCTCTGGACGTGCAGAAGTGTGGACCTCGCCAGTAAATGAGCGATGCTTAGGGTCGGCACTCTGTTCCCCAATATTCCTGTGGGCGCCGCCATCTTGGTGCTTGCACAGAGCAGACGCAACTGCCGATCGTCATGATTCAAAAGTGCAAATTCCTCGGCATTTGATTCGGTGTTAGGAAGCTCATGTAATATTGCTTTGCTCTGTTGCGAAGAGTTTAAACATTTGTGGAGGACGTAAAAGTGTTTCCTGTGATTTCAGATAAAGTTTCAGATAACTGGCAGCCATGATTTTAAGCCACAATATGAACTAGTTTCGTTACCCTGAAGCGGAGCTTATTTAGTGGCACTAGGGAAGATCATGGCGGAACAGCGCAGCACTGAGCTAGATTTCAGACGCCATGTTCTTCTATATATAGTGCCACTAAATAGGCTACGCACAAAATGTAAGGGCGCAAACGAGCTGGTGTACATTGCACATGGTTGAGATAACCCCGAGACTGCGGGTAAACGACACGACACTAAAAAGTCTCTTACACAGCTGAAATTTTTATTTTCCGAAACCTGGTTATATAGGCATTTCAATACAAAAGAAAAAAGGGGGAGAGGGTGAGAACCCCAAAGAATGCCACTTTTTCCACCAACGAATCCTCTGACAACACAACAAGGACAATGGACTCTGCCTCATGCACTTCTCTTATCTTTGACCCCTCGCTTCCCGACAACCAAACACACTGGTACCTCCAAGCCCAGTAACACACATACAAAAAGAAAAGAACAACCCAACGTCCCCTCTACCCGGAAACCTACAGACATAAACCTTGAAGGTCAGAACTTTTCACAGCCTAAGAAACCGCCGAAGTTCGTTGTCCAATCCAAACGACGGCTTATTAACTGCGTTCCCGTGACCTAATATTGTTAATGACTCTTTTATCAATCGCTTATGGTCATCTTTTTCCCGCAACTCTACTGAAGTTAAATGCCACAACGGTACACAGTTCCTACATTCGATCAGATGTTTTGACACTTCGGAGTACGGGTCTTTTTTCTTTATACAACGTTTGTGTTCGGTCAACCTCTCATTTATACATCGTTTAGTTTGACCAATATAACAAAGGCCACAATCAAAGGGTATCTTGTAAATGACACCCGACGAACATTCCACATCCTTTTCTCTGTGTTTTATCGCACAACCTGAAACAGTCGAGGCAAAAGGAGTCAAACGGCTCATTCTATAATCTGTAGAAAAGGCAGTGCCAACATTAAACCTGCTGGCTAACGCTTTGATGTTGTGAGAAATTTTATGGAAATATGGAAGGACTACCCGCTTTGGAGGTCTAGGAGTTTTCTGAATTGACTTCTTTGGAAATATATGCACCAACTGCCTTAGAATATGTTCCTGAGGATATCCAGCAACCTCGAACCGTTCTGTCAGACGACGAAGAGAAGAGCCAATAAAATGTGAGCATGACTTCTGTACTGCTGAATCGACGAGATTTCGAATTATCCCCAGTTTGACATGTTTAGAATGGCAGCTATTGAAAGGAAGAAGAGGTTTTGCTTTGAACTTTCCGTACTCCCAACAAAGGCCGGAACTAGTCCTAAGTTGAAGATCGAGATATTGCAAACGGTCGTCATTTGGTCTCTCTATCGAAAACTTTAATTCGGGTGCTGCTTCGAACACTACCTTCTCCAAAGAATCCGCTAAGGAACCATCTGTAGAACATACCAAAATATCGTCTACGTACCTCCTCACCAGAATTTCCTTAGGGGACCTATGTCTAAAGGACTCTAGAAGACGCAGATCTAGGTCTCTTAGATAAATATCAGAAAGAGCTGGGGCTACCGCCGATCCAATACACACACCTTGTTGCTGGATGTATCTTTGACCGTTATGTTGCACCACCGTAGAACCTAGGTATACCTCTAAAATCCTTAGAACATCCTGGACAGATATCCCCGGCTGCGACTGGAAACTGACTAAATGTTCTTCCAAAAAGCTGCTTACCCTAGCCAACAAAGTCTTAGGTTCTAAAGAATAGTACAGATCTTTTATGTCAAGTGAAAAGATCCTGCACCTCTTTCCATGGAAAGGTTGCAAGTCAGCCACTAAATCATCCGAACACCGCAGCGACAACGGGGATCTTGTATCCAAGATCGTGAGAGTCTTCTGAAGAAATGAGGACACTATTTTCTGCCATGTGCCATTCTCGTTTACGACTACTCTGAGAGGAAGATCCACCTTGTGGTCCTTAAGGAAAAATTTAATGCCAAACGTGTCATTAGAAACATTATTAATTCTGGTGGCCAAAGCGGCTAGATCGGTTTGTAAGGACGCCGATCTAGCCGCTTTGGCCACCAGAATTAATAATGTTTCTAATGACACGTTTGGCATTAAATTTTTCCTTAAGGACCACAAGGTGGATCTTCCTCTCAGAGTAGTCGTAAACGAGAATGGCACATGGCAGAAAATAGTGTCCTCATTTCTTCAGAAGACTCTCACGATCTTGGATACAAGATCCCCGTTGTCGCTGCGGTGTTCGGATGATTTAGTGGCTGACTTGCAACCTTTCCATGGAAAGAGGTGCAGGATCTTTTCACTTGACATAAAAGATCTGTACTATTCTTTAGAACCTAAGACTTTGTTGGCTAGGGTAAGCAGCTTTTTGAAAGAACATTTAGTCAGTTTCCAGTCGCAGCCGGGGATATCTGTCCAGGATGTTCTAAGGATTTTAGAGGTATACCTAGGTTCTACGGTGGTGCAACATAACGGTCAAAGATACATCCAGCAACAAGGTGTGTGTATTTGATCGGCGGTAGCCCCAGCTCTTTCTGATATTTATCTAAGAGACCTAGATCTGCGTCTTCTAGAGTCCTTTAGACATAGGTCCCCTAAGGAAATTCTGGTGAGGAGGTACGTAGACGATATTTTGGTATGTTCTACAGATGGTTCCTTAGCGGATTCTTTGGAGAAGGTAGTGTTCGAAGCAGCACCCGAATTAAAGTTTTCGATAGAGAGACCAAATGACGACCGTTTGCAATATCTCGATCTTCAACTTAGGACTAGTTCCGGCCTTTGTTGGGAGTACGGAAAGTTCAAAGCAAAACCTCTTCTTCCTTTCAATAGCTGCCATTCTAAACATGTCAAACTGGGGATAATTCGAAATCTCGTCGATTCAGCAGTACAGAAGTCATGCTCACATTTTATTGGCTCTTCTCTTCGTCGTCTGACAGAACGGTTCGAGGTTGCTGGATATCCTCAGGAACATATTCTAAGGCAGTTGGTGCATATGATATTTCCAAAGAAGTCAATTCAGAAAACTCCTAGACCTCCAAAGCGGGTAGTCCTTCCATATTTCCATAAAATTTCTCACAACATCAAAGCGTTAGCCAGCAGGTTTAATGTTGGCACTGCCTTTTCTACAGATTATAGAATGAGCCGTTTGACACCTTTTGCCTCGACTGTTTCAGGTTGTGCGATAAAACACAGAGAAAAGGATGTGGAATGTTCGTCGGGTGTCATTTACAAGATACCCTTTGATTGTGGCCTTTGTTATATTGGTCAAACTAAACGATGTATAAATGAGAGGTTGACCGAACACAAACGTTGTATAAAGAAAAAAGACCCGTACTCCGAAGTGTCAAAACATCTGATCGAATGTAGGAACTGTGTACCGTTGTGGCATTTAACTTCAGTAGAGTTGCGGGAAAAAGATGACCATAAGCGATTGATAAAAGAGTCATTAACAATATTAGGTCACGGGAACGCAGTTAATAAGCCGTCGTTTGGATTGGACAACGAACTTCGGCGGTTTCTTAGGCTGTGAAAAGTTCTGACCTTCAAGGTTTATGTCTGTAGGTTTCCGGGTAGAGGGGACGTTGGGTTGTTCTTTTCTTTTTGTATGTGTGTTACTGGGCTTGGAGGTACCAGTGTGTTTGGTTGTCGGGAAGCGAGGGGTCAAAGATAAGAGAAGTGCATGAGGCAGAGTCCATTGTCCTTGTTGTTTTGTCAGAGGATTCGTTGGTGGAAAAAGTGGCATTCTTTGGGGTTCTCACCCTCTCCCCCTTTTTTCTTTTGTATTGAAGTGCCTATATAACCAGGATTCGGAAAATAAAAATTTCAGCTGTGTTAGAGACTTTTTAGTGTCGTGTCGTTTACCCGCAGTCTCGGGGTTATCTCAACCATAGGCTACGCTTCAGAGTAACTACACTTGTTCATATTGTGGCTTAAAATCATGGTTGCCAGTTATCTGAAGAATTAACTGAAATCGCAGGAAACGCTTTTCCGTCCTCCACAAATGTTTAAACAGTTCGCGACAGAGAAAAGCAATTTTATATGAGCTTCCTAACACCGAATCTACAGGGTGAAACAAGGAGACGGCAGGCTCTTTAAATCGACCGGAAAATTCGGTTTCTTAACCTATTGCGCTACGACTTTGTGCAGCGTTGCCCACAGATGGTGCATTTTTTTTTGTAAAATTTGCAAAGAGCGAACTTACCTGAGGAAAAAGTAAAGAAAGAAAAAGGCTTAGCTCCCATGGAAACTCAGCGACGCCACCGGTCTTCAAACAACACGGCGCCGTTTCGCACCGGAGACAAGAGATGGCGCAACGAACGCCGCCAACGAACGAGCATACGGGCGCCGAGAGTCGGCCTCTTTAGCAGACGAACTTTTCGACTCAAAAGCGGCGCGCGTTCCGCAGGCGGCGACAGTCGCAGAAACAAAAACAGGCGCGGTAACAACAAGGAACTGCAGTTCCTTGTCTGCTAAAAGCGCCGGCTCTCGGCGTCGTCTGCTCGTTCGTTGGCGGCAGTTGGCGTCGCGACCGCTTGCGCCATCTCTTGTATTCCGTGCGAAACGGCGCCGTGTTGTTTGAAGACCGGTGGCGTCGCTGCGTTTCCATAGGAGCTAAGCCTTTTTCTTTCCTTACTTTTTCCTCAGGTAAGTTCGTTCTTTGCAAATTTTACAAAACAAATGCACCATCTGTGGGCAACGCTGCACAAAGTCGTAGCGCGATAGGTTAAGAAACCGAATTTTCCGGTAGATTTAAAGAGCCCGCCGTCTCCTTGTTTCACCCTGTAATGCTGAGGAAGTCGCACTTTTGAATCATGACGATCGGCAGTTGCGTTTACTCTTCACAAGCACCAAAATGCCGGCGCCCACAACAATGTTGGGGAACAGAGTGCCGATACTCAAAGCGCAGCTCATTTAGTGGCTCTAGTCCTTCCCAGAAGTGGCGCACGGCACGTGTCTCTAGCATTTCCACAAAAATGATTGGCGCCACAAATTTCCCAGGATAGATTGGCTTTACTCCACACAACCTGAGAGCGGGTTTGCAAACCAGTATTCAGACGAAGAGCAGGCCGATATACGACATAGGAAGTGCAAAAGTGCCACTTTATTTCTTTTTTGCTTTCTAGCTTTAAATTAAGCTCTTTTTTTCTTTTCTTTTTTTGCAAAACAACGTTTGCGTGTTAAATGTGGTGGTCCAAACGACCGCAACGCCGCACCTTGTGCTTTCGATAATTTCGAACGTGGATGGAACTTCGAATTCATTCGGAAATCAGAGCTTATTCTACGTTTTGTAAGCTACTATGATCTACGTATGTACTGGCTCGTATATCGCGCCGCCTGTTGGCCGCTTCCTCCAGCGGCGGACGCAGAGCGAAGAAGATCTAGCTCGAGGTCGGCGGCGAAAAGCCGGTGGCCCGAGCCCACCCCGAGCGCCCGACCTGCATGCGCAGCTGCGAACATGCAACTCGTTTGTTCCGGAAAAATTCTGCGCCATCTATGAGGAAAAGGGTACAAATAAATACCGGTTGAATCCCCCTTAACGCTCCAGGAGCCCTTCAAACTTACCTGTTTTTGATGCATATCTTTTTTGGACATCAAACAGCTTTATTGGCATATAATAACATTTATTGTTTGGAATAGATATACATTGCAATGTATAGACCTTTTCTTTAACGGCGCCGCCATCTTGAGAATTGCGGCGCCGATGACGCCGTCTAGCGGCTTAGAAAAAGAAATACCGGCTAGTTCTGGCAGCACAGCTATCTGGGTAGGCAACGGTGTGGTTATGGGGGGAACTTGGCTAGACTTGGCTATGGCGGGCTGCAATAACTTGGTTGGAGCTTGTCCTGTTGAATCCAGCTGGCTACTCACAGGCCATCACCTTGCCTCCTCGAGAGAACGAGGACGAAGACGGTGGGGTGTTTTGATTGAGTTTCCACAGCTAGGTATATATGAGCAGTTTAATGTAGTCTATGCAGGTAAGCTGCGGCATTTGATAGCTTCATCTTGAGTGGTGGCATGTAGACTTTTTCATACCTTTCACATACCATGGGGCTTCCAGTGATAACCCAATTGGACCACCTGCACCGGGAATTAAAATCGGTCCTCTTGTCGTAGGCGAAGTGGTCGTGAGCTTAAACGCGACGTTGGGTCTGATACGCATCTCTCGCGATTCAAGCTCGCAATCGACTGACTTCATAAATAAGGATTCTTGGGGACAATGCGAAGCTCGATAACTTTGCAGTCACACTCGCGCTGCAGCTTCTTGTGCTTATGGCACACTTTCTGCTATTGTTCTTATGCTTTATAAAATTATTTATCCACCCGAAGACCACGCAGTGGTACCCAGACAACCGTAGATTTTTGGAAATTGCAGCACGGTAAAAAGGAGCACTCGGAACTAACTCATGCACGACGTCCGTTTTTAAGCCTTTTCGCCCATACCCTTGGCGGTTGCATACCCTGTGTCAGCGGGCAATCTAAAAATTCACCAGGTCGAGGGTACGTCAGTTACTGGCTGGTTTGAGGTTATGCGAAAAAGGTCTATTAGATTTTCACAATTATCTTGCTTTGGTTTCTTGATAGGTGTAGAGCTTAGCTAATTTTAAAAACAATTAAAAACTGTTTGGGTGTTTTGTTGCGCTACCTGGCGGATGGCAGACAAAACTGCTGATTTCTAATGTTCAAAACATTTTCGAGGGCGACGTTGGCGTCTGCATCATCAATCTCCGTGTCTTTTTACCTTCACATTTAGAAAATATATTGGATGATTTACTATCGATAAATGAATGGTTTAAGTACTGGGTCAGGTTAATAAATCTAAGATATAATTATACAAGCGTAGCGGGATATAATGTGTTCATTATTCGATATGACTGAAATCAATAAACAATAATGAAGAGGAAAAGAATATACCCGAGTTCACTTCATGCCTAGAGTCACTAAATGAGCTGCGCTTAAAGGGGTCATGAAACGATTTTCCTACTTCTTCCTCCTTAGTTTTAATCCTCAACTCAAATGCGAATTCTGAAATCACGTCATTGCGACATTCTTCGGCACCGGTGTGATGACTCCTAGCTTCCACCGTGCTTTTTATGCACACCATAGAACTTGTCATTCCCCAGTGACGATACGTTCCGTCAGGGCACTCATTGGCCACGAACGCGAATCCGAATATTCGTCGACGGATTTATTGTTGACGAGCGCATACGTCCGAGTGACGCAGTTCTCGTGTCCAATGCGTGAGCTGGGCTCGGCTGACGTCAGGTTGGAACCGCTGACGCGCTTTGGGAACCACGGATGTATCATAGTGAAAAGGCGGAGAGCTTTCGAAGGAAAGAAGGTACAAAATAGTGCGCTATATTTTCAAATGTTCGTACCGAAAAGCTGGCTGTTGACTTTCTACCCTCTTTCTTTTGGCCAACTAAACGATATGCGATTAATAAAGTCCCAATTTAAAATCATATATCCCAGCCCAAAATTCGTTTAATGGCCCCTTTAAAGGGACACTGACAGGGTATTTATGCTCGCCGAGGTTTTTAGTTGTACGTGACATATGAGAGCCCAACTACCCAGAACAGAATTTGCGGCTCGAAATTCGGTTTCTTTCAGCCCGAAAACCGCCGATCAAGAACTGGCCGGTTCGAGTCTCGCTCACTCTCTTTTCCGTGGTCACTGGCCGTTTTCTAAGGTATCGATGCGACCACCAAATTTAATCAAAGTCGTGGGTCATTGAAGGCACACAGTCAATATTAAAAATAGAAAAAGAATATGAAACCCAATTTTTGTGGCTTCAAAAAAGCTGCAAATACGTTGATTGAAAAAAAAGGTAGTACAGACAACCGGAAGCTTTCTGTGCGTTCACTGCATAATTATCAACATGGCGTCGTTGCGCGTCGTGGGACAAGCGGATGGCAGCGGACGACGGGCGTTGGACCTCTACTTCAGAACTGTCGTTCACGGTACTGGCGAATTCTGTCTTTCTTCGAAAGAGAAATTTCGGACCAATCAAAAGAACTGATACTCATCCCGTACGACACGCCCGACCAGCAAGCCGATTGCACGAAGACGTCGCCGAGCCGTCGTCCCTTCTCCTGGCTGAAGGCATCACTCGCTCAAACGTTAAGCACGAAGTGCGTACTTCGAGTTGAATACGCACGCGTACGGTTACTTTACGAGGTGCGAATGTGCCCTATGCGTGGTGCTGCTCGACTTAAAGCCGGGAGTGCATGTATTGAAGGGAAATCGGCAGCAAACTTCCGACATACAGTCTACCCGCTGCATAACTACGCATGAGAGAGTTCCTTCAGTAGCTCAGGGAGGAGGAAGAAGAAGACGCCGTTCCGAGTGGACGTGTTTTCATGTTCTCCGCCGCAAGTTCCAAATCGGCTTCTGGCCGAGTTATTCCGTCCACATCTGAGTCTTCTTCTGCCAACAGTATGGATGCGTACCGTATTCTGATGCCCCGTTTGCCTTCAGGTAACGTCGTTCTCAATTCTCTGTTCCGTCACGCGGACATGGCTGCCCGACCATATCGTGCCCCGGATTTTAGGGATGCCATCTGTTCTATTATTGACCCAAAAGATATTATAAGTCTCGGACAATACCAGATGTCGCACGTGTGGATGATCACGTGCACAAATGCTCTAGCAAAGGCCAAACTGGCCTCACGCGAGGAGCTTACCGTAAAAGGGAAGAGATGTCTCGTCATCGACCCTGAAACGAAAGACGTCAAGCTTAAGTTGATGTGGCTGCCGAGCCACATCGAGGATCGAAGAGTTGTGGAAGCGTTCCAACCGTACGGAAAGGTGATCTCCATCGAGCGAGAAAAATGGAGGGTATCCCAGGGATGGAAACAATGGAAACCATGAATAGACACATAACGCTGTCGCTAGCAGAGGGCGTGTCCTCCTCCAAGATTCCCTACCTGCTGATGGTCTTCGGATGTCAGTGTTTCGTATTCCTGCCGGGTAGACCTCCGCTCTGTCTCCGGTGCAACAGGGTTGGCCATATCCGGCGCTTCTGTCGGATACCGCGATGCTCGGGCTGCGGACGCTTCGGACATTCCCCAGAAGACTGCGCACTTACGTACGCAGATAAATTGAAGCAAGAAACAACTCGTGGGGAAGAAACATCGACGGAGCTCCTCATGGACGTCAGCGAAGCGGTTGAGCCCACGGGTGAGATCCCTCCTCCCGCTGATTATGAGGGCAAACCAGCTACTGACCAGTCACCTCCTGAGCCTGAAGTAGAAACACAAGAAGAGTCTGGCCAAAAGGTTCCACCTACCCCTGGTGTGTTGGTGTGCTCGGGTTCCTCCACGACGTGCGAAGTGTCACCTGACTTTCCGCCCCTGCCTCAGGTACCCGTAGACGAAAGCACCCTACCCACGACCCACAGCGCAACTCATGACACGACCGACGACGCCTCCCGTGACACGACCCTTGAAAAACCAACCTTGACTGCACCTGAAGAAAACGACGTGCAGGAAATACCATCCCAGAGCCTGGTTCACCAGGAACCACGCATGGATGACACGCCTGGTGACGGCTCATTTGCTCGATCAAAGCTCTTTGATCGAAAGCAGGTAGGCAAGCGCCAAAAGCCTTACACCAAGCATGGAACAGGTTCCACACCGTCTAAAAGCATCCCTCTGACCGATCATCCCCAACCATAGACTGTCATGAGTAGCGCCCGTCCACTTCGAGTGGCCACCCTAAATGTTAGAGGTTTAAAGTCTAAAAGAAAACAGCATCAACTTCTCCAGCTTTTACACCACCAACAGATAGACATCCTTGCTCTGCAGGAAACTAAGCTTTCAGAAGAACATGAGACCGATGTTGCCTTGGAACCTTTCCTGGCTGATTTTGAAATTTGTGTAAGCCATGCTTGCGGCACCTCAGCAGGATGCTTTCTGTTCTTGAAGAAAGCTAGAGACTTTTCCTCCATTTCCCTGACCATCGATCAGGAGGGGCGCTTCATTTCCTGTGACTTAAAGTATGAAGGCGAGGATTGGCGGTTTATGTGTGTGTATGCCCCAAATACAGTATCGGCTAGGAATGTGTTTTTTTCTTTCGTAGCTCATCATTTGGTAACAGACAGGAATATTATTCTTTTGGGAGATTTCAACTGTGTATGCAATATCCGAGATCGTGCGCAGCCAACGTCAAGGTATGATTCAAGCGCAACTGTGCTGGGATCAATCGTTGCAGACAACAATCTTGTAGACATTGGTGACCACAAAAATGGAGACTTGCATTACACACACTTTCAAAATTCAGCACATGCTCGCCTTGACAGAATTTACGTTCGCGGAGAATTATTCGCTAAAATTAGTGATTATAATGTAAAACCTATTTTCTTTTCTGATCACTGTCTGGTGTCAACATGTATTGGGGAGAGAAAACTGTCATCTTTTCGCCCCCAATTGAAACTTTGGAAATTTAATGTCACACTCTTATCAGAGAAACGTTTCTCTATTCGCATTCCGGATATTCTCTCATCTGTGCTATGTCTCCCCGATGCTTTCTATCTTTGCTAAGTGGGATATGTTTAAACAAGGCGTAAAGAACTGGGCTATAGAGTATTCTAGTCTTCTTGCGTTTGAACGAAAGGAAGACCGACGAAAACTACTTAACACACTTACTACATTATATGAGCTCGATTCTTTGCGTCCAGGAACTTACACAGAGAACATTAATAAAACCAAAGCTCAGCTACAGCGATATGATGCAGAGAAGTACAGAGGAGCAGTCATTCGTTCGCGATCGGAGAGGTTTCTGCTAAAGGAACCCCCTTCGCGGCGATCTTTAAATGACGAAAGACAGTACGCGCTATCAAAACAAATCCTAGCGATTGACCATGAGGGCACTACCGTGTCTGACACCCCCGGCATCTTAGACGTCTTTCTTGAACATTACAACAACCTCTTCGGTAAAATAATATCAACAGGAGACGAGACAGGCGCAGAAGAGTTGCTTTCACTTTTACCAGTCTTATCAGAGGAAGAAAGAACTATGATAGACGGTGACCTAACATTAGAAGAAGTGCGAAGTGCCATAAACGCACTACCCGTGAACAAGACACCTGGCCCTGATGGTCTGGGTGCAGAGTTCTATAAAACATTTATTGACTTATTAGCTCCAGTGCTGCTTGATGTATTCCGCGTCGGATATAAAGAAAAAATGCTTCCGCCTACCTTCTACCAAGGTCATACTGTCTTAATATCGAAGAGCAAAGACGAAGCAGTGTTGAGAAAAGCTGCAGGCTACAGTCCAATAGCATTATGTAACGTTGACTACAAAATATTTGCAAAATTACTCACCGAAAGAATTCACGTGGTAGCTCACAACTTAATTGGAGAACACCAGACTTGCGGAATACGGGAGAGAACTATTCAGACTAATGTGCACATTGCCAGGTCTGTACTCGACTGTGTGACTGAAGGCAATGACCAAGTTGCATTAGTACAAATTGATCTTTCAAAAGCCTTTGATAGAGTCAGCCATTCATTTTTGTTTCAAGTCCTTGCCCACCTCAATATCGGAGACACCATCCTCTCCGGCGTTAAATTATGTTACAAAGACTGCTCCACCAGGATCATAGTTAATAACACACTCTCCGATCCGATTGCTATTAGGTCTTCAGTCAGACAAGGATGTCCTCTATCTCCACTTCTATTTTCCTTATACTTGGAACCGCTTTGCCTGAGCGTGCTGACAAACCTCAATATTCGTGGGTACCAATATTGTTTCTCCGAAGTGAAGTTGTTGGCTTATGCCGACGACGTTGCCATTTTTTGTGCCGACAAAGACAGTGTAGAAGAAGCTCTACGCGTAACGCAGAAATTTTGCACAGTCACCGGTGCGTCGGTCCATAATGATAAGTCCAGCGGATTTTGGCTAGGCATGTGGGGAACAACACCATCCAAATTTGCAGGGATCCACTGGAATCAGCCATCAATAAAATACCTTGGCGTACCCCTAGATCAGGCCAGGAACAGTGGGCTATATTGGACGTCAGTTGCCACAAACATTAAAAGGAAAATAGATGCCTGGAGGGTGCTAGACCTTTCCATTTTTACTAAGGCTGCCGTGTGCAATATTTTCCTTACGTCTAAACCTTATGTACGTGTTACAAGTCCTCCACTGTGCCCGCCCACGTATACAAGCGTTCCATCGACTTTTCGCGACTTTCATTTGGAGTTCCTCGTGGGAACGGATGAGGCGAGACAATTTATTCCTCCCCCTTGAGTGTGGAGGGTTGGGTCTTGTCCACTTATTTGTCCGTCAACTCGTATCTAGATTATTTTTCTTTAGGAATATCAGACATCCGCTACTGGCCTCGCTAGTTCAGACGAAGCTTGCGCCGCATTTGCCCTTTTTGATAGTTTCAACGACGGATGACGTTTCGTGTGTTCTAAGAGGATTTAGGAAAGAAGTTGTAGACACGTTGTTGTTTTTAAATGTCCGGTTTTCTTTGGAATACTTGTTTAGTGTTTCTAGAAAATGTTTGTCTCAGGCCTTAGTTGAAAATGTTTTCACACTACCAATTTATAGATCAAAGTTTAATGACAGCCCTGGACAGGACGTTTTGAAAAGAGTTAAAAAGATGTGTGTATCGCCTACTGCAAAAACATTTTTCTTTCAATTACACACTTCCACACTTCCGGTTAAAACGTGGCTACAGGAAAGAGGGTTTTTTCGTTCCATGGTCTATTAACTGTCGATTATGCAACAAACCGGAAAACCATTGAACACTGCTTCATATACTGTAATGACGCAGTGTATTTTTGGGACGTTCTCCAACGAACACTGAAAAAGGATATCGACTTCACAGAACACAGTATACGATTTCTCCCCGTTGAACAACATGAAGTTGTCCCTTACGATTTATTTATGCTTCTTGGGCTGCATAGTTTGTGGAAGTGCCGGATAATCGACAGAAATGCCGAACAGCCCCCGTACGACCAGATCGCTTTTCATTGAAGAGGTAGCGAAAGTGCGGAGTGTGTGCGAGGCCCGCCCACGGTGCCAGATTGGTTTAGCCTCTTTGACGCGTGCTTAAACCTACCGCACTTTTAGATTGTGTAAATATGTAAATATCGCTGTTTATGCGTTGAATGAATGGTAATTCTAGCCAATGTAACCTTTTACTTTGTACAGAACTACTAAAGATTGTGTTTTGTCCGCCTCACGTGATTCCCGTGCGCGTGTGTGAGATTCTGGTGACTGGTGGCCTGTGCCTGTGCTCCATTGGTTAGCATGTGTGGGTGGGACTCTACGTGCCCATGGTGTGAGGTGGACTGTGACTTTTGGACCTTTTGTGTTCTTTGTGGGTACTGTTGACTTGGCTGAATAGCTATTAGTGAATTTCCATTTATTAAAGAAAAAAAAATCCTTCAGTAGCTCAGTGGAAAGACGTCCGCTCCACACGCAGAAGGCACGGGTTCGATTCCTGGGGTGTACATTTTAATTTTTATTTTATTTTTTTTTTTGTCAAAAGCATTCTGCGATGTTTACATTTCTTTTTTTACAATTATCACAGAAAAAAAAATTGTTGTGGACGGTACGTCGCTGAACTAATTGTAGGATTCCATTTTTGACCCTGCGAACTCAGTGTATATCACTTTCCACAAATGCAAGCATATGAATCGGGTACGTCCCTTTCCCGAGCTTCGCGTAATGGTTCTACAGGAATGCAGCCAGCCATTGATCCCGACCCCTTTGATCTTTCGGAAAACTTGTGCACTCTGGCCACTTTCAGATGCAGGACATGTGAGGCACCCTTCACGCAACATCTTGGGTCTTTTTAGCTGATCACGGGAATTCACCACGGCACTCGGGCACTCACTACTAATTGCCAACACTTAAACGTACAAAACAACTCATCTTGAACTACAAAACAGCGAGCGGAACAAACATAACTGCAAAGGATAGAATCGATTCGCCCAACCAGGGGCGCTTCGAATGAGCCTCCCTAGAGTTCCTGTATAGGCTCCCTACGGGAGCCAGAGTTGCGCGTTCATGCATGGCATGTTGATTCAGCTCCTCACGTGACTGAATTCGGCGAATAGCAGCGCCGCGCGTTCGAGAGCGCGGCGCGCTCAAAGCCGGGAAACGTACGCCGGGGCGTGCAACTTCTACTTTGCTGCACGACACTTGATCCGGCTCCTCACGTTATCGGATCTCGGCGAATAGCGCGAGGGCAGCACGCGGCACGTGGAATCAAACGCGCAACTCGGCTCCCGTTGGGAGCCTATAGACGTTTCCACTGTTTACAAAAATCACAGTCCCCACGTTTAAATCACAGTCCCGACCGCGCACGTTCGTCGCTTCGGAAACGAGCAAATCACGCGCCATACGCAACGAACACTGAAAATGGAACCTGCCAAGTGTCCTGTTTTTGAAAGGTCTATACAGGAACTACAATAAGCCTCCCTACTTCGAAATTGCGATGGTTGCGCCACCGCAGTCAACAACACCTTCGTATCACACGTCGGTCGCGTTCGTACGTTTGCATTGGCGTCGCTGGTGTTTTCGAGCGTACGGTGGAAGTTTGGAGAAGGATAAAAAGCGTACGAAATTATTTTCTCATTGTAAGTCATGACGAATAGAGAAAAAGCTTCAATAACACGCATCTTCCGCCGAGAAAGCGGTTGATTTCCCCGCCAACAGTCTGGTCCGCCTCGCAGGTATGGCCGTGCGGCATCTACGAAATAACTTTACAGTGACTTCACTTGTTTAATTTTGCGCTGAAATAACTTTGTGCATTCTCTTAAAAGAAAGATTATTATCACAATGAACCCCTGTTTTCTCGTGATTCCTGTTAGACGACGTCGGGATACTATTTTTTGGTCGCCGAGTCTGAACCACCGCAGACTACGTTCTCGCACTAGAGGTTACGAGTGCGATGGCTTTTCGGGCTCGTCCACGTCGAAGAAATATTAACGTGTCGGGGATCGTGCGGGCATAGGCTGATAATTCCGGGAGGAGATAAGAACCCCGCGTACAGTGGGGGACTAGGATCCGCGAACTTTTTTCGAACGAGAGAGTTTGGAATATCGAATCAGCGGTTCGAAAGTTCGAAAGATTTCGAATTTTCGAACTTTCTATATATAAAAATTCGACGGAAGTCGAATTTTCGAACTTGTTATACTAAGAGTTCGACGCTTTTCGAACCGTCGAACTTATTAGGCTAAAAATATTCGATCCTTTTCGAACTTATCACCCTGAAAAATTCGATGCTTGTCGAACTTTCAAACTTGATGGACCAAGAAATTCGATAATTTTCGAACTTTCGAACTTCTTGCACTAAAAAGGTCGAAGCTTTTCGAACTTCCTATGCTAAGGAATTCGACAATTTTCGAACTTTCGACCTTATTTATCAGAGAATTCGAAAGTTTCGAACTTTCGAATACTGAAAAGTCAAAAGTTCAACGAACTTCGAATTTTAGGGTAAAAGTTCGACGTTCGTCGAACTTCGAAAGACCGGCGGGACGGTTTCATTTGAATTGACTACTTCCATAAAGCCCTGCATGCACACGGCGCGCGTTGCACTCTGGGAACTAGTTGGCCAGGGAGGAGAGTGGCATGGTTTCGGTTTTCGTTCGACACGTCGACAAGAGATATATATACACAGCAGTGGAAACGTCTATAGGCTTCGGTTTGAAGCCGTCTGCAAGGATGACATTTGAAGGCCCAGTAGCGCGCAGTACGAATTTTCGATCAACATTTCGGTCGCGGCTAGACTGCAAATGTACTTTGAGCGCCACCTTGTGAAGTAATAAAATATTTCGCCTCTTTCCAAGGGCCCTCATCTGTCAGCCTAATCCCAGCCAATAAACGAAAGAAAAAACTGAC